>LVTN01000458.1:69528-83316 GCA_001649415.1 Musa itinerans | reverse complement strand
AACATTAATGCTAAGCAGTTCAATAATAAATAACAATAATAATTATTAAATATTAATGTTAAGTAATTCAATAATAGAATAACCATAATAATTATTGAACCTTAATCAGTAAAGAAAAACTCATATAATAATCATGATAACATATAAATCATGCTTTCATGTGAAAGGTAAACATCATTTGACAATTTCAAATATATACATGTGAATAAGTAAATAAAATTCCAAGAATAATAATTAGATTTTGATTTTATTTACCACATGTATAATCAATAATTCATATGAGAAAATTATAAAGTAAACCATAATTTATATTTTTTAATCAAAATTAAATCCAATCAAATAATCAAAAATATAATCATGATTAAATTTAATCATAATTATAATAAATCATATTTATCAATTTTATAATTGAGAATATAAACTAAAATTTTCAATTTCGATAAAACTATAAATATTTGAAAGGATATAAATCAAAAATATGTGATTTATGAAGGGCAGAACTGTAATTTAGCATAAAAATAGACCGAGGGCAAAATCGTAAAAATGTTGACAGAACATGGAATTACGAAATTTACAAGGGGCAGAACTATAATTTGGCAGAAATTAGACCCGATGGCAAAACTATAAATATGTCATCATACCATAAACTGGAATTACAAAATTTGCAAGGGGCAGAATTATAATTTTACAAAACCCTAGCCTTGAGGGCAAAACCATAAATATGCCAAAAACCCTAATTTGCCTGCGCCGCTACAGCCTTTCCTACCTGCGCACGGCGCGCACGGTCGCTGTCGCCGCGAGGGGCTGCCTCTGCCCACACGCGGCCGTTGCGGCGGTTCCTGCCCGCGTGTGGCTGCTGCCAGCGCACGGCCTACCCACGCGCGACCGTCGTTGGGCTGTCTGCCTGCGTGGGACCGACCGTCGTATGAATGGGTTTTGGCTGTGTGCGACCGGCCGTCGCATGGGCACTATGATGCCTGCGTACGGTAGTTGCATGCGCTGCGGTGCGCACGTTACCCAGCGTAGCCTTTGCCACATATTCGTAGTGAGGTCGACGATGACAGCAATTCTTGGAGGATAAAAGTAATTTATGCATTGTAAACAAATTAATAGATCTAATATATTTGATCTCAAAATCCTAGGCTCTGATACCAATTAAAAGTATAAAAACTATAATATGCTGCATAAAATACGGAAATAATCTTTTATGTCAGGAACAGAAATCAAATACATAGATCTCGTTTAGCGATGTGTACATTTTGATGCCATGATTTCTGTTTGATCTGTAAGCACCGTCTTTGACATCATGACGTCTTTATATTTCTAAGCTGGTCTTTATATTTCTAAGCACCGTCTTTATATTTCTAGTCGTGTCTATTGCATGAGATAGAAAACGACGTCATGACCCCGAATGAACTCTGGAAGCCATGTTTATATTTCTAAGGTCCTCTAGAAATTACATGGAAGACGGGAACAACATGTCCTCTCACAATACACATTTGGCAACAACTGGAGACCAGCTTCCAAATTACATCCAAAACAATTACTCTCTCTCTCTCTTAATCCCTATCTACGGGTTTAGGAAAGTGATAACATGTAGCACGTGCTTGGCACGTGGTATGAGTGGGACCCACGGACGCCGCTGGGAAGAACCATTCACCTTCCGATCACGTACGCGCGAGTCGAGACAGGTGGCCGCTCTCGCTACTCTTTCATTGGTCAAATTTCACAGGGCCCCGCATTTCCCCATCCTTCACACACGGGTAAGAACTGGCTCCCGTTCACCCCCTGACGTCCGCAATCTTGATTGGTGCCCTTTATTGGGACCCACACGTCGCGAAGCGTTCACGAGACAAATGCCATGTTCTTTTAGAGAGAATTGCGTTTCACACGGAAATATTATACACACAAATTTACCCACACGATCATTACTGTAGGAATTTGCTGCCACTGAGTTGGGTTTCTTTTCTATTGGTGTCTGAGCCACCGCCCGGTTCACGATAAACACCAACCACATGAAGACGACAACGGAGATAACAGAAAGCAGGGAGGGGAGTCGTTGCGGACCGCCCATGTGTCGAGTTCCCCACATCCCGAGTCCGCTCACGGCGCAGGTGAAGTCGCTCATCTCTCAACGAAGACGAAAGATCACTATTAAGTGGCATTTTCGGTGATCGGAATCCACCGTCTCTCTCCCCTTTCATCTTCTTTTTGTTTCCTTCGATCTCTCAATGCAGTGATCGGAATCCACCGTCACTCTCCCTTTTTTATCTTCTTTTTGTTTCCTTCGATCTCTCAAATGGAATCCGTTCTTTTACCCGGCCGCACTCAAGCGATAAAGCATCCCTGTTCGTCCTTCTCTTCTCTTAGTTGTCGAAACAATGTTCGATTTCTCGCGTCGATGCCCTCCTCCACCCGCCGCCTCCGAGTCTTACGAAACGAGATGGGGTAACGTTCTTCTGTTTGGTAGGAAAAGTTTGGCAACCACCAATAGGACCGCGACGGCGTAGTAGCCCCATACGATGGGTCATGATCATGCATTTTTAGTCCTTAAAGTTGGCATATTTAGCTACGATTTGGCAACTCCTTGCTAACATTGTTCGTCATGCCTCTTTGGTCTTTCTGGTCCGCCCCTGTGCGATCCATCCACTGCCTTAGAGCTTAGAAGTGTCGGAATCAATCATCCCTGATCCTCTGATCATTCGTTGCCTTCTTTAATTCTTAGAAAGATGACTTTGGCATCCGGGTTGGTTTGAGCGATCAACTCTCTAGCTATTTTTGACGTCGTTATTTGTGAATTGAGGATTAAAACATGAGAAATTGTTGTAAATCTGATATAGTCAGAAACTTGAGGATTATTTGCAAGTCACCTGTGAATAATGTGAACCAATGGGTATCATTAGTTTGATCATTTATAGCTGCCAATATTTATAATTTGTTCAATTGTTAAGTAATTTGTGGAGATATCTCACGGTCTCTTATGGCTATGAGAGATAAAAAAGGGTGCATTTTGCAAGACCATTGAGAAACTTTTGCATATTGACTTTTTTATTTGATGTAAAAAAGGTGATCATCCAAAACGCTAAGATTTGTGGTATCAGCTGACTCAGAATCTTCATCCACCATCACTGGAATTGGCTGCTCCAGGATGATCTGGCTAATTTGTGCCTTTCCCACTTGACATTCAGCTGGTCGTGATGGTTTGATCGCTCAGTTTGATTCTGGATGCTTCTAATCAATCCCAATGAACTTGGCTGATTTCCGCCAGTCTTGCTCAATTTACCTATCCTATCTGACTTTTTAATGTTGTTAATTTTAAAAATTCTCCATGACCTGATTTCCCTAATATCATATTTCCAATCATGAATTTTGTGGTTGATGCAGAAATTCATTTCTTCTATCAATAGAAAATTGAGAGAAAGAATATTTAAGACATGACCTTATTGAACTTGATCAAATCTAACTTTTTCTTATGCCTTTTAAAGTGTAAGAATATTTTAAATGAGTTATTTTATCCTTCTGAATTTTGAAAACCATATAGCTTTCTCGGGATAGTGACAGAAATTCATTTTGCTTATGGTCCATGCTGCACCTTGGCTTGATTTTGCATTAATTATATTGCGACTCCTTTCAGAGTTGCTTTTGTTTATGTAGTGGTTAGTTCATTTCTATCTGCCATATTTTCTATTTGACATAACTCATGATCTTTTCTTGATTTTCCTTGGTGGCCATGATGCTGGAACATGTTGAAAGAAATATTGATCGCTATGTATTCTGGCAAACTTTTTGCAGATTGAGATTTAGTAAAGCTAAAATTGCTTCAGGGTGGCAAAGGATAATCAGCAAGGCATGTCTTGATTCTTTGTTGCTTTCTTCACTTGTTGATTGAGATTTTCTTCTCTTTTTCCAAAACTTTGACTATTGTTATCGTTGGATTAGGTCAGAGAAACATATATGGTTAAGCCTGGAAATGTTTTTGGCCATAGCGTTGAAGAATCTTTGGTAGAGGTATGCTGAACTTTTTGGTACATTGCTAGCAGACTTTCTTTGTTAATTTGGATGAATAATGTAGTAATAATCACAAGCATGTTGACACCCATTGTAGCAGGCAATTCAAAACTAAAGCTTGTATTATGGTAAGTATCAGCGTTCCTTTCTTGAGATATCAAGATGTGAATGTGCTGATAATATGAAGACATGAATCAACATTGTTGCATTGTCTAATATTAACTAAGCATCCTATTCCTAAAGTACAAATCTCCTGTTCATATTGACTAGCTCTTCCTTCTTTTCCCTTTATGCCAAATAAACACAAATCGAGGCACAAGGTGAGGCATGCACCTCAATTAGAGAGGCACGTTTAATGCTAGAATTCATGAAAAAATATTTTGATCAAAGTAATTTATATTTATTTAACATTTAAAAACATTTAATAGACAATCAGCTCCTGGAGACAAATAAGTAAAGAATGCCGTTTGACAGCGTTTTCTATATTGAGTGATACAAACTGATTGAACATGAGATTGATGTACAGATTCCAGATCAAGGCTTACTGTTAGAATCTTGAAATATAGGTTTTTGCATATTTTGGTTGAAACGATCATGTTCCTACTGACTCACCTGCCGGTGTTAACGATCAGTTTGTCTTATATGTGAACAATGTTTAAGGACCAGTTTGTCTATTTATAAAATTTACTGGTTTGATTTGTGCAATGACTCTATGGTTTTGGATAATGGTAGGATTGGTCTGGTGAGCCTTGAAAAGGAAGAACAGTGTTCTTTACTTCCCCTTTCTTTTTTCTTTCTGTTGGCATAATCTGTTCATATATCAAAGGTAATAACCTATGTTATCACTCTGACCAAGGACCAATGCAACACAGGTAACTAGTAAATAATCTTTGCAGGATTGATGAATGGGAAAGAGGGAAATAATTGAGTAATCACAATTGCTAAACAGAAGTAGAAGATAAACAAACATACCAAAATCATGGATTACAGTTTTGGGTACCTGATCTATGCAAGATGATGGAGGTAATGGAGAGGAGGGGAGACGATAGAGGATGTGGAAGAGAAGGAGAGTGCTGATCAATAGTGTTAGCAAGTGATGTGATAGCGAGGGGCAGCAGACATGGGCAGTGGCAGACATGCGCGGTGGCAGACGTGGGCAATAGTGAATGACACTACAGAGGGGTGCACAGTCTGTTGAGCTGTATGGGACTAGGCATGAGGTATTTGTGTTTTTTATTTCTAGTATTAAAAAATAAAGAACTAGACCAGGCTTACTAGGAAGTAACCACTGTTTACTCACTAGACTGCCTAGTCTAGTCCAGTCTATGTATGACCTGATAAGATGCCAGTGCGCTATGTACCCTCCAATATGTACCGGTCCAGATGAAATGTCAAACAATGATCCAAATAAGAAATAATTGTCAGTTTGGTGGTTGGAAGAAAAGAGAAAATCGAAAGAAAAAGAGAGAAAAAGAAGGGTAGAAGAACAAGTACACAAAAGTAAAGAAGGGGACAAGGATATCCAGAAAAATGAAAAAATTATGTAGTGTGGAATCATTTGTGATCAGTTTGTCTTTCTTAATGGAATTGATTCTGGACCATTTTAATGTATTCATCATTTGAATAAAGTTATTAGTTTAGGGTCATTTTGTAAATGTCATAAGCAATCACTTGGTTTACATACCGTATTTTTCTACATTTATTACTTGAAAGTTGTATTATTCTACAAAGATAGAGAACTATCAATTAGATATATTGTCAAAAATCCACACTAATTGCTTAGACAAACCTCGAAATTCATCTTCAAGGAAGAAAATGAATAGTTGATTTATGTGGATGTCATTTTATTGTTTTTCATATTTTTGTATTTTCATTTTCCTTTTGTACTAGGGATCTACAAAAGGGGGAAATGTATTGTAATTGCAAACCATAAAATGAATGAGTGTATTTTGTTACACTAAATGAGTATATTTAGTTACACTAAATGTCAGATGATGGTTATTTATTATCCATGTGTGAGATGTACAGAGGTGCTTCATTTTTATCCTTGAGGGTGTTTTTGAGCTAGAGTGAGTTTGATAGTTATTTTTTTCAATTACCATTTTATACTATTATCTTTTCATTCCTCTAATCTCAAATAATTTTTTTTTGTGCATGTCCTCAATTTGTCTGAATCAGATTTGTTATTGGAACTTTTGGTTTAGCTATGATATTCTACATCAAGGTTGATTCAAATTTCAATTATTTGAATTTTGAATGAATACCATTGCAAGAAATCATATGACCTAAGACCATTTTAATATATATATATATATATATATATATATATATATATATATATATATATCAATTGCATAAATTTTGTTGGTCTAGAGGGTATTTTGTAAATGTTATAAGTTGCCACTTGGCAGCATCTCCAAAATTCACTTTTATTTCTTACTGAAGGAGAAAAAATGAAGTCAGTGAAGAAAAAAGATAAAATAGTCAGAATTCAGTTTGATTGAAGATTCCATCTTTATAGAAAAGTTTTAGCTTTCTAGAAGATTATTTGCCAAGGCAAACATGGAAATTTATCTCCACCAAAGAAAGAAAATGATAAACCATTGATTTATCTAGATGTAATTATATTTTTCTTATTTTTGTATTTTTTTTTTCTTATTGTACAAGTTTATATGAAAAGGAAAGTCAATCGTAATTGAAGAATAAAGAATGAATGAGTGGAAATATATTCAATCACAATGTGAGGTCATATTTTGAGTCTTGATGGTACAAATCCATCTTGCACATGTGAAATGTATGGAGGATTGAGATCTTCACCCCTGAGAGTTTCCCCTTGAGAGGGAGTGATTTGTTAGTTATGTTCTTTATCATCTTTTCCTATTATTATCTTCCCCCTTTTTTCTTTTCCTTTATTCTTGAACGAAAGCTCTCTGCTCATCGTGAACTTGTCTTACATCAGGAATCCTTCCAAAATGGTCAAACTGTCCTTTTGAATGGGACACTTTTAAAACAAAGAGCATTTGTGTCAAATCAGTTGATTAGAATAAGATGGACCTGACAAGAACTTTGTACATGTAATGATATAAATATCTATGCCTTTCATGCTCGAGTGTTCTAAAATGGTAGATGGTGTAACTCATCTCATTGAACTCATGTGATGAAAATGAAAAATAAAGTCCAGTGCATATTGATGTTAATACTAGCTACAAATTGCAAAAGATTAGATGCACTAAGCAACTAAGCACATGTCAATTAACTAATCTTTCTCATTTCACTAAGGAGAATCCTTTGTTATTTTCTCCACATGTTGAGGACTTCTATGAAAATACAAATTCCAATTTCAATGCATAAATACTGCAATGTTTTATGCATTGTTTTGTATAGACTGAATCTCTTGATTACTACTATCATAACTTATATCCAAAATATATTTCAATATCAATCTGTAACATGACACTTACAAGTCAAGTTCTTTTGCGCAAACCACTTGTTATGGCTATTTAGAACATTTTAATATGATTCATATCTAAATAAGAAAACCTTATGTACTTTTGAATCTATCTGAAAGTAAAAAAGAACATATGCGTGTTTCCTTAGATGTTTCTAGAAGGGTAAAGTACTGAACCATGTTGGTTGAAACATGGGAAGTATTTGCTTGGACATGTTTTGGCACAATTTAGATACCTCAAAATAGCTTGGTTCACCGCAACCCAAATTGTGCTGATTGACATGACAGTCCTTTTGGTGGAACACTCTTTTCTAGGTGGTAACAGTTTGCTGCCTCTGTGTTTGTACTAGAAATTTATAACATTAGCAAAAGTAATACTTCTTGGTTGCCTTAGATCAAGCTGAGCACAACATTGAATGTTATTTTTGATGCATTAAGTGACAATGACTTGCTCAATGTTTTTCTTGTGATTACTAACATTGTTTGTAATTCCACAATAGGACAAGGTTACACCAATGTTGGGGACTGATGTTCCATTGAAATATTCTCCTGGCATGGCCTTTCCTCTTGGAGCTTCAGAGGCTGAAAACGGAATTAACTTTGCTGTATTTTCTCGACATGCTTCATGTGTCACACTTTGCTTGTCAATTTTTGGGAGGTAAAAAATACAACTCCTTTTGTTAAAAAAAATTCATGTTGTTTGTTCAGTCTGCACAGTGGTTACAAAAAACTGTCTTCAGGCAAAAGTTGTCGTATGTAGGTTTTGCATGAACATGCTATTTATGCTTGCATGGTCTGCAATACCAAATTGTACCACCCGGTATGGGCGGTACGTACTGGTCCAACAGGCTATCAGTACGTGGACCGCCCGCTACCAGTACGATCGATTTTCGACTGTAGCAGTGCACTGTAGCATTGCTACAGTACTCGGTACACCTGAGTGTACCATTCGGTATACCGTACTGTACCGAGCCCAGGTCGAAACACTGGTATGGTACGATATTGCGAACCTTGGTTGCAAGTCACATGAGATATATGTACATTTAAAGATTATCATATTTCTTTAATGTTCTAGCGATTTCTTTTTGCTGAGCTTTGCTTCCTTTTTCTTAGAACTTTTGCATACACTAAAATGTTCACTCCTGTAAAACCATTTAAAAAGCACATGAAATATATGTACATTATTTGCTAGAGTAGATCATGTGGAATTAGCTTTGCTATATTTTCTCAATGTGATTTGTTTGCCACACTTTGCTTGTCAATTTCTGGGTGGGAAACACTACAATTTCTTTTGTTAACAAAAGTTTTTGTTGTTTGATTTGTTTTCATTTAATTCTGTGGTTAAAAAAAAATCATCGTCATGCAAAAGTTGCTGTATGTAGGTTTTACATAGATCTGATATTTATAGTTGTAAGCGACATGAGACATATATACTTTAAAAATTGTCAACTTGCTTTAATGTTGTACCAATTTCTGTTTGCTGAGCTTTGCTTCCTTTTTCTTAGAACTTTTGCATACACTAAAATGTTCACTCCTGTAAAACCATTTCAAAATCTATTCTTCACATGCCACTCTGTTTTTGTTGTTTTCCTGCAGCCTGATTTGTTAGCAAGCATTACAATTGCTGTAACAATGCAATAACCCTTTCTAGCCTTGATATCTGTGGGTTAATTGCTTCTGTGTGATATGATGAAGATTTAGTTTTGTTGATTTTCTTATGATAGAAACTGTTGGATGTTGAAAGGCACACAATTGTACTCGCTGCAATGGTGATGGCAGACTCTAAAGACAAACTGTAGTTTACAATCTTGTTGACCAGTAGCCATGCTAAGTAGAAAAGGATAGCGCTTTGATTTGCTTGTGGAATATTCTACATAATTTTACTGTTGGACCGTAAAAGCATAATTAATTTTCTTGGTGATGGATAACTTGGATGGCTTTCACTACTGAGTGGTAAGACTTTTAGAGATGCTAATCTTTTTCACAGCTAAGTTAGGAAGCATCGATAAGTTAAGGTCATTATGACTCATACGGTGCATCTTTGCTTGCCTTTAGAATTGATCTTGTTGGGGAAATTTTAGATACTCTGAAATATTCATAATCTCCTGTAGTATAATCTTCTCTTGGAAGTTCCCTCAAAATGTTGAGGCCATTGGTTTTGGTTGGATGTAGATGATGTAGATATGTGGTAGCCACACTGGCACATAACCAGTCTAGCATTTTGAACTTCTAAACATATTTATGTTGGCTACATTCCAAAGTTAAACTAGCCTTTTGGAGCATCCTGCTTAAGTGTACATGGATAGATAAATCACATTTGGTCCGCATCTTGAAGAAGATACATGAGCCTTCTAGTGTTATTCAGAGTTTTGTGTGCTGCAAGAGAAATGACTAAATTGTCACTAAAAGTTTTTAGTATATTAACATAATGTTCTCAATTTCTCATGCTAAAGCCATAAATTTAAGTGATGTACATTAAAACTGTCATTCCATATCATCTGAAACTTCTCATTTTGAAGCAGGAAGGAATTTCAAAATGGGGCTTTATCTGTGACCCTATGGGGTTTAGTTATGTAATAAAAGACTCAGCCTTTAAGCAACTGAACCTAATTGGTCTGGTTCGTGTGCTCAAATTAAACTGATGTTTTAGGTTCTCCTATTGGCTTCTGTAAAAATTTGTGCTATGTTGTCCTTACCACCGACTGATGGTTGTATAGAAAGTTCTCACATGAGAGAAAATGCAACAAAAAAATCTGACGTTTTCAACTATCTGAGACCAGCTACATATATTATCTCGACCAATAAACCCTCTGAAGGCAGTATCTTTTGATAATTTACATACCTAAGATATATGTGTCTACCTATGAGTGTTGTACGATCTCTCTTCTTAATTGACTCATCTAACCTGAATGATATTGTATGTCTTTTTTTGATATGTCCAAGTCAACAATTACCATCAGATGGCCAATATGGTTCGACACAAGGTTCGTCGTACCACAGTATACTGCTCGGTACGGGCGGTACATACCATTCTGACAGGGGACCAGCATAGATGGTACATCGGTATGCCTCCATGTACCATGTGTTGGTACGCTCAGTATGACTCGGTACAGTTCGGTACTTATCATACCGACTACTGGTCGGTACACTAGTATAGACCGATAAGACGAACCATTGTTCGACATACTGTCACACTAACTATTTCAGTGGGAAAAACAGAGTGTGAAACATGAAGAAAAAGGAAGAACCCAACCATCGATAGAGAACGTTGATAGAACCCTGTATTGGGACTCCTGTTTTGGTGAATCTGGAGATGCCTTAGGTTTTCCTCGTTTGTCCAATGCAATTAAAGGCCTAATGGCCTGCATAGAAAATCTAAAGCTAGTTTGGACCTTTCCCTTAAATTAGTTGGCTAGTTCAATGATTGAAACAGATTGACTTGAAAAAAAGAAAAAAAAAACTTAGGCACTGTACTATTGTACATACAAGGTGATAACCATACATCAGTCCTTGGTTCAGATTGTCTTACATGACTTTTCTTAATTTTACTATAGGATCTACCCATAATTTTCAGGAATGTTATTATTTCTTATTTTGCAAATCTTGTTATTATGAAATTTCTTTCATAGTATTTTCCTTTTTGATTTTTTTCACCTTTTTTCATATGTGCCTTTTCAACTTCCTAGCATTTCACTTATATAGCATGATTGTCATTCCAGATACTTAATGTCTATGTTTCCCTGACTCATTACATGGATAACTATTGTGGGTGATCTGAAAAGTGTCAATGTGGCTCATGCGTTATAAAAGCTGGTTGTGGAAAACTGTTCTATGATATGCATTATATGCTTGACACATGCCTCAGCTTGTTAGATATTTGAACACCTGAAAAATACATGTGTTTAGGGATGGAGTTTTCTCTGATGTCTATTATCACTGATGGTTATATTTTTGGCTGAAGCTTTCTATCATTTTTAGATAAATGCTGAATCTAGCAGTGCTTGCTTGATGGAAAGATTCTGCAGAAGTTGTTTAGATAGCCTTAATCCTTCATTACCTCATCAGTTTCCCAGCTTAAATCTATTGAATTTCTGGTGGTTGACTTTAGGATCCTTGCATTATTTTCCAATGATTAAATTTTTTAAGTTACTTTCCAGTAGCCAATTACAAATTCATTTTCTTCAAAGATTGTGGCTTCTGTATTGTTTGAAAAGCTTATAATAACTTTTGTCCAAACTTTTTGGTCCTGATGTCAGTTTGTTCAATCTTGTGCCATCAGGGAAAAGAGTCAGGAAATATGTGATGGCATGGTTGAGATTGCACTGGATCCTGAGAAGAATAAAACTGGGGATGTGTGGCACATTTGTGTTGAGGTTAGTACTGAAGTTCTGTAAATTGGTAGTTTGGGTTTGCAGATTTATTAATTTTCTTTATAAATTATAGCCTTGCTGTGTTGTCATGGCAAATGTCTCCATCATTAGGCAAATTGCTGAGAGATAGGTTAAGGTTGCAACTGTTGTAAACATGTTCTTTCTGCATGTGATTTCCTATAGATCTATATCCATAGGCAACAGCATTACAGAGTTTGTTTTCCTGTTTCATCACTCATCTTCTTGATAACATCTTAATTATGGAGCATGAGATGACTCAGAATAATTGTAGTTATCGTTTCAGTACTTATGACACCATTGTCTGTCCATGAACTCCCTACAATTTATTTTGGTTGGGATTTAGGATGTTCACATTATGAGGAACTAAATTCTGGAAGTACCATATACTCTATAGTCTATAGTATGTATACCCAATCAATTCTGTTCACAATGTTTTAGTTAGTTCAACATTACCAAACTCAATTTTGACTTATACAGACCAAACTTTCCCTTAATTTTGAGCTGTTTTTGCTGCCTTTAATATGTCATGCACTTCGGCTTAATTTGTTCTGCATATATCATAAATATTTTAATAGTTTATTTTTTGTTTGTTTCTTAGGGTTTATCAAGATCTGGCATTCTTTACGGATACCGAATTGATGGCCCTCAGGAAAGGGAACAAGGGCATGGTTTTGACAACAGCATTGTTCTTCTTGACCCCTATGCAAAACTTGTTTCTGGTAGGAAATGGTTTGGGGATGTTGCAAATAAGATGTCCAAGTTTCTTGGAACTTATGACTTTGAAAGCATGCCTTTTGACTGGGGTCCTGATTACAAGCTGCCTAATATACCTGAGGTAAAACTAATAAGTAGAATCTATTCAAAGAGATGTGTTTTCTCATGCAACTATTCATCATTTTATGGTTTTGTTACTTATTCTGCAGACGGATCTTGTGATATACGAAATGAATGTTCGGGCATTTACAGCTGATGAATCAAGTGGATTGGATCCAGAAGTTCGTGGCAGCTATCTTGGTGTTATTGAAAAAGTAAATTCAGCTGTGTTTTCTTAATATTAAGAAATTATATGATTTGCAATGGATAAATTAGTAGGTTATATTGATTATGCTTTTTTCCCCCAAATTGGTTAGACTTGACCTTGTAGATATTCACTTCAAGGATTGAAATATCGTATCGTACTGGAGTTTCGATCTTCTCTCGGTATAGTACAATATTGTATACCGAGCGATATACCGTTCGGTATATATATATGTATGTATATATGTATATAGATAAGTAAAAAAAAAAATTTGGTGACGTCGCAGAAAAATGAGGCGACATTGCCTCTCTCTCTCTCTATATATATAATCTTTTATTTATATATCTATTTATTTATATATATAAATTAAAAAAAAAAGTTCGACGTCGCCTCTTCCATGGTCTGCCGTATCGATGTGTACCGCCCGGTATGGGCGGTACGTACCGGTATGACAGGTTATCGGTACGCGGACCGCCCGCTACCGGGCGGTATGTACCGGTTTTGCACTGCAGCACTGTAGCAGTGCACTGTAGCACTGTAGTACTGTAAACAGTATACCGCAACACTGTAAACAGTATACCGCAGCATTGTAAACAGTGCACCGAAGCACTGTAGTTGTACACTGTAGCACTGCAGCACTGCTACAGTGCTCGGTACACGCTCGATACACCCGTACCATACCATACCGAGCCCAGGTCGAAACTCCAGTACGGTACGGTATTGCGGACCTTGGCCTCTTCTCCTTAGGTGGGGCAACGTCGTAAAAAATGACGTATCGGCGACGTTGCCTCTATATATATATATATATAATCTTTTATTTATATATCTATTTATATATATATATATATTTTTAAAAAGTGCGACATTGCCTCTCCTACCTAGGCCTCGGCGATGTCGCCTATATATATATATATATATATATA
>LVTN01000458.1:14135-69482 GCA_001649415.1 Musa itinerans | reverse complement strand
ATTTTTTTAAAAAAATATGTGATGTCACCTCTCTTCTTCCCAAGCAGGGCTATATATATATATATATATATATATATGTGTGTGTGTGTGTGTGTATAAAATACCATCCGGTAGTGAGTGGTCCACATACCGGTTTACTATTGGAATTTGGACCGTTACGTACCGCCCATACCGAGCGGCAGGGTCTGCAATATCGAACTGTATCACCCAGTACAGGCGGTACGTACCGGTCCGACAGGCTACCAGTACGCGAACCGCCCTCTACCGGGTGGTACGTACCGGTTTCGCTGTAGCAGTGCACTGCAGCACTGTAGTAATATACTGTAGCAGTAGCACTGCAGCAGAAGTAACAGTACAGTGCACTGTAGTACTGCTACAGTGCTCGGTACACCATACTATACCGAGTGAAACATCGGTATGGTACGGTATTGCAAACCTTGCTGGGCGGTATCATTCGAAACTGTATACGTTGATTCACCTTATCATTTTATTTTGTTTTACTGAACTGCATTTTTGTTTTCAAAGCCATACTTACTATTTAGCAATTATAGTTAGTATTGTATCATTGTATCTAGTGTCATGATTTCAGGCCATAAAGAAATCTTTTGTATGTGTAGATGACATTATTCAAGGTTGAGGATTGCAGTATCGGGTGCTGGACCCATGTTGGTCCATGATCAGACTGGCAAGGATTCAGTCTGTACTGACTGACTGACAAGTATACTAGCATATAGCATGGTACCAAGGGGGGAGGAAGAGTAGAGAGAAGTACTGGGTGGCAGCAACACTAATTAGGGAGAAGGGGAGGGGCTGGCAACTTAGGGCGCGGATGGAGTATGGGTGTGAGAGAGAGCTTATAATGAACCATGGCCGAAACCACCCAGTAAGCTTGGCTATAACCCAGTTGAACTTGTACCGGTAGGATTCTGGCAAGGTCCCCATGCTTCCCCAGTTAACATAAATATGATGAGAAGAGTAATGGCACATATTTGGCATATTGCAAACCTCCATGCTGGCATTCTTTGGCAATTAGCCATGGTTGGGACAATGATTTCAAATAGACAAATACCATTCTATATTTAATTTTTTCTATATTTTCTTTGGTTTATACCTAAAGGTATATGTGAGTATACTGCTCACTGCTCAGTACATTAATCTGGGGGGTTACTGGAACTGGTACCGCAGCGACATTTAAAATCTTGGTTGGAACCAAGATTTTTCGATCGGATGGCACTGAGGTTTCACAAGATGTACACAAGATGGCTAGTGTCGGCAAAAATATTTAGTAAAACTGCACTTCATGTTCCAGAAAATTGTATTCCACTCAGATGGTCATTATTTTCTAGCATGGCATGTGTAGCATCAAAAAATAGTAGCCGAAGTTTTTAAATTGTTTACTTGCACTGTTGTAGAATATTTTTGTCTTGAGGTCCTTTATTATTTTACTGTTTATACTTTGACGTTCTTATCTTTTAACACCAGCCACCAAGCTAGGGAGTAATTCTTTGATAAAATTTCTTTGTAGATCCCACATTTATTGGAACTTGGAATCAATGCTGTGGAGTTCTTGCCAGTTTTTGAGTTTGATGAACTCGAATTTCAGAGGTTCCCAAATCCCAGAGATCACATGGTAAAGTTTATATCCAGTTCCTGATGTAAGAATAGTTTGTTGTAACAGCTACTTGAATCTATATCTCCTTTTTCCTCTATGATATAGTAGTGTTCAAACTGTTGATATCTTTTTTCAAGATTAACACCTGGGGCTACTCCACCTTAAACTTTTTTGCCCCCATGAGCCGATATGCTAGTGCTGGTGGTGGACCGTTGGTTGCTTCTCATGAGTTCAAACAGATGGTGAAAGCTTTGCACAATGCTGGCATTGAGGTGTTATAGAGTATCATTTTCATTCAATTCCGAGACAATTTTTATGTCTCTATCTCTATTTAATTTCAACAGTAGTTTTTATTAGAATTTTTGATATTACAGGTCATTTTGGATGTTGTCTATAACCATACTAATGAAGCTAATGATCGTCATCCTTATACTTCTTCCTTTCGTGGTATTGACAATAAGGTGATCATATAGGAAATTTCGTTGTACACTAACACATTGGCATTTTATAATTAAAATGGATTACTTGTAAGCTATTATTATGCTTCATTTAATTGAAAGAGCATGCAATCCAAATCCAATTTTCTCTGGATAGTGCATATGGATGTTATGTAAAATGATATCAGTGCAGTTTGTGCTTCTACAGGACTGGAAGTAGCTAATTTGAGCACAATAAGAGGTTGGTCTGACTGTCTGATGGACTAGCTGTGAGTTAGCAGTAGTGTGATTGAGAATGTTGGATTTGGGATGCACTGAGCATCATAAATAAATATTTGAAAATGAAGAAAAGCATTTAAGATCTAAATGTGCATCAAGCTTGTAAAAGAAAAAAAAAATATGATGCTCTAAATTTCTTGATCTGTTAATTGCTTTTGAAAGATTAATTTCTCTCTTAATTTTAACTTGTTCATGCATTTTCTTGTTTCAAAATTAGCACAAAGTTCTAGGGCCTCAAAAGAAAAAGCATCATTATTTGGATGAACAATTAGTATGGAGAGTGGTTGCACTTCTCTAGTAATTTGTTTTTTTGTCTTGTCTTGGAAAACTTATTTTCCTGTGTTATTAATAAATAAAGGAGTCAAATGCTTCTGTATTGCATGTAGATAAAACAGGCAGTATCTCTTATATTTCTCAATACCTATGGAAATGATAAGTCCCATTATTTGCATCAGAAGGTTGATGTTGTTATTATTAACACTGGAGTGTTAACAACATGCAGAAGAAGGTTTTGTGTTATGAGTCTTATGACCAATTTCAATTGGGTTGGGATAAGATGGATTGGGGTTAGCTGGTTCAAGTTTGGAACTCTTTATAAGTATTGACTTGCTAATTTGGCTAAATCGATCATTGGTATTGACTTGCTGATCCAACCTATTGGAAAAAACTGAAAATCAGTCAATTCAATAGAAGCGTTCATATGACTTTTAGAACTCAAAATGAGAACTGCAAATTAGATGACCATCGAAACTATACCAGAAATGGTTCAAAATTCCAAAAAGTTACTGACTTTGCCAAACTCAAAAAATTAAACTGTTTGAGAGAAGCCAAAATTGAAATGGAAACTGAAACTAAAATCCTTCGAAGACTGAGTACATTGAAAGCATGTAGTAAGTACTAATTACCATCATTTATGTGCATGCAAAACACAAATTTGCAATGCAAATGTTCACATCTATGATTTTGTTCAACAACTTGTTGGTTGTTTGTTAAATAATATATTAGTCCTTATCTTTTCTTCTGCTTTTAATTTTTTTTTTATGCTACCAGGTTTATTACATGTTGGATCTCGATAATGGTGCTAAGTACTTGAATTTTTCAGGCTGTGGTAAATCCTTTAACTAAACACTTTTACTCTCTGGGATGCCTAGAATATAAGGCTGATATTTGTTCTTAGTTTTTCTTTAAAATTGGATGTCTTCTCAAGTCATACCCTCTTGCTAAATGCTTTGTTTGAATGCCTCTGGACCAAGTATTGTAGTTTCGATTGCACATGTCAGCAGGGGTTCAAACATATGGCGCCATAATTTTATCGGCATGAACCATGCTATAACATCCAATTTTTGGTTTGTCTGCTTGCATAGGTCACTGCAGATTAGTATGCGATAGAAATCCCATTCTAGATAGTTATTGATGTGGCCTCATTCCGTGATATTACAATCCCTGCTGTAGACAATACAATGTGGTGATTGGCTAGATGCTATTGAATGTCAGCTAGTTTATCCCTTGCTGTGAGCCATGTTGGTGAACATTGAACTAGACCATGCCAGTTGCATTGATTTGAGCTGTCTTTCATGTCCTTTTAAATAACATGGTGTCTTCTTCCCTTTTTAATTGTAGTTCTTATAGTATCCACTGTAGAGCTTCCCAGAGTATCCACTGTATATCTTGAATGATCAAGGAAGCTTATACCAGGAAATATTTAGTCTTTGAAGTTCAGTTATTTGGAATGTGAAGGTGAATGGTACTACTATCATTTTCTTTTGCAAAAGAATCAGATACAAAGAATCATTTTCATGATGAGATACTGCTTGCATGTTTGTAATGAATGAATGATAATGCTGTAATAAATATGGTCCATATTATGGTTAATATGGACCATTTTTATACCATAATTATCCTTAAAATATTCACTTGCTTGTAGGATATTTGGAAATCTGACTATGTTTATTTTGCAGGCAACATTTTTGCTTCATTAATTTCGTTTGAAGTTTCAGTTAGTTTCTGATGATAGAGTTCCTTAAATAATATTCAAAATTGTTAATTTAATAGAAATAAATCCAAGCCATTTCCACTTTGTAGAGATATTAACTCAACTTCGGAGTGCCCTGTCCTTCCCTTGTATTCTGATCCTTTGGACATAGGATCCTGGAGTGGGGAAATGAAGACAGTAGCTAAGATCCTTTGTAATTTGTATCACAACATTCGGTTGAGTTTTGGTTCTCCAGTAGTTGACTTCAAAAGCTAAAAGCTATTAGTTAGATTATATTGTTAGAGACAAGGAAACAAGAGCCAATATTGTCATCATAACTGAACTTCCATCGGTCTTGCTACTAATAAATTTTTATTCCTCTTGTGACTTCATATACCCATAAGTAGTCATGGTACAGTCACATCTGAAATTACTAGTATGTCAAAATAGCAGGCATACTCTTTGTGAACTTCCATAGAGAAAGATCAAATGACACTACGCAAATATGGCCCTTTTTCATTTATTTCTGAGACTGTTTTTGCTTTCAATTTTTTCAAATGCATCTATATCCATTGATTTTTTTATCTTTTGGTTCTATAATTTACTTTTCTTTTTGACCTGTTTATTCAATTTAAAATTTTACTTCAATTTTTTGGTCTTATCCAGGAAATACATTAAACTGCAATCACCCTGTCGTCATGGAACTTATTCTTGACAGTTTAAGACATTGGTGAGTTCTAACATTGATTTTAATTTAGACCTGCATATTTATATCGGTTGGAAGTCCTAAATTATGTGCTTCATTGGTGGCTCCTTTCTTGTACGTGGCATTCCAAATATTATCCTTTATGTTAGATAAGCATTGTGTCTAATGCTTGATATTTCTCAAAATTCTCAGTAGTTCTTATATGGAATAATTTCTTATAGTTGTTGCTTCTGTCGTACTGACCGTCACTACTTTTAATTATTTGAAATTTCATGTCGTCCATGTTTTTCTCTTCTTTTATTTCCATATAACCACTTGCTTTTTTATTTCATTTTCTTTTGTTTATCTCTTTTTTATGTTTTCTCAAATTCAAAGGACCTTTGGCCAAGAAATATTGTTGGATTTCAATGGTATTTGAATATTATCTTTGTAGAGGAACTGACAGATGATCTTTTAAGGGTATTGCTTGCAAACTTCTTGATAATGTTTTAATTTTAACCTTTTCATGTACATGTAGAACCAGTTTGCTGTTGATGCAAGTTACTTCTATCATATTGTTTTTAGATCATATATCACTGGAGTCATGATGCATTCTTTACTTCTTGTTTCATATTTCCTCCCTTGAGTTACATGAATCTACAACAATAGCACAGCTGAAAGTCCCGAATGTGTTTGCTACATGTATTTTTTATATGAATCAGATAATCCATATCATCTGTTGATGAGATGCATTGTGACTGTTGTCCTTATTATTTGGCTCGTCTTCTCTGAACCTGCCTTTTCTATGACACTTATTACAGGATTGATTTCTTCCTTTTTCTTGGTGCACTCTGCAGTCCTTTTTTAGACATGTCATTGGTGTCATGATAACCTTTTCCTTGTCTCGCATTTTTTTTTTAATGTCATGACTTGTTTTAGGTGATAACCTTTCGTTTTCAGCATCAGCATAGATACACTAAGTTATCTGTATGATATTCTTAAATGATGAACATTGTCCTATAACGCGTATTCAGTTTCTGGCTAATACTATAGAACTTCCTTTTTATAGGTATTCAGTGATCAGATAACATACCAAATAACTTTATTCATTCATGTGTTCTATTCTATTTATACATGGTTTACCCTTAAGTTTTCCCCCTTTGTTGAATTTTCCATCGAAAGGTAGTTTAAGCGGATGTTTTTTAGTACTCTTGACTGTAATTTGTTAATTTCTTTATTCTTGATATGGTTCCAGTCATATATTTAGTATTATCCCTGTTTGAACAGAAGCTTTGGATCCTTAGGATACTTGCTCTTGCCATAGTTTCAATTTGAGTTAAATCTTTGAACTAGAATCCTGTTGCTAGTAAATAATATATGCTATAATATTTTAGTTTTCCTATTTTTAATGATTGGTCCAAATACTTCTGTTTGACTGGTGGTTGATAGCTTTCTTTTTCTGGATTTATGACATTTACCACCTGGAGTTCTTCCTTGTTGATCTTGCATCTGCTCTAGGCTGCTTATATTTTCATGCTCTTGGAGTGGCTATACATTTCTCTTCTTTCTTATCAAGGTGAAGTGTTAAAAACATTCTCTAGATGTACATATCCTCATCATGTTCCATATTCTGGAGTGGTCTCACTCTCACATATCCAAATTCAATAAGAATTATGTTAGTACTTATTGCTTGGTACCTGTAGAATCTCTGTGTACTGAAAACCTCAATGATTTTTTCTCCCAGTGGTGACCTTAATTGTCATGTGATCTAAAGTATTGTAGTCAAATTTGTCGCTCTAAGAGTCACAATGGTCACATCCATGCAGTGGTGCATGGTCTGAACTCTGAATAAGGGATTAAAATTTCAGTCTGATATCAGTTCAACAACCGGTCAGACCAATATATACCGCTATATCGGGTGGTATACTAACCCATGTCATCTTGTGTAGGTGGAAAAAATAATGAAAAACTGTATACCAATTGTTTATGACCTATATGATCCTATGCAGGTCCTTGGTTGGAATGGTAAATATGGGTCCTTATAGACCATACAACTGAAGCTTTAATCCTTGGTCTATGTATTATTTTATAAAGTCTGATTCATGGCCACCTGAGCTTCATCGACATCGTATCTATTTTGTTTTAAGGCAAGACAGTTAATGTTTATTTTATGAAATTCTGGGGTTATGTTTCCAACTAATTTCAAGTTTGTCAAAATGTTTATCTTATTATTTTTAACTTTGTGCATAATGGAGAAAAATAACCTCCACTTAGAGAATATCACAGTTAAATACTTCTATGCCACCTCCATAAGTATTTGAGCTTGGAACTACTATAAAGAAAGAGAGCATTAGGTTAAGATATAATTCATCAAAATTTTTATCTAGTGATGTGAATGCAAATTTAAGTTCCTTGCTTTTATCTTCAAACAGAATATCTTTTACCTTCATAGTTAGCATTTTAGATGCATATTGCTTCTGTTGTTGATAAAATTTGTAATAAATTTCAAGAATTTATATCCATATAGTATTGGAAATTCTATGTTTAGTTGTCTTAGCTGTTTCTCTGACTGATGTTCATATGTGATGGTCCTGTATAAGGGTTAACGAGTACCATGTCGATGGATTCCGGTTTGACCTTGCAAGTATTCTTTGCCGAGGGACCGATGGTTCTCCTCTTAATTCACCTCCATTAGTCAAGGTTCTTTTCGTCATTATTATTCATGATTTTCTTTTGAGCTAAGTGAATATATCTATTTTTTGTCATATAATATGTTATTACTGGTTTTATCTATTTTGGAAGATTGCTGAGAATTTATATATGTTGATTGTTGGCAATTAACATGTGCTAATCTCCTTTGTTAAAAGCTAATTATTGATGTTCAATGAGTTGAACTTTTGAATTCAATCTACATATTTTTGTTTTCCTAACTCTTCAGTAGGCAATTACTGTAACACCTAGTTCAGTAGATACATTGTCCATACTCCATAACAAGGTTTGTCGTACCACAGCGTACCGTTCGGTATGGTCGGTATGTACCAATCTGACAGGGGACCAATACAAGTGGTACATTGAACCCCATGTACCATGTATTAGTATGCTCGGTATGGCTTGATACGTACCATACAGATAACTAGTTGGTATATCGGTACGGATCGGTAAGAAGAACCATACTCTACAATACCAGGATATGGTGCTTGAAATAGTATCACTGAGGTTGTTATGATAGGTTTTGTCCAATGCTTTACAGGCTGTCACCTCATTACCAAATTGTTGTGTTAGTTGTCAACAAGATTTTGTGCAAAAATTAAAGATATTAACTACAAACAAGGTTTGTGATTTCGGTACTGGACCCTTGGTGATCTCTGATTGACTAGTATGGGTCTGGTATGAACTGGTGTCATGACACATCATGACACATCATGAACTGGTGTCAATGGTACCGAAAGGTGGGAGGAAGAGAAAAAGAAGAGGAGGAGGAGGAGAAAGAGAGGAGGTGTTACAGAAGATGAGGAGGCAGTAGAGAGAAGAGTAAGAGGAGATGATGACAAAGGAGAAGAGGAGGAGGCAGCAACCTCCAAGGTGGAGGACGAGGAGGAGAGGGATGCTCCCAGCCAGTGGCATACAACGAAGGTAACAAGAGACAGGCACATGGTTTTATTTTTAAGGTTAAAGACGAGTAATTGGAACCGGCTTACTAGGTGATAAGCCCGGTTCACTTGGTGTGAGTTCTGTTCACAGAACTTATTGGACAGTGATCCCTGTTCACAGGGCCCACAGGTCAGTGAGTTCTACACCTCATGTGGACCGCCCGAAATTGGATGATCTGTTTTTGCCAGTTCATGCCTGGACTGGTGAATATCGGTTGGGTTGTACTGGTCAGGTCAAAATTGTATTCCTTGACTACAGGTTCTATGCTTGGAGCTGTTGTAATTGAGTTAAAAGTAGTGGCATGCCAGCACTTAAACATTAGAGTTTTTTGATAAAAGATTGAGGTTGTAACTTGTAAATACTGTAATACAGACCTTCGGCATGGTTCTATTTGTAATCTCTAAAGGGTTTGTTGGGACTTGGGAGTAAGATTTTAAATCTTATTGGATGCTTTACTGGTTGGAAATAAACTCCCTTATAGAAGCTATTAATGATCAAATAAAAAAAGAAGAAAAAGAAAAAAATTATATCATAGGGCCCATGATTGAAGGTTATATTCCCCTTATGCTTGTCTTCTTTTTCATGTTGTCCTTGTCCTTGTCTTTTCCTACAGCTATGCTGTGGCAATCCGAGGTCAGCCAGAGCCTTATCCTTCTCTTACCATCTCTTTCCTTCTATTTGGAGCTGAGAGATAGAGTATGAAGAAATTGTGATTTATGAATCATGAACAGTGAACCCTGAGTTTAAGATTGGATCTATCCCTCTTTAGAATTGAATCAACAGACTTGTATAAAGATCCTTGTCTAGTTTTAGGTTGGTTTGGACCCAAAACATACATAAACATTAGAATGATGGGGTTCATGGCATGTTAGCATGTGACACATTCCCTCATTGACCAGTGTGTGCTGCCATTCCTTCTTGAAAATCACTTGCCCACCTCTTTGTTATCAATAACATCCAAGACTGTCCAATCCTGTTTCTCTGTAGAACCTTTTCTAATTTTTAGGTTTAATGACCCCTAATCAGTTTTTAGGATTCATTTTTGAACAAAACAAATCAGCTTTCTCGATATCAGCTCTCATGTTCCCATTTCCATGAAATGGCTCTTTTCCCTTAATCAATTGGATTCACAAGCCAACTTGAAGAAGAAAATATGATATAGAATGAAGTGATATTATTGGTTGTATGATCCAAGGACCTTGATAGGTGGGATTGAATCTTTGGGTCCATTTATTTTGAATGTATAGGAGAACAGTTGTGATTAAATGTATAGATTGGATAAAATCTGCTTGATAGGCCACTAGTTGGCCGCACAGGATCATTTCAAATTTGGTTGGAATTGGAAAAGATCTAGCAGTTCTGGCTAATATGGATGATTCAAAATCACAACTGGACTTGGTTATCGATTCCCCAGTCCAGATTGGGTTGGTCGTTCCTGCTACCTCGGGGTCATGGTTCAAAATTTTGATACCGGATCCCAAAACTGATGGTGGCTGGACTGGTATGGGTCTGATTGTTACTGGCATATTGACACACTGTACTCTGGTGTAACGGTTGGCAACGAGAAGGGAAGAGGAGAGGAGGAGAAAGAAAATGGGAGGAGGGAGTGGAGGTGGAGAAGGAGAGGAAAAAGTTTCATCTGCATGCTGGTTCAAGCTTGGGGCAATAAGTATCTCAGGGTAAGCACTGGTCCTAGCAAAATTTGAAACCGTGTCTCATGTTTGATAGGTTGCTTTTGTTGTCTAGTAATTTGATCAGCTTTGGTTTTGCCAAAATGGAGTAGTTGCACTTTTGTTTGTGGTGTTTGATTCTAATTGTCTGCTTGAGGGTTAATTGTAGAGAGCAAAATTGTAGATTTTCTGTCCTTAATGTATGTATAACTTAATTGATTTGTTTGAAAGATGTGGTCACATACTGATAATGGGTTTAATCATATCAACTCACTTCTGAATAAAGATTTTGATTCTTTATTTACATTACTCTCTTTGGTATCCAACTAATTTCCTGTGAGGTTGGTGATATTAGAGATTTCCAAAACTACAGGACGAGGAAACACTGAAATTTTTTTTGCGTAAGCTAATAGATAGCAAATTACAATTCTGTATTCCTGGCCCATTCACTGTTAACATACTTGTTAATTTATTGGGATAAGTGTACATAAAAGGTACTTATCTTGAGGTGAAAGTGATATTGTAGTTGCAACTTAAAAGATTTGTTCAGCTAATATCTGAGAACATAACTGGAGTAGTGTTTGATCAGTTACGTTTGAGAATGCTAGTACACCAAAGAGTTAGTTCAAGTAATTCTCTCTTGTTGGTTTGATCAATATGCATACTGTGATTTGTCTGTTTTTTTTATCATTTCAGTCTTGCTGGAGTCTATATCTTTGGTTCGCAATTTGCATAGGATTGTACCTCTGTAGGAGTACTCATGTTCTATTGATTATTCTGGTTATCATTTATTATTGTGGTTTTTGGATAAATTTCTGAGAATGCTACAGAGTTATGTAAGCACTACCATATAAATTTTTCACTTGACAGTTGTGATTTGACTCACAGGAAATTGCTAAAGATGCTGTACTTTCAAGGTGTAAGATAATTGCTGAACCATGGGACTGTGGAGGACTTTATCTTGTGGGAAATTTTCCAAATTGGGACCGGTAAAACCTTCATTACTTCCAACAAAATTAGGTTAATGTTGAAACTAAAACCATTGTATAGACATGAACAAACATGCTTTTCTTTATTTGGAGCTAGTGATTTAAAAAGATGCACAATCGCTAGGGTGAGATGAGGCGAGACCTGAGCGCCTCACATAGTTGCCGGGTGACGTGCTTCAGTGAAGTGTTGTCTAGGCACTCGCCTAAACCCAGGCATCGGGCGCCTCAGGCGAGTGCCTGATTGAAGCAAAGCAACTGAACTAGATAATCAACTCTGGTTCAATTGAATAGTAGCTTAGTGGGTTCGATTGAACCAACTAAGCAAAACAATAAAACCCCATTCCCCCACTCTTCGCATGACCCGGACCCATAAACCCTACTTCATCGCCTTGACACACCTCTGTTCCCACCACTGCCTTTGTGCACAACCGCTACCTCCGCCACCGATGCACAGGTCTGATGCTTCCTATACTATTGTTGGACAAGTCCGAAGGTCTAGCTTTCGTGTGCAATTCCCTCTGTTGTCGTTGCCATTATCCGAAAGTTCCTCATTCCTTATGTTCCACTGTTAGTGACTCTTTTCTCCCCCTCTAATTAATAGTGGATTAAATACTTTTAACGGTAGATGGTTAATCCTTAACTGATATAAAAATTATTATGAAGTGTTACCTACTGTTACCATATAATAGTCCCTATTTAGCACTGTTAATATATTTATCAATTTTGGGACCTTGGTGGCCTAGCGTTTTTTAAAACACTATTTGGAGCTATGCTGTGTGTTTATGTCGCTTTTTAAAACACTAATTTTATTACAATTTACAAGAACTTTAGACTTGTTGAAATCGTTCATGTCTGGGATCATGTTGGTGCAAAGGCATTGGAGTCATATTCATGACTGGCTTAGATTATAGTTGGTTTAGAATCTTCATTTACTTTGGTTTTGGGATTGATTATTAGGAAACTGGTAGGGTCATTGCAAATGACTATATTAGGTGCATTGCATATAGTAGTCGGGGGATCACCCTGTTGATCTTGTCATATTAGTAATTTAGCTGATTTTTTCCATGAGATATGACATGAAATCCTGAAACTTGTTTTAGTTGTTTCTTTTTTTAACCATGGAATTCTACAAACCGTCAAGGGTAAGTTCTCGAGATTTGAGAAGTTTAGCTATAAAAAGAGGCTTTTCCTCGATTTCCTTGATGTGGTTCCATGATGAATATGCAGTCATCTGAAACTTAGTCGAGGCAATTTGATATCTTGATACTTATCTTCTTTCTTGGTGATTTTCTCTTTCATTGTTTTCTCTTGCATTATCATTCATCATATTAAGATATTCTTGGAAACCTTAAATCATCATCTTAGTGGTTTATCTAAGCATTCTCACATTGGTTTTGATATATAAATTTCTTTTTTAGGTTTTTGATGTGTAATAACCTACTACGGTACTACCATTAGTTGAGTATCATTTCTGTTGGTCTATTTCTTTTTATAATTGTCTTAATTAACTAGCACTCCTGTATTTTCAGTTCATTATCTTATTTCAGTTTTAAAAAATTAACATTAGAAATGAATTTTAGCATGTATAATGTTGTTGTGGAGTCCTCTGTGATCCTAGGGAATTCTTTTTTCTCTTGATGTGTATATAAGGTGATAATTTGGTGACTCTTTGCAACTGAGTCTGAGGATTGCTGGACTATATATGCCAGTTTTAAAAGCTATAGATTTTTAAATATATTATAAATTCCTGATCATCCAAGAGTATGTAAGCTCTTAGGCCGTTCAAAGTAGCTAAAAGATAGATGTTGCTAGATGCTGAGAAGCAAGTATGGTTTGCAACATCAAGAATGTACGAGTCTAAAGTGTATATGAAAGGAATAAGCTACTGAACATAGGATTTGATATGACAAACCTTTATTGGCATGAAAGAATTAAAAAAATTGGTTATTGAATGATGAAAAGTATCAGGTTCCTTGGTTTGCACTTTGCAGTCCAAAGTGTTTCATGATGTATTGGAGAGAGATGTTGTAATGCCCCAACCCAGCGAAAAGCTGGGGATGGTACAATATAACGCCGCAATCTTATAGGTTTCCTGTAGGAATACATGGTTGGTGCTAGAACAAATAACTTTCACAGAACAATTATTGCATAACTCAATCAATAATCAATTCACCCACAGGACATTCAATATTTGTTCAATAGATTCTACAAACACTTTTGGAGTTTATAACATTCCAGTCCAAATAACATATAGACAACTTAATTTGAATATGCAATAGTGTCCTAATGACATATATACAAAATAATCAGAATGTACAATAATGTCCGAGATACTGTTCCTTTTGACCACATCTGAAAATGGCATAATCCTTGAATATGATAAATATTAAGAAATAATTATATAAGCAACCACAGTTTAGCAAGTACTGCAACTCACATGCTAGCAAAACTTATCACTAATAAGTATTTTATTTAAAACACATGAATTCTCTATGCATTGAATACATGCTTTCAGAATATACATAAATACCAAAACTTTCTTCAGGCTTATGTAGTTTATAAAAACTTTATCTTCATATGCATTTCAAATCACATACTTACGTTTTAAATTAAGATACATTTAAATATATTTTCATAATGAAAGTATAAACATAACTAATGTTATATCAGATCATAAATCAATGTAGTGCAAAGACTATCATTAATATAAATATAACTAAAAGTAAATAAACATAAATATAACTAAGACGTACATGTCAGAACAAAAGTCACAGTATTATTAGTGGTTATGACCATGTTATATCCCATGACACAATCCAGAACTAGATTTAACCCCAAGGTGAAGGTAAAACATATCTCCTTGTGTTGAGGCCCAGAAGAAACTAGTTTCTGAATCATATTCCAATGTATAGTTCATAGTCATTCTCACTAGACAATTGTGATGTCATAGAAAATAATATATCAATTATTGTATATCATTTCAAAATTGATGCAATCATATATTGCATATATCATTTGAAACCAGCAATATTCAACCATTTTTTCAATTCTTTTTAAATATAATGTTGGACGGATATTTTCATATTAATTCAGATAAAATAACTAAAAATATTCATAAATTAATAAATAATTGTTCAAACCATGTGCTTTTATAAATTGTTACCATCTAAATTCTTTTGCAATATTTTTGAATAATAAAGACTTATAAATCATGTAATCATATGCTTTTATCAATTCCAAACACATCCATTAATACTTTCGAAATCAGACCAGACAAAATCATCAGACATTTACAAGACATTTACAAGGCTCAATTTGAATCCATTTGATGTCAAAGCAAGTCCTCCATAATTTTCCTCTTATTTTTTCTTCTTCTTTTCTTTCTTTCTTGTCTTTCCCTCCTCTATTCTCACATGCCTTCTCTCTTTTCCTTTCCTCTCCTCTCTCTCCCTTATCCCTTCTCTCCTTCAACGAGATCTCTCTCTCCTTCTCCTTCTTTCCTTTTCCTTCTCCCCCCTTCCTTTCTTTCTATTTTCCGTCTCTTCTTTTCTTCCTCTCTGTTCTTGTTTTTGGTCTCACCCGAAGCCCCTCTCTCGTATAGGGAGAGAGAGGCAGTGGGTTGAAAACTTGAAATGTTATTTTTTAATACGCTTTTGCAATTTGATCCTTGGTAATTTCTATATTTAGAATCAGGTCCTCAGATAAATTTTGGGTTACAGATGCACTGCAGCTTATCTCGTTGCGGGTGTAGCTCAGACCTTCGCTGATGTTCTCCCACTATTCTGCTAACCAAACTTTGACATGCCTTCCTTTGAACCTGTTCCTTCAATAATTCTTGGAGCTTTGTATAGTTTTAACATCAATGGTGCCAAATACCTTAAGTTTGGAATCCTTTCTTATTGGTTTTTTTTCCTACAAGATAGGCAATTATTGAGAAACAAATTGTGACTGCCTCTGTGCCTCAACTTGAGTATATTCTGATTCATATTTCCGAAACCTTAAATTTCTCTCTTTCAATAATTAAACTTTTCATATTAAAGATTAATAGATACTAATCTCCATCTCTAGTTGCAGTTTCTAGGATGAACATTGAATTGTGATGCATATTTGTGAATTGTGTGTTATTTTGTGCCATACTATAAAATTCTTAGTTTTAATGATCTGCACAGATGTTGAAAACGTCTTGGGTTATTTATTACATACTTGTACAAAGAATTTTGTCACACAAAAGACATTCTCTTTGTATGATGTGGATTCTGGTGTTGGTGTGAGACAAGTTTCTGAGGGTTGATGATGCGATGGCTGGACCACAAATTAGTTCTATTGTAATCTATATTTTCAAATATGCCTATGTTATGTGAAAACATTTTCCAATATCTGGTTCCCAAGAATGTCTTTTCAAGGATCTCTTTCAACTATGTCTTCCAGGTGGGCCGAATGGAATGGAAAGTACCGTGATGATATTCGAAGATTCATGAAGGTGATATATTGAAAGTTATGCTAAATGTAGTCACAGTTATTTCTAAAATTAAAAGTCAATGCATTAGCAAAGTACCTTATCTTATGATGTATACCAAGTTGTCCATCTTACTAAGGTTTTGTTTTTAAAAAAATTGCTATATTGATGACCAATAGAAAAACATTACTGTTAGGATCAATAAGTCGGATAAAGATTGTCAGATTTGGGTGTTATTAAGATCATATTATGTTGCATATAGTGTTGTTACTTGCTAAATGTGGTTCATTGTAATTGTCATGGTGTCTTGTTCATTGTAGTTGGCATGATGTTGGCCTCCATGTCAAATAAGTATTTGTTTGGAACAATATTTTCTATCTATGCAGTTTATGATATAAGTTGTTTATTACCAGTTTTCAGCAATTAATAATAAGTACTTCATTTGGGCATTTAAAATTGTGTACAAGCAGTCCTTTGTAGGAGGAATATGATTTGCATTTGAAACAATGGCTACATCAATCATTTCTTCTACTTGAGACTATCTTGTCATCGGATATAGTGGTTCTATCCCAGTCCAATAGATTAGTGAAAGTGGTACAGGACTCATACTTAAATCCTTGTTATTAGATATATTTAATTTTATATTTTGGTACTTTTACCCTTGGCTTTCATTATTGTTCAGTAGGTTATCTTTCATGGTACATTTGTTTAGTCTTTGGCATCACCTAAAACCATGGAAACTTCTTAAGTTCTTATAAGTACATTTCTGTTTCTGAAAGCTGTCATGAATAACTTTTGCCTTGGAAGGATAAAAAAGAATTCCTGATTTCTTTTCACTCAATTTAACATAAATGAAAGCAATAATTTATATTTTTGCTTCCAATCAATAGTGGTGTGTTTGTCTCGCTGTGAATGTTCTCTTAAAATATATCCTTCTGTATTGGTCAATCCAGAAGTAAAAAATTTGTCCTTTTTCTTGTTAAATGTCTGGATATATTTTATTGCAGGGTGATTGTGGTATGAAAGGTACCTTTGCAACTCGTATATCTGGATCTGCTGACCTCTACCAGGTATCTCATATACATGAATGTTAAATTTTACATCATTTCTGTTATGTTTTGCCTATGTATTTCTAGTATGTAGTAGGTACATGCTCATTTTTGAAGTTTGGTTACAGAAAGGGAGTGTATTTAATCAAATCCAACAGTAAAGTTCTGAGTTTTTCATACTGTTTCAAATGAATCTTGAGCCAGTGCATGCTGGAAACCCAGATATGGGGATTCCAAATTGCATCAGCCAAGACTTTAAAACTAAGACAAATAAAGATTTTTTAATTGACCCTTGCCTTTCTTGCTCCAAGTTTTATTAAATATCAAATGACTTATAGAACTTCTATCTTCTGTGGCTTAGAGCTTTGAACAAGAATATCGATTTGTCACTACTCTACACTGGAGAACATACTAGAGGAAAGAGGTAGCGGAAAGTGGGAACACAAGATGCAGGAAGTAGGAAAAATGAAGAAGTCACAATACCTTTTGAGGGCTGAATCATCATGTTACTTCTCGGTGTTGGAGATAAGACTGGTGGCAAAAGGTTGAGGTGAATGATTTGGCCTTTTTACTGGAAAAGTGGCTTGGGATATCTGAGCTACTGAATCTTAAATGATTGGCCAAATCATTATAACCTTTAGTTGATCTAATATTGCAAAGGAAGATTACATAAACTGTAAATTCATTTAATTTATTTTAGATCGATGCAGGAAATAAAGCATCATAACTTTATTATGCAAGATTGATCAGCATAGGGTGACAACATTGCAACTCAAAGATCAATATTTAAAATTATCATTGCTTTACAGTTTAAACTTGTTTTCCATTTCACCTCGGTGGTAAGTTGGGTTTACAGAAGTATGCCACTTTATAATTAATTGGTTCACATGCTTACCTTCTAGTAGTTACTTCAGTTTATAAACCCTAATCATCATATGTTCATTGACATTTAGGACAGAATCCTCGAGTTCAGTTTAACTCCTAAAGAAGGCATCTTGTTGTGTTTTTGGAAAGAAAAAAAAATACAATGCTTCATTTATTCTCTGTAGTTGACAGTGATCATTTGATTGTTTCTCATATAAACTTGTCTAATAGGAAAACAAGCGCAAACCCTACCACAGTATCAATTTTGTGATAGCACATGATGGGTTTACACTGTGTGATCTTGTTTCTTACAATTTCAAGGTAATCAAAGCAAATACTATAAAGTTAATTCAAATACTTTGGAATGTAGAATCCCGACAATTACTGTTTCTTGTTACTTGTTGGGCATATAGCATAATGATGCTAACGGGGAAGGTGGCAAAGATGGAAGCAATGACAATTTTAGCTGGAATTGTGGTGTTGAAGGTAAACGTTACATCCCATACTTCTATAAATCATTAAATCTTAAATTAAAAATAATTCCTTTTAGCTGGGAGGACCAGGACATGCTGAAGTTCAAGTTTAGCTGATGTTTTTTTGTTTTTTCTTGAGAAAATTATTTTGTAGATCAATGATGCCATTTAAGTACTGCTCTTATTATCAATCTGGTCTTCTATATCTACTATGTACAATGTAAAAGATATAGATGGTGTCTTCACGTCTTATTTCTGATGCTAGTGCAACTAACAATCATGTTTATTTGCCATAAACTTGGTTTTTTTTTTATTTCATCTTTTAGTTAATTATGTTAGGTATATAGAATTAGTTTTCATGATGCATGCTATCCACTAATGAAGTTCTTTGAGGTTTTAGGAGTATTTTGAAAGCTAAGGATTTGTAGGTAGGACAAAAAGGAATATTCTGTATGTGACTTTCTTTTAACATTATACAAGGAAATCACTTCTTAAAAAGTATATTTAAAGAGAAGTTATGACAAACTAATGGCAAAAAAGCCAATAAATACTGCAACTGAGGGTGAGATAAATTTGAAAGGTCGTAAGTATATTTCATGCAGCCATAATGACTGTTAATTCAAGTTGGGGATAAAATGTTAAGAACAAAGTGATGTAACTTGTTATAAAAACACAATAAGATCCAGATAGAAGAGCAGTAGAAAGAGAAATGGTTGTATAAAGAAGAAAAAATACATGGTCACCAGAAGAGTTCATACATTTTTTTATATCCAATTCTTGATAAATACCCTGTGTACAAGGTTCTGCCAGTGCAGGTTTACGGGGATCAATATAGTGTTCAATTTAGGTTATTTTTATGAGGATATTCATATAATTTGGCATTTAAATGGAGATTGTTTCAATATTTTAGGTTAAATGTGCAAAGATTAATACAGATTGTTTCAATGTTTTAGGTTTCCTTGTTCAAAGTTTGCTGGCAGCAATCGGGATTTTCCTTTCTACCTTTTTCCTATGTCAAAGTTTGATTGATACAGATTTTAAACTTTCTGTTCTATTTACCTTTGTTTGTAACCTTCAAATTTGGAAAGGAAATATTGTTGTACCTTTTGAATGTGGTACTACCATACTTAGATATAAGATTCATGTATGCATCTATGTAATAAATCGGCCAATTTAATTTTGTTTCTTTTTCTAGGAGAAACGGATGATGTTGATGTTATAGGTCTTCGCTCACGGCAAATGAAGAACTTCCATTTGGCCTTAATGATCTCTCAGGTACCATTTTTCTGAATACCTTTTAGGATAAGGACCTAATATAAAGTTTCTAATTTCTCTAAACATTATTGTTTTCCACATAAATATAAACTTGATTTTTCTTCTGCATAATGGGTTCAACATGTTATTCACCATATTAATAAGAAATTATTTGTTTTAATTTCATAATTCTCATATTAAAATTTAATGCCAGTTTCTCATTTTAATTTAATAATACAAAATGTTGACTTCTATATTATTTTTAAACCCTTTTATTCAAAAGAAAACTTAATAACCCAACCCCCTCTATGTTTCTGTCTCTCTGTGGTTCTCATCATGTGTTCACCACAACCCGCCCACTGTGGAGCTTCCTGCCACAGCCACATCTTCCTCTTCCTCTTTGCCACCACCCTTGCCTCCTCTCTTCTGATCCTTCTCCTCTTCCTTGTACCATGGAACTTACCAACGTACCATGTGTTGGTACAAAAGCATTAACCAGACCTGTTCCAGTTCAGTCATGGATCAGCATGGATCTGGTACCCAATATGTGGAACCTTGGTCCAAATTGTATTGGATAGGACAGAGAGACTCTTTATTTGATCCTGGACAACAGGCATGATGGAAGAGTTCCCTTTCTAGACCACACAACATTTGACTCTGAACCATGGAAGGAATTTTCATGTTTTAGAAGTAAGAGCATCCTAGATGCCGTTCAAGCTGCAGCACTACTTTTTATGAGACAAACCTTCTCCAGTCATTAAGGTCATATCCGCAAGTCACTTATTCCTCAGCTATCTGTTGTACTGATGTGAACCTGGAGTGGATTGAGATGACAGGAAGGAGAGCAAAAGTATATAAAGTAATAGGTGATCCCATGGTTGAATTTGATCATGCCAGCAAAAATTGAAACCACGGGTGAGTCATTAACTCAAGTTGTCTGACCAAATGGAAACTCAGAGTAATACTGAATGCCTAAAAGGTCCAACCGTGAGATGAAGAGAAAAGGCTGAAGACATTCTTTTCCAGATTGAACTCCACTTGGTCTCTTCGAATATCATTTCCATTCTTAGTAACAATGGTTGCCTTCACCTTAATAAATTAATGACAGAAAGAAGAAATTTTGTTTTGCCTAGATGTAAGTCATACATCATATTTGAAAATAAGAAATAGATTCAAGCTTCCTTTAGGAGACTACTGGACTCTTTATAGGTATGACAAGAAATGGGTTTTGAGAAATATTTTGTTTGACCAACTCTACTGGATTGATACTTTGAACCATCAGTTTCCTCCTACTGTAAGAAATTCTGAGTCTCAGTATTCTGTAGCTTCTGGCATTTGTCATTGTAGAGAACCATTTCTGTTATCCTGTATCACCTCATACTTCCTTTTACATGCTATTCCTGATTTAGTTTTCTCTTTAGATTGCTTTAGCATATGAATATGAACAAAATGGACATTCATCTGTGCTTGCAAATGCTAATCTTTGTCCAGGGAACACCAATGATGCTAATGGGGGATGAATATGGCCATACACGTTATGGAAACAATAATAGCTATGGACATGACACTTCCATAAACCATTTTCAGTGGAAACAGGTACCAGGCTTTCTTTAATTTTTGACGATGATAAGTTGCTTGTTGCTAGCACTGGTTCTATTTTCCTCTGCCTTATCTGTTTTTCTTTTGTTTTTTCTCTTTTGGTGTTGTGATAGTTGGAAGAAAGAAGGGGTGGTCATTTTAGATTTTTCTGTGAGATGATTAAATTTCGTTGCAAGCATCCCATGTTGCGACGAGACAGATTTCTTACCAAAGTAAATCTCCTAAACTATCTACATTTCATGCTTCTGGTAAATCAGATATTTGAAGCTATTTTTCATGATTGATTTAGAATATATGTGAATATAGAAAAGCATTTTATGTTTTTAACTGGTAAGTATTCGCACATAATATCTATTTTGTGAGAACTAGTGGAGTATGACACTCTAGTGGGTATGCCTTCATGATGTTTAACTAAAGATCTTGTCTTTGCAACATGAATTTTTATAAATAAATTTACAACATTTCTCTTTACTGCAAAATGCAACTTTGCACAATCCTTATCTATATATATTTGGGGATCTTATAGATCCAACTATATAAACTCAGAAGAATAACTAATTATTGGTATCTACTTGAAAAGAATTGTTAAGTTTGAGCCTACCTACAGAAACTATTCAATTTCACTGGACTTTTACCTTTGTAGAGAAAATAATTGGGCCTTATGGCAGCAGCTTAACTTCTTCAAGTGCAATTGGGATCTAAGTGAACCTAAACTTATTGAAGTTCCTTGAACTTTGCGATGTTAGACAATTGGCCTTATGGCAGCAGCAACTTAACTCTGAGGATGAGGTCTACTTATATTAAAGAATGTATTTAGTGGCTGTGAGGGATGCTTACAGCTGGCTTGGGCTGCATGTCCTCTGCAACTGTTTGCCTACATGTGTGGACATGGCACTAAATTTTGTTTGTTTTCTCATCATTTTCTATATGAACTTAGGGTTGTCCTCATTGGTTCCATTAATAAGTGATGAAGTTATCTTGTCACCTGAAGCAACTATGGAATTATATGAACTGACAAAATGAACATCTGTTTTGCAGAGTGATGTTGCATGGCATGAAGACAACTGGAGCAACCATGAGAGCAAATTCTTAGCATTTACGTAAGAAAAGGATATCTCCCATTTATATGAAATTATACTCATTATGTTATCATTTTCTTGCTAATGACATTTATTTAGAGGCCTTTTTCAGCTTGTCTATATACACTTGGAGACTAGTAAAAGTCAAAAGCTTATTCTAATTTTCTGTCAGCTTCTCATAAGAATCTTTAATCATAGGCTTCATGATGATCAGTTTGGAGGAGACATCTATTTGGCTTTTAATGCTCACGATTATTATGTCAAAGCTGCTGTACCTTCACCACCACATAAGAAGAGATGGCACCGAGTGGTATGAATTCTTCCATTATTTTCTAATTTCCTTGGAGTTAATAATTGACTAGTTGATAGCACAAACTTTTCCATGACTCATTCCATGTAATTAGCAGCTGCATATGTGTTTACATTTTGCATTTCTATTTTAGGTTTATGGCATCTTCTAGCGTTGCATTTTGATGCAGACTTGTGCTGCAAATATTATATAAGATATTAATCGGCTCCTCATCTCCTAGTATTCAGAGCAAAAATATTTATGCTACAACCATAATTTTAACTCTCTTGAGAAAATTGGAATAAAGTTGAGAGATTCTGGTTTTTTTTTTCTTATTGAACTTAGTTTTTAAGAAAGCTTAGAACACACCATGTACTGTATGAACATGATGAAAGATATGCTCCATTTTTCATGTCCTCTTATGATCAATTCTTATGTATCCATTCTTGAATTGTACTCCATACGTGCTTGCTTGTTTATGCTAATAACGCTAAATGTGATCCTCTGTTATTTGTATGCAAGTCTCTTTTGAGTGCATTCTTGTTAAACGAACTTTACTGGTAATGCTATTGCTGGAACTCAGCATCCTTATGTTGATTTGGTCTAGTTGAGCAAAGGCAGATACTCTAACCTAGAGAGTTTTTAGATTCGAAATTGAAGCATGTGAAACTTTACCAAGTTGAACACTAATGCCCAAATTATGGTTGTGAATTATTCAGATTTAGTACTGATGATTTTTTTTTTCAATATTGCAGGTTGACACAAATCTGGAATCTCCCAAAGATTTTGTTCCCGAAGGTGTACCATTCAGCAACACCAGTTACAATATCGCTTCATATTCTGCAGTTCTCCTTGAGGCAAAGCCATGATCCTGTGACATTTGTTCTCCAGAATCATGATCAATAAAGGACTCCACTGTTTGTTCGTCCGGCAAATTCCTGCCTAGGGGTTAGTCAGTCCATCTGCTGACATTATATAGGAGGTCAGAGAGGGAATTATCTGCTATAACTATCCCATAAATAAATTTTAGAAAATTAAGATATTCTAAGAAATAATGTTCAGAACTTTTGCCCTTTTTCTTATTTAGAGTCAGGTGTTTAATCTTCTTCTCACAAGTTCTTGTCGATCTTTCTGTGAAATGGTCAAGTCATTTTCGCCTGTCATTAGTAAATCTGTGCTGTAACTCTACCAGCATCAGTTTTAGACGAATCTAAGCTTAATCTCTACAAGCATACAGCACAGAACAGAGGTTGCTTTTACCAGTGCGAGTATAATCGGCAAATTGAAGCTATCTCTCGAGTCTTGAGATCTTCCACTTGTTTGATGATGCTATTTAGTTCTGTGATATCGGCGATCTGAGACTATGGACTTGGTTGACTCTATTCTCTTCATTCTCAACCAATGTCTGAAAGTTAATTCATAGAATAACCAACACTTTTTATTTTTTTGTCTTTACGGTGTCAATAATATCTATCTGTAAAATACCAAAATTCGAAATGGCTCTATTCATGGAATCAATTCATATTTGAGGATCACAGAGCCTCAATGTTTGGTGATACTGTGTGTTTTGTTCTCTTCCATGTTTCTCCTGAGGTTTGAGGATGAAGCAGGCATTTATTTTGTGCCCTGAGAGAGAGCTGCTCCCATCATATTCTCCATCCATTAGTTGTTCGTTGTTTCGACCCCACTAATAATTCCAGCACATCTCAGTGGATGGAGAACATCTTTAGGGTTGTAAGCATCACTTTCAGGAAGCACATTCTCCAGCAGTCCCAAGCGAAGAAGATAAGACACCCAAGCAAGCATATTTCCATGTGCACTTCACCTCCCTCTTTCCTCACCAAAACCCTCGAGTCATTTTGAGTATGACACCCTGAAACAACAGGAGAACAAGTTGATCCATGATTGCCCTAACACCCCCAAAAAAAAAAAAAACGAAGGATTAATCTGTCGTCTGTCATAATAAACTGTCACCAAGAGTTGCACTGTGAGTATTGGAGAATCTTCTTGGCAATTGTGGGATACCCAAAGAAGAATATGGTTTACGTAAACGTGCAGAAGTTTCATGCTGGTGTCTCTCCATGGAGGAGGGCAGGGTTCCCTGATCACGTCCGTCGAATGCATCACATCAGGCATTGCGAGATTTATAGATAGAGATCGCTGTCCCTAACGTCTCTCTCGGTCTGTTTGGCTTTCCGCCTTTATATACACCGTCTCTCCCCGGTTTTCCAATCGCTACGCACTCTCTACGCTCCAACTCTACCTCTACCTGACAGTCGCGGCCGCCATGGAGTCCTCCGGCGCCCGCCTCCGCCTGCTCGTGGCGGCTCTTACCCTGCTCTTTGTGGCCTCCACCGCTCAAGCGCCTGGCCCAGCTCCCGTCAATTCCCCCACCGTAGCTCCTACCCCCGCTCCCGCCGTCGCGCCCCCGACCCCGGCTCCCGCACCCGGCCCCGCACCGTCGGCCTCGGCGCCGTCCCCCAACGTCCCTGTCCCCGCACCGTCGGCCCCGGTGCCGTCCCCCAACGTCCCTGTCCCCGCCCCGGTGGCCCCGGCGCCGTCGCATAAGGCGCCCACCCCGGCACCAGAGGCACCCGCCTCCTCCCCTCCAGCCAGCCAGACGCCGACCGAGGCGCCGAGCCCGCCGTCCACCAGCGGAGCCGCTGGGCTCTGCTCGGCGGCCTGGGTCTCCGCCGCTGTGGCCGTCACCACCGTTGCGTATGCGTTCTAAGGCCTGGGTCTCCGCCGCTGTGGCCATCACCCTCGACCGTGGCTTCCTCACCTATTTCTCCGTCTCTCTCTATTTAGATTCCTCGTGTTAATTTGTGGCCATTCTTGTTTTCTTTATGGCTTTTATGGTTCTCCTTCTGCATGCTTTTCTTGAATTCTTCTTCTTCTTTAGGCAACTTTGTAAGAGTGGCTTCTAATTAACCAGTGGGTGTTTGTCGACATAGCATTGCTGTGGTGAATTCTTTTGTTATAGTTCTCATGATTGGGCTTTGTGAACCGAGAGAGCGAGGGAGAGAGAGAGAGAGAGACGGCCATCTGCTCGTGGCCTCCCGGTTGCACTTAGTGATCTCGCTTCACGTGTGTGTGGGCTCGTCCACCTACTGCCACCTAACACACGATTTAGTTGGCCGGAAGACAGAGGATCGTTGGTTGGTTGGTAGATTGCAGCCAGCAAAGAGAGGCTCTGCGAGGGGAGAGGCAGATGAGATGTGGTAGAGGGAGAAAAGACCTCCAAAGAGAAATTTGAAAGATAAACAGGTAAAAATATATATATTTACTCAAAAATAATTTTTTTACTATACGGAAAAACAAAATATAAAAAATATCTCTCTTCAATTTTTTTTTCTCAATCTTTTTTAGATTAATACATGACGACACCCAAAATATCTTATTCTATATCTCTCTCGAACTCCTCAAATAGTTTGAATTTAATTATTACTTCTAGAATATTTATCGATCCTAACAATAAAAAAGTTTTTTTATCTATATATATAATTATTATGATCAGTTTTTTCAAAATGATGTAAAAATGATATTCACGTTCGTAGCATATAATAATGTTTGTGAAAACATTAATGTTGAGCTGATCAAAATAAGTCATTTGAGTGTTTTATTTTTTTAATGTATACTCATTACAAGTTCTAATAAGATTTAAAGTACTTAAAATAAAATAATAATTCAATTATGAAAATATTTATAGTGAATTAGAATTTGTTTACGATATAATTATCTTATGTATCTCAAAATTTTAATAAAAAATTATATAGGAAAACACTCTTAATTTTCATATTTATTTTTTCATATAATAAAGAATCTTATTTTCTCTATAATAATCCTAAGTAGGTAGGACTTATGATTTTATTTATTATTATTATTATTATTATTATTATTTTTTTTTCTCTGTAATCATTAGCAAATATTTTTTTTTTAATATTAATATTTAAAATTTCTCTCTTGTTTTCACAATCTTTAATGTCAACACACTACTAACATTTCCTGTCTTTCTCCCAACAAATATTTCAATGAGACTTGGACAACAGTCATACTGCATCGTATCCATACTCGTGTGTTCTGATCGAAGTTAGTGCATTGCTTTTTGGTTTTGCTTTCCTCTGTTTATCTTTATCTTTTCTAAGAGAAGAGCCATAAGTTGTTGCTGGGGCTAATTACATATTTTTTTTTAATTAATTATTTTTATATTTTTTAAAAATTATATTAAATTTTTATATGTATAAAAGTAAAATATTTAATCTCATTTCTACATACACTGTCAACTCTAATGATGAAAATATCATATATGCTCAGTGATAAATCAAAATGAAGCAAAGTCAAACTGTACTCAATGATAAACCCTATGATATTTTTATCCTCAAAGTTGAGGACACGAGGAGAAACGAATTAAATGTTTTACTTTCATAAGTATAAATATAGAGATCTTAATATAAATTTTAAAATTATAACGATCGACATACTAAAGATAATTAATTATAAGGAATAATTTATAATTAATCCATCGCTGGGTATAGGTTTTTAGTAGGTTATTCTCCTGATACAATGGGAAGAGAGCATAAGAAGAGTTTCACATTACTCGTTCAACCAAACAAGAGAATGCTACCGTATCTACGACACCCATATGTCAACAGTAGTTCTTTACTATCTTCATTTCATTCGTGGAACTCAAATCATATTTATCCACTTATCGATTTACACAAACTAACAATAAAGGTATGGATTTTAGATACCATATTCTCAATTTCATTTGTAAGGATTATTTTAGATACCATTGAGAGTGGTAAACCTAATTTTTACCACTCACCAACCAAACATTGATTTGACACGAAAAAAATAGCATTATACATTTGGTCGATTTAACTCGTTAACTTTGAACCACCGGAATAAACTATTCGAGTCAAAGTTAACCTCTCACATTTTCATTTTGTGGTTCCATTTAGAGCATTGCATATCCCATATAATGTAGAGACTATTCGAACCATTATTATATTATATTTTATTAGTTCAATTCTGATATATGAATTCTCTATTCAACTGAACTGATTTCATATACATATATATAATCCTTTGTTTGTGATATATATAATTAGAAGACATTGATGAGGGAGTGCATTGTGATACAATATTCTTTGTTAGGAATTGTAGGATCAATGGATGGAGAAATTGCCAATCTACTACTTCTTTCCTGATAGTAAAACAGAAATGTTATCAGGTAAAATTGGAATTGTAGGTGACCAATTCTATAAATAAAGAAAATTCCAATTACATTATGAGGGCACATTATTCTTCACTATTATATGAATGGATGAGACGGCTGAAGGCAAATCACATATAGATATGATAAAACAAATGCTTCTTCTTTGTTCCTTTTTGATTGCTGTGAGTCAAGTAAATTCAACTCTCTTGTGAAATAACAAGGAAAAGGAGTGGACTAATCCAATCAGAAAAATAAAGATGACTTCAGAGAGAGAGAGAGAAAGAGACCTTAGTTGTATCTAAAGGTTTGCTGCACTCTTTCTCCCACACTAATAATAAGCAATAATATGTACAGAGAGAGAGAGAGAGAGAGAGAGAGAGAGAGAGAGAGATCAGGAGTCAGGTGTGGTGTAGAAGGTTTAACATCAGCCTAACTCTTTGTCATAATACACCTAAACCCAGTAGGAGATCTGCACCAACTACTTCAAATTGTTGCTTTCAGCTATGTGGCTACCCTGTGTGCTATGTCAAGAGGACTTTCTCTTTTCTTGGAGTAGGTAATTTGTTGGACAGTCATGTCCACTGTTTGTCCCTACAAGGAGAGAGAGAGAGAGAGAGAGAGAGAGAGAGAGAGAGAGAGAGAGAGAAGAGAAACATGAAGAGAAAAAGGAGATCTTTTTTTTCCGTTGATAATGTTATCCTACCAACCCTGCCAGCCTTTTTATGCATTCTTTCCTGATCATAATTCAAATCAATTGCATATATTTCTTCCCTTTTATTCTGCTGAAATAGTACATTAGTCGTTACTTAATAATATGGTAACATGTTATTTTTAGGTGCATCTGCACTTCTCATGCAAATGTCTTCCTTCCACTTGTCCTACTTCTCAGCACTTGAAGCAATGTGTCACTTGTTGCAGAGATGATAGTGATTTAGCAATTCCTGCACCAATTTGAGGTTCATAGTATGATGGTGATCTTCTCTCTCTCTCTCTCTCTCTCTTATAACTGAACACTTGAATGATGTCCAACAATTATGTTGTATGAGGCCATGTATATTATAATATCGGAAAGCTATGTAGATCAATGATGATGTCTGATCCATCAACTCCAACTGTCATCTTCTTAACTCGGTTCAATTGGCTTCTTCCCCACATAGATCAAATCGATGACTCATTTTATTTCCTGATCTCTTCCTCACAATCGAATCAATAAAGAGAACATGGCAACCATGCACCGGGATGAAACAACTCGACACACTCAAATCAAGCTGAACATAGACGATACAGCCATAAGGAAGCTCCCAAGTAGATGGATGATGATCTACCACCTAACACAGAAGAAATGGAGAAACAGGAGCGTGAGCACTGTCTCTACCCTGGCCAACCCTAAAGGAGCACCAGCTCGAGCGCCAGCAGCCCGGTTAGCATTGCCACGGAAGCCGAAGAGACGTATCCGGCGCTGGACTGCTTGTCGGCCGCCGTGGTGGTGGGGGTGGTGATGGAGGGCGTGGTGCTTACGGAGGGCGTGGTGCTTGCGGAGGGCGGGGTGGTGGTGGCTGCGGTGGGAGGCTTGGTGGAGCCGGACGGGGGGGTGGCGGGCGAGATGGCGGGGGACGCCGCCTTGACGGGGACCGCGATCTTCATCCCGTTGCTGCAGTGGCTGGCGACGCCGCAGATGAAGTAGTAGGTGCCGGCCTTGGAGAGCTTCACCGTCGTCTGCCCGCTGCCGTCGGTGCTGAGGGCGTTGCTGGCGGAGCAGGAGCTGTAGTCGGTGGCGCTCACCTGGTCCACCGTGTGCACTCCGGCACCATAGTTGAACGCTGCAATGGCCATGACGTAGATTAATATCGAGACCTCGTGAAACGCGTTAATTACGTGACGACAATGACTCAATACGTTCATAAGCTCTAACACACATATCCACAGCTATATCTTACTGAGGCTGTCGCCGGCGACGAAGGTTTTTCCGGAGGTCCACTTAGTGTAGTCAACCCCGTTGGCCCAACCAGTGGAGCCTCCGACGGTGTGGTCGGTGGCGAACGCCGTCCACATCGTGCAGCAGAGGAGGAGGAGGAGGACGGCCATGGCTGAGGAAGTGCACCCGGCCATTTCTATGAAACGAGGTGAGCTGCACACACCGGAAGAGAGGAGAGGTTGCTTTATATAGACCGACGTGGTTTGGTTGGAGTTAGTAGGAGCGTTCCGTCCTCTGCGCTTTGAGACAGTAACGGGTGGGAATAGCTTAGGGAATACTCCATGTAGATGCATCGCCATGGGGTGGGTGACTGCTTCTGATCTACTTAGCTTTTTCTTCGTCCCCTCCCCGCTTTCGGTTTCATCACCCGCAATGATGATGACACAGCTCGTCAATGGGCCTTCAACAGCTAGCATCAGGCTTTTGTGTTCGTTCTTCGCCATAAGAGTTGAGCTAATTAAGCGGATTATATACTTCTGCTATTCCGGAGGAAAATAAGTAAATAATTGAAATGTTTGGGGAAATAAAAGGAGTCAAGAAAGTACAAATGAAGTATTAAGAACAGAGGAGCCCCCAATTCGCAGTGGCCATCTCGGTGCTCTCAAAATGGTGACATGAACAGCAGGTGTTGCTTTTGGTTGTGTAAGAGGATATCCAATCATCCTCAGCGCTCGAACATTGTGCAGACCCGAGAATAAGTACATTGAGATTATGGGAATAGTAACCACCAAATACACAGCAAAAATCTTATTTGTGACTGCTGCTTCACATTCTGATACATGAGGAAACTTCTTCGACACAGCATTTCTACTTCATGTGTGATGAAGTGTTCCAATCGATCCCCCCTCCATTTCAAAGTCCATGGAAAGAATACTTGCCTCTCAAGACACTTGTGATGCCCCACTTCCATTTTTCTTTGTCTAGCTTTCATGTTTCCTGTCTCTAAAGCTAAGCAGAAGCTTGGTGGTCAAGTCTGCACCACCACCTGCTACCCCTTCTTCCCTTCACCCAGCTCTGTATCCGAAGTCAAATTGCTACGAGTTGATTTGTCTTGTTCTTCCTCTTTCACAGAGTTCATGATTGCCTTGTTATCTTTCTTTTGAATCTCTTCTGGTATATGGAACTGCCGCAATCATGATCAGTTCCCTTCCGCTTCAATCCAAGTCATGCAAAAGAAAGGGGGGAGGAGAAATCTGCTCTGTTCTAAACGACGTACAGAGTGGAGAGAACATGTCGTTCATATACAACTCTGCACCGTATCTTCTATCGACTGCTTTCATGTGCACGGGCATCGTCCTGAATCAATCTAATTCTGCACCAAACGGTGCGAGTCATCGATCAGAACATGCATCGCCCTAATGCAAAGCCCACCCCGACAATACCCAGGGACAAGGCCAGGGTGCACCACCACGTCATGGCGGCGGCCGGGTCGGAGCCTTCGTCTCCGAGCTCCTCCCCCTGCGCCGGCCGCAATATCCTCTTCTGCAACACCGACACCTCGGCCTCCAGCAGCTCCACCCACCGCCTATAAGCCGACAGCCTGAGCGAGTCGGCCAGGAGCAGCCCGACCAGGTCCTGGTTCCTGCTGCGCTCCTGCGACGCCCTCTTCTCCGCCTCCCTCGCCCGGGTCTGCGACAGCCGCAGAGCTCTCAACAAGCTCGGATTCTCGTTGCCATCCCACCGATCGACCTCGCTGCCAGTAACACAGCATCCTTCGGACCGAACACCAGAGGACCGGACAGCTTTCTTGTCATCTTGTTCGACGGGGGAGAAGAGTTTGAGGGGAGGGGGAAGATCGCAGTTCTGGAGGAGGTCACCGGCGCACAGGGAGGAGCGCTTCGAGAGGTCGAAGCCGAGCGACATCTCCCTCTCGTGGTGGCCGTCAGGCTGCCAATCCAAGAACCATTTCTTGGTTGGCGAATGAGGGATCGGCTTCACCTCCTCCATGGGGATAGAAGAGAAGAAGAAGAAGATGCTGCGATATCTTCCTTCCTTCCTTTCTTCTCGGAGGGGGAGGGGGGAGTGCGAGGGAGGAAAGGTAGCGACGGGGAGGGTTTGGTGGGGTAGGAAGAAGCGTGCAGACAAAGGAGATCTCTTTATTCAAAGAGAAGGATACTGCGGTAGGTTTTGTTAGTTGATGAAAGATTCTCAAAGTGGCGTGCAATTTGCTGTCTCTCGTAACTAACACGCGGCATTCACTGTTGTTCCAAAACAATTATAGACAGTAATATGTTAAATATTAATGTTTTCTACTTCATCATATTTCTTTCTTATGGAATATTTTTAAGGAGGTTTATTTCGACTGACACAAAGATTAAATATATACTTTTTGATTTAGAAGTAATGCTTTTTACATAAAAATTCTATTTATTAACAATCTATATAAAAAAGGGGGGGAATTCCTTAAGCTAATAAAGCAAGCATTTGATATGATTAGCATTACAAAAACATAATAATAATATTGACAGGAATAAAGAAGAAAAGCATCTTTAACATGTTAATAATGTAGTTATCTTGAAACTATGTTTTTTTTGTTTAGAGAAAGCTACACGCCACAATATATTGATTTTGTCAACTCTTTTAAGGTTGAGTCTACATATAAAATTCATCATGGGATATGGAGATCAATTCTCTCGACTTTGGGATATTAAAGAGCTATTTATTATCCGAATTCTAGGAATTTGTTCGATTCGATTTGGTCATAAGATGATGAGGTAGGAATGAATTACAGGTTCAGTGTGGCATATATCTTCTTTTTAAGATTGGAATTCATAGAATAGAGGAGTGGTAGTAGGTGAGCAGGAAGACAGCTTGAAGAGATCAAATTTACATACTTGCATTCAACAACTGCTATCTGCCGAATGCAAGAAGAATTTTTCATGTGGAAGGATTGTTTATTCCATGAATGACTGAGAATAGTCAAACGATGCCAGCTGACTAAATTTTATTTTGGACAATAATATACAATTCGTAAAAATATGAAGACCGATTCAATAAAATATGGGATTTGAAGAGAACCAATATATATAAAGAACATATTTGTGTCGATAATTAAATCGTAAAGGAACACCTAATCATTACATCAAAATCTTGAAATTCACAAGTCTATATACACATCTATTATAGTAAAAATGACTTATCCGACGAGACAACATCCTATACATTTAGGATATCCTATTAGAACTCAATCGTTTAATCACGTATAAGTGTTCTTGATTAACACTTGTCTAGCAAGTAAAGCCAGCAAATGACCTCATACTTGTCGAGGACAATTCCAACCGACCTAGCAAACAAGCACAATTGCTCATTAAAGATAACTATGATTAATCCCTACCAATAGACTACATAATATTTGTATCAGGCATCTACTATAAATGGGGAGTTATGCAGGTAAACTTGAGATAATATAATACTCAATCTATCTGACTAGTTTAACTTATCCAACTTAGGATTGCCCCTGACTTAGTTTTATAGGAATCCAATGACTAGTGTGACAAATTTCTTAAAGACTGACTCGAAAAAAAATCAAATTAAAACTTGACCCCGAGGACCCATCCAAAATCATCTCTAACAACATCTAATAACATAAATATAGGCAAGTTGGGTGGGAGGCCAATTTGATTTTTGTCCTATATTGACTCACACTCAATCTTCTCCTTGTGAACCCTTTTTTAATATCATCAACTTTAGTTTCTTGGGTCAGTCAATCCTCAGGCCTCTGGATCCGATCAGTTCATGTCATTGTTTTCAGTACAAGGCGAGCAGGAAGCGGATGGTCTTCACAATGAAGTCCTGGTGCACTCTGAAGAGAGATGAACCTGTTTCTAAAACTTAAATCAGTAGTTATTGGCAGTTCTGACAAACTCTTGGCTTATCACAAAAAAAAATTAAAACAAGCATGGAAGCTGAAGAAAGTTTTAGAATGTTATCTATCCATAACTCAGTTTCCTTCAGTATCTGCAGACAGCCTATAAATTAAATCTGTAAACCCTAATGAGATAACTTTGATATTTGGCTTCTCTGACAAAAACAAGCATGGAAGTTTTAGAATGTTATCTATCCATGACAGAATCAGAGGTTTCCTTCGTTTATCTCAGTCAGTCTAACTGCAAATATAACCTATAAATGAAATCTGTTCACCATAATGAGACAACTTCATTATTTGACTTTTATCTGACTTCAAAGTATTGTTCTTCAAGTTATAATTTGATCAGTTTTTATGGAAACAGCAATGCTTATAAAGGCTTAAGAGTCAGGCTCCAGCATCATAAGTATCTCAGGAATACAGCTGGTTAATGTAAGAATTCAATCATCTGAAAAATGCAAATCATCGACTGAATTTTTGCGTACCTTTCTTAGACTTGACATCGTTCATGCTTTAACACCCTCCACTTCTCACTATGGTTTTGGTGCATTCATCGATGAGCTTATGGTGCAGTTCCAGGTCATGATTCTTTCAGCCAAGCTTTCAAGTCATTGAAGAAAGACCAAACCATTGAAACCCGTAGATGATAGCTCATGAACAGGTCGAGTGAGATCAAGTCAAACATCTAAAGCAGTACACAACCCACCAAGGTAGCTTCAAGGTCTTCTTTGATATCTACAACATCAATCTTCTGTTATGGAGAAATGTTGCTCAAGTATGCATGAATTTCAAAAGGAGTAAGGTGCTGATAGCATGCGTTCTACAAACCAATAATTTACCAACTGCGCTTTCAGTCTCGTGGCAAACACTTTTTTACCCTCTCTTTTAGTTGTTGTCAGAAGTAAAGATGTAACTTGCTATCTAGATAATAGCCTATATGCCACACTCATCTTAATGTTAATTCCCATGCCATTTTAATGTCCATATTGTTATGATAGTTTCAGCAAAAGGTTATTATTTCCAGATGTTTAACAGCCGCTCAGTCACAAGAAAGTCTACATTTCATTGAAAATCTTATAATAAAGGCAAGTAGTTATTATCAATATAAGTTTAAATAGCTCCACCAACTAAGTTTCACGAAACATTGATCCAGCTCTTATGGATTGATTCTCACATAAGATCTGACTAGAAACTCAGTGATATGGAATATGATACACAAACGAAATAAATTCACAAAAAACTGTAGTCAAGAAAATAAATACCGAACCAAAAGAGAAATATATATTAATGCAAAAAACATACATATATATAATGTCACTTTTACATGCCTCAATTTTCTTCAGCCATGTCTCATCTGGCTCTGGTTGCTCTCAGCTAGCATCTACCTCATCTGATATCTCATCTGATTGCTCATAGGTATCCACCTTGTTTTCAGCATCAACTGCTTGATCCTTACCCAACACCAAACGAATACGTCTTCCCATCAACTTCTGCAGTGGTTAGCAAGGTGTTAACCGGATGATAAAATAGAAGACTTATAAATAAACAGTAAATGGTAGATGGTTTGCTATATATGAATTGTTGTGCCATTTGGCACATGCCATGCCGAAAATGTAATTGCATTCGCTGAGCTAGTCTGTACTGTCGCATCAACATGCACAGCCATGCCAGAAAGGAATCTGTGTGCATCTGTCATAAAAGGAAATCTCACAATAGACTAGAGACATAAACCTAGATTTACATTTCCATTCAGAGTGGTTATCGCAGCTTCTGCTTCTTCTTTTGATGCGAACGAGACAAATCCATAGCCTGCTGATCTTCTTGGATTGCTTTGGAAGATGACTTCAGCAGATAGGATGTTCCCACTGCCACTAAATAATTCTCGAAGATCCCGAGATCTTACCCTCCAAGTTAAATTGCCCACAAACACATTATACTTTGGACCAGGACCTGCTGCCACAACAGGAGCCTTCTTCACAGATCTTGCAAATTCCACCTTGATCACACGACCATCTAATTCCTAAATCACCAACAGAACTCATGATTAAGCAACCACCACAATGATAGAGGCCTGATGCTCTGACCATAAATATAAGATGAACGATAGCACCATTGTTCCCTGAGAACTTACATATGAATTCAGATGACTAAGGGCTGCTAGTGCCTCCACCTCCGAGGCCATTGTTACGAATGCCAATCCTCTATTTCTGCTGCTGTTATACATCGACAGCTGGACCAAGAAGCAAGGTCTAAGTGACAATAATTTGGTGCTGGTGAAATAAGCCAAAATATCTTTAAAGCAATTGTAAAAGGGTCAGAGAAAACAGATTGCAGGATACTCATCAAGGTCTACCAAGATTTTGACATGTGCATAAAGAAGGACACCCCGTTTCAAGTAACTTCCTAATATAGATGCTAGTTCTACCAATATCGAAATCCTAATGGTTGCCACCATTAGCACAAGAACATGCACTAGTTATGTCATGACGGGTGAACAATATCAAGGCATCTATTAAATAAACAAAAGTTAAAGAGATATAATCCTAGATAAGGAATTATACCAGTGGACTAGAGTTCTTTTTGTTGTTTTACATGCTTTATGATATAATTGGCATTGCCAATCATTCAACTCTAGTATTGGGATAAATCAATTTGGATGTAAATACATCAATGATGTCCATATTCGCCATAATATGTAACCAGTGATAGTGAAATTAGTAAATTCCGACTTCATGGCATCAGAATTATCATCCTTCAAGCTCTTTAGTTTTGCTTAAAATCAGATAATTAAAAAAAATCATTTTTTTCACTCATAATATACTCATAAATCATGAGCAGACATTAATATCTCATCAAGCACAAAGTCGGAAGCATTTAAAAGAAATGATACAGCAAATCCCGCTTAGAACTTAAAATGGTATGATACAAATGGACTCGCGCTCAAAGATTCGATCTTTTCCCTAGGCATAGAGCAGGAGAATCCGAACCTCAACGTCGACGACAGAGCCGTGCTTCGAGAACAGAGTTCTGATGTCATCGGGCGTGCAGGTCCAAGGTACGTTTTGGGCGATCAGCCTCGTTCGAGCCGCCGCCGAGCTCTCCTCCGTTTCCACTGGTGCTGCCGGAGCGCTGCTGCTGAGAGCGGCAAAAGCAGATATCTCCCGACGGAGGAGGAGGAGGAGAACTCCACTCGCCCTTCTAGGAGAACATGTCACGCGGGAAGGCGAGGGCAGAGAGAAGAACGAAGGGGAGGAGGCAGAGAGGTGAGGGTTGTGAGAGTAAGGGAGTCGGAGAAGGGGAAGCGCCATGACCCCAGAACAGAGAACACAAGAAAAGATCTCAATCCGTGTGGAGCGCCCCCTTTAGCTCTTGGGATAAATAACTACCGGCTCAGCTGTCCGGCCATTGGCAGGGTCCAGCTTGGCTCCATTAATCTCTCACAGATATTGTCTACGTGGCTATTTGCGGACCTGACGCGTGTCACCTATAGGTGGACCGACACCTTACTGCTGATTCGAAGCAATAAGATTGCAAGAGCGACCGTCTTTTTTTTTCTCAAAAAAATAAAAAAATAAAAATCTTTATCGATCAAAGTGGTCCTCAAAATTCAACCTAAGCCTTTTTCAGCTTTTGTTTCATAATAATTATTTTATCTCGTATAGTAAAATATCTACAACCAAATAAATAATAAAAATATTTCCGTGTTTAAGAGTAAATCCAATACTGTCATTACACTCATGATCTCAAGAATCATTATAATTTAATTTGATCTAATCGATTATTGTTTCCTTAGCTTTAGTTAGCTTCATCATAAAATATAAATAGGGGACAGCTTTAAAAAATAAATCAGTAAGAGAACAAGATAAATTTTTAAAAGGAGATTATTCTTTGTAATCCTTTTTGTTATTTACAACCCCAACTTTAAATATTTCTCAATTATATTATATTATATATATATCCTTAATTTATAATTAAAAAAAATTACTCCTTACTTATAACCCTTTTTTTTTATTCTCTTCTTCTTACCCTTCTTCTCCTCTTAATTGTCAAAGGTGACGTAAAATAACAAAAAAAAATACATATGATAAAATAGGATGAACTAAAATTTGAAAATGAGAAGATGAAAAATAATTTTTGATATTTGATATAATAATTTAATATTTTTAGGGTATGTACATTATGTAATAGTTCAAAAAATATTATTTTCTAAGTTAATTATATTAATAAAAAAGATATTATGTTCTGAACCTTTACAAACTATCAAGTAGGATGCACGAATAGTGGGGAGAGTCGATGCCTAGAGGGTGTGCAGATAGAGAATATGGGGAAGAAAAAATTGGATAAAAACGAAATTAGATGGGTTATAAATAGTAAATTTATTTCATTATTTTTTTAAAAAAATATAAATATTGAGATAATTGTGAAAAAGTAAGAAGGAGACTTAAATAATAATTTTTTTCTAAAAAATGATATCATTTTCATGTTCCATAAAGTTGTTGTGCTCTCGCAGAAAGAATCGAAGAACATAGAACATTTCTTAATCAAAAAATGATCGGGCTAAAAGTTGAAAAACTAGAAGCATATTGGGCTGACAGCCCATGGTGGGCTTTATTAGCCCACAATCCATACTCCTTTGATCTAACCCTAGATTAAAGTTAGGGGAGTGTGGGTGGCTTCGTTTAGAAGGTAGAAAAAGGCAACAATGAGGGAGGAGGCTGCAGCCACATGATTTCAAAGAAAAGGAGGAGAACAAGGTAGAAAAACAAGAGAAAAAAAGGGAAGAAGAAAAGGACAACGCAGAGAGACTATTCTCAATCATCTAGCAGTGTTCTCATCTCAGGTTAGATCAAATCTACAGTAGATTCTTACTGTGATTACTTAGGGAGAATTAGGGAGGATTTAGACATTATGCACAATGTCGTGATCCTTGTATCCCAGTTATTCTCCTGTGATTGTTGTTAGGGTTTTGGGCAAGAGATTGAGATTTGTATATTCATTATTCTTACAGTGGATTATCTCTAGTTTGCCCCGTGATTTTTACCCTTCACATTGAAGGGATTTTCCACGTATATCTTGGTATTCTATTTGATTATGGTTCCATTTAATTCCACTACATGTTATGGCCTGCTAGTATTTGTTCATATACAAAAGTTATTTCTCTTTATATCCCATCAACTGGAGCATGGTTGTAGTGATTTAATTTTGTATTTAAACATGGAGGCCAATAGTATTTCTTATATGATTAGCTTGAATGGAAACAATTAGATGATATAGAAACCAAGAATGGAAGATCTCTTGTATTATAAAGATTTGTATTAACCTTTGTAGGGGGATAATGCAAAACCCACAACTATGACAGATAATGAGTGGAAGAGATTAGATCAAAAAATAGTTGGGTTTATTCGATAATGGCTTGATGATAATGTCTTTCACCATATTTCTATTGAAAGTTCTGCATATTCTCTTTGGAAAAAATTGGAATGTCTCTATGAAAGAAAAACAGCTAGCAACAAACATTTTTTTATCAGAAAACTCGTGAACCTAAAATATAGAGAGGGTGCTTCTATTGCTGAGCATTTGAATGAAATGTAGAGTATTACTAACTAGTTATCCTCTATGAAAATATCTCTTGATGATGAGTTGTAGGTATTGTTACTTCTCAGTTCATTGCTAGAAAGCTGGGAGACATTGGTGGTTTCCCTCAGTAATTCTGCGCTAGATGGTGTTGTCACCATGAGTCAAGTAATAAGCAGTTTGTTGAATGAGGAGTTAAGAAGAAAGAATTCAGCAACATCTCAGAATGATTCACAAGCACTTATCTCGAATAACAGAGGAAGGTCAAAGTCTAGAAGCAGTTCACGCATGGGTAGGAGCAGGTCAAGATCAAGAAAAGATACTGTTTGCTATAACTGTGGTGAAAAAGGACATTATAAGAATCAATGTAAGCAACCTAAGAAGAATAAGAAAAAGGGAAAAGAAGTGGAGTCTACAGAGTCAAAGGATAATACTACAACTACAGTATAAGGCGGTGATTATTTGATTTTGTCTCCTTCTGATGATATTTTTTCTTGTGTGTGTCAAGATCTTGAGTGGGTGTTGACACAAGTGCTTCTTATCATGCTACACCACGAAGGGAGTTTTTTTGCTACATACAGGTCTGGAAATTGTGGTGTTATCAAGATGGGCAACTATGGCACAGCAGACATCGTTGGCATGGGTGATATCCATTTAAAGACCAACCTTGGCTGCAAGTTAGTGCTTAAGGATGTGAGACATGTGGTTGACTTGAGACTAAATTTAATTTCAATTGGAAGACTAGATGATAAAGACTATGAAAGCAGATTTCACAAAGGGCAATGGAAGCTCAGTAAGGGTTCTCTTATTATGGTTAGTGGAAAGAAATGTCATACTTTGTACAGGTTGCAGGCTAAAGCTTGTGGTGAGCAGTTAAATGTTACAGAGAAAGACTTCAGCATTGAGTTGTGGCATAGGCGACTGGGACACATGAGCGAGAAGGGGCTACATGCTCTTTCCAAGAGAGATGTATTGCCAGACCTCAGATGTACACATTTGAACTCTTGTATTGATTGTTTGGCTGGTAAACAACATAGAGTTTCATTTGCTAGTCCTGCTATGTCTAGAAAAATGCATGTCTTATACCGTGTTTATACAGATGTATGTGGTCCTTTGAAGACAAAAACTCCTGGTGGATATATTGATGTTCTTGGTGCACTTTATTTTGTCACTTTTATAGATAATTTTTCTAGGAAAATTTTAGCCTATGCTTTGAAAACCAAATATCATATGATTAATGTCTTTAAAGAATTTCATGCAAGGGTTGCAAGGGAGATAGAAAGGCAATTGAAATACATAAGATCAGATAATGGTGGTAAGTATACAGGATTGTTTAATAATTGTTGCAGGTCACATGAGATTCAACATGAGATGACAGTTCCTAGTACACCTCAGCATAATGTTATTGCAAAGAGAATGAACCGCACTATCATGGAAAAGATTAGATGTATGCTTTCACAGGCGAAGCTACCCAAAAGGTTTTGGGATAAGACTTTGAGAACTGCAGTTGATGTGATCAACTTATCACCATGTACAGCCCTAGATTGTGATGTTGCAGAGCATGTATGGTCAGGGAAAGATGCTTCATACAAGCATTTGAGAGTGTTTAGTTGTCATGCATTTGCATATGTTCCAGACAATAAGAGGTCCAAGCTGGATAATAAGACTAAAGAATGTATTTTTCTTGGTTACTCACATGATCAGTTTGGTTACCGGCTTTGGGATCCAGAAAAGCAGAATGTGTTTAGGAGCAGAGACGTGGTCTTCTTTGAGGATTTGAAGAAGAAGGCACCAACCAAGACTCCTGTAGAATGATTAGCAGATTGTGACCCAGTTATTCCTCCAATATATCATGGTGATGGGGGAGATGTGTAGGAAGATGGTGTAGAGCCCGATGTTGATCTACCTACAGGACATGTTGAGCAAGAAGAAATTGGAGAGCAAGTTCCAGTAGAACATCAGTTGAGAAGATCTTCTTGACAACATCAACCTTCTAGAAGATACTCTACAGATGAGTATGTGATGCTTACTGATGCAGGTGAACCAGAGAGTTACCAGGAAGCACTTGAAAGTGAGCATAAAGAGAAGTGTTAGTTGCTATGCAGAAAGAGATAGATGCTCTTCAGAAGAATCACACTTATGATTTGGTATTACTACCAAATGGAATGAAGACCTTACTAAAAGAAAGACAAGAGATATGCCAACAACTGGTCGGCATGGCTTCATATTGAGGAGTCTTGTGACAGCCTCCCTTATGGGTTGAAGGGGGAGGTTGTTGGGCTGACAGCCCATGATCAGCCCATGGTGGGCTTTATTAACCCACAATCCACACCTCTTTGACCTAACCCTAGATTAAAGTTAAGGGGGTGTGGGTGGCTATGTTTGGAAGACAGAAAATTAGCAAAAAAAGGCAGTAACGAGGGAGAAGGCTGCAGCCACGTGATTCCAAAGAAAAGGAAGAGAACAAGGTAAAAAAATAAGAGAAAGAAAGGGAAGAAGACAAGGACAACGCAAAGAGACTATTCTCAATTATCTAGCAGTGTTCTCATCTCATGTTAGATCAAATCTATAGTAGATTCTTACTGTGATTACTTAGGGAGAATTAGGGAGGATTTAGATATTGTACATAGTGTCGTGATCCTTGTATCCCAGTTATTCTCTTATGATTGTTGCTAGGGTTTTGGGTAAGAGATTGAGATTTGTATATTCATTATTCTCCTAGTAAATTATCTCTAGTTTGTTCCGTGATTTTTATATTTCACATTGAATGGGTTTTCCATGTATATTTTGGTGTTCTAATTGATTGTGGTTCTATTTAATTTCATTGCATGTTATGACCTACTAGTATTTATTCATATACAAAAGTTATTTCTCTTTATATCCAAAAACATGACGATGGAAAACTTCTCAGCAAACAATATCCAACAATGGGGCGCTTCAGTTACCAGGATCTAACTTCTATGTAATCCCATGAACAGTTGTTTAAAGGACGGGGAAGAGATGGCATGCATCAGCAAATCTAAAAGCACAAACTCTGGAATCATGATCTGTTCGTGCTTCTTCCTGTAAGAAAGAAGATGCCAGTTTAATCTGAAGATGTAAGAAGTAGAGAAAGAACGTCTACTTTGTAAACGTATTCTAAATCTTGCGTGTTTAATTTTTATTGTGTCTCTTCTTTTTCCATTTTGTTGTTTCCTTTTCTGCTTTACTTTCTTCCTTTTTTTAATTCCTTCATGTAACACTTTCTTCATGTTAGATACTGATTCTTCAACCAAGACAGTGTGCTACCTCTGGCTTCATTCTTCTCAGGCATTATGGACATTTGAGTAACAACTGAATAGGTTGTGGTGTTTCTCAAACAGAGATCGAAGGTGACAGTGATTCTACAACATCAAGAACATAACCTGGAAAGATTTCTAGTGTGTGTACATTAAATTTAATGCTCTTGAGTTGACCAGCCACATGCCTTTCTTTTCTTTTTCTTTAGGGAAAGCTAGTCACTTGATTTAAGGAAATCATGTCTTAGCTTTCAGACAATGACTTGTCCATAGTCAACACTGTAGATTCTTCTTTATAGTGTAGCTCGCAGGAAGTGTCTGGTTAAATCCATATGATTCTTTAGGTAATAGCTTGCAAGTGGATATTGTTGCCAGATGTTTCAGATAACTGATGTGAAGTTGCTGGAACTGCAAGAATTCCAATAATTTGATTCTGTCCTGATGGATGATGAATGCATTGCTTGGGACCTCAAGAACTCCTCCATCAACCATATAAAAGACTCAGCAGATAATTCTTTTAGAAGACATTAGATGCTGAAAAGAATTCAGCAACCTCTGTCTTTGCAAGGAGGACCAATGAACTACACTCTCATAAAACAAATTGATGCTCCTTGCGCATGTTTCAACGCTCAGTAACCTGCAATTACGCTTGACATTCTGATCCATACACTGTTGTTTTCTTGGACTACATGTTTCTTGTTTAAGCTGCTTCTTTTGTCATTTACAAGGACGCATGGGGCATGAGCTCCTTCAATCATCTTGCATTGTACTGTGGGAGAGGACAATGAGCATTCCTTAAAATGTGCATGTAAACAGGATTGAGAAAGACTTTTAGCCACAGTATTTATACCCAACTCACTGTTCATCAACAGCCTTCATGCTTGTCTCAGAGAGGTAGCACAAAAAGCAATCGCATCCTTCAACAGCTTATGTTGTCTTCTAACCTCGCAACTTTTAAGTCTTTTCTTGAGAAGGAATAGAAACAAAGGGATTCAAACAGGATTACAAGATAAATAGGAGAAAAAAATGAACTTGGATCTTCATTTTTCTTGACATAGTGATCATATATGTTCAAAGCACATCAAGTACCTAAAACATCACTTCTAAAGCTGCTTCATTTAAAGGCCTCCTTTGAGAGAATTAAACAAAATGATTCCTATGTAAATTGAGTTTAAAGTGCGAAACTGTAAAGATGAAGATGGAACATCTGAATCTTTTCGATGAACGACAAGAAGAAAGAAGACATTATGGTAAGTCATGAACTGAGCTCTTACACAACCAGAAGCCATTGCATGCCATCTAACATATATTACAATGTTAATTTGGTAGTCATCAGATCTCTTGGAACAATGATGGAGTCTCTCTCACTCTGAAGCAAATTCAATAAGCAGCAAACAGAAATCTAAAAGAACATACAGAACGCTATAGGCACCGACATTATTGTCACTGAAGTGTTCTGATAGAAGCGGATTAGTGGTGAGCAGTCTCCTCCTCCTCCTCGATCCTTGCAATTATTTGGTGGACTGCAGTGGCGATCACATCCACTGATGCACACTGGCAATCGTCTTCTACCTTCACCAGCAAAAGCAGAGGAAGAAAACAACAACTCGTGAGTCATGGCATCGAGAGAAGGGATTGGAATCAAGAGGGTGGTGGCTCATCTTACCTTGAGACTGAAACAGTAGAGAACCATTTCGTCGACGGTGGTCACGTTGAGGTGAAGCGTCGTCAGCCGCAGGTTCTGCAGGCCCAGCACCAGCATCAGCAGCTGCCTGGGTCGCCACCTCGAGAAGATCTTGACGTTGGCATGGCTCTCGACGATGGTGACCTCGATGTCGGCCATGGCCGACGGGTTCCTGCGCGCCGCATCGCCGGTGGCGGTGGTGTCGGTGCTAGAAGTGCTAGTGCAGTGCGAGGAGCTGGATGAGTACTGGGGGAAGGTGAAGAAGTCAGCGAAAGGAGCCGCCTTTGATCGTTCCCTGATGCGCTTCTGAGCCTCGAGGGAGTGGACTGACTGCTCGAGCTCTTTGACGAAATTTATGGCACCTCCAACGATCGATGCTTGATCACCCTGCCAAGGAAGAGATGAACTGTTTGAGGTTGCTTCATCGATCAAAGATTATTGAACTGGTTTTAGGCCATATATGTGCAAACATGTGGGGGAAGATGGTGCAATTTTTTTGCTGCATGACGATTAGAATCTTGATGAGATGATGAGAAAAAGTTGCTGTAAATAGTGGAAGCGATTAGGAGAAGAGATGTCTCGGATGAGATGGAATCAATTTCTGGAAGGTGTAGAAGACGAACTTTCTGGACGTAGGAGGCGGGCATGAGTGACCGGAGCACGGCGAGGTACTCATTCATCAGTCTCCGCCGGTTGCGCTCCACCGCAATGTGAGTCATCCTCTGGGTCTCCACCTCTTCCTTGTTCTTGAACCGCTTGGTGCGCCGCCTCTTCCTCCGGTCCGCCGTCCCTTCCTGGCAAACGGCAGCTGATCCGGTCTTCGGCGACCACGAATCCACATCCCAGTCATCGAAGTTTTGCAGCATGGAGGAGCAACAGGTGTCCCAGCTGCTGCCGCTGCCGCGCTTCCCTATTGCCACCTCCCTCCCTCGGTTCAGCTTCCTGCGACCGTCGCCGCCACCGCCTATCTCGCATCCCATGTTGCACAGCTCCTTCGTCGTAAAACCGAGTGCTTCGGCCAGTGCCATTTCTCTTCGATCAATCACCTATCTATGGACAAAGCACACAAAGATCAAGCTTGCCTTTTCCGTTGGGGAAGAGGCAGAAGCTGAATGGAGGAGACTTATATTAGGAATAGGAAGGATGTTATTGAAAAAAACAAATCAGAATATCCTAATTCTTTTAATATTTCGATAATATATCATCATAATTTTAAATTATAGAAATTATAATAATATATAATCATGATTCTATCAAATAATAAAGATTATAATCATGATCTCTTTCATTATGAAAATTTTAGAGAGATATTTTATATTTATTATTGATTAAAAAAATTATATAATTATTATTTTTTATATTTTATTATAAATATAATTATTATATTTTATATTTTATTATAAATATAATTATATTTTTATATTTTATTATAAAATATAATTATAAATTTATATTTTATAATTATATCTTATTAGTGAGTATAAATTCAGACTCACTATTAATATCTTTCCTCAATGGTACATGATTGATAATATGTTACGTTTCAATGGTACATGATTGACAACATGTTATCTTGTCCATCCAACTACCTCATGAGAGTATCATGCATTAGCAGAATTGAAAGCAAGATTTAGTTTTAGTATCCCTTATTTTTAATTCTTCTTATTCAACATATTTTGGAGATGTCATTCACCCTACACTACTTTATTCATTGATTACTAAATCTAAAATTCAAGTCTTTAAATCAAATAAATATTTTTTTATATAAAACAATCCTAAAAATTTATTTTTGAACCTTTTACTATCAACTAAGCCTTATAAACTCCTGAATAACTAGCAACAATGTTAGAAGACTATAATGCTTTATTACATAAGATTAAGATTGGTCCTATCCTATTCAAGTCAAAATCTTGTGGGTGCAAATGAGTTTTTTTATTAAACAAAATCCTAATTTATCTATTAATAAATATAAAGCAAAATATGTTGCAAAGAGATTTCATCAATGCCCAAACCTTGAGTACTACGACACCTTTAGCCTAATTGTGAAACTAATAATAATTTATATTATTTTATATCTTATCTTATCAAACAATTAAAGATTTTGATGGTTGGACATGAATAATATATTTCTTCATTGTTATATTTCTAAAAATATATTTATATGATAACCTTTAAAATTTATTAATCATAATCTTTCTCAACATATATGTTATGCAAAGCTTTTTATGATCTTAAAGTAGGCCTCTCATACTTTGGTATAATGAACTTCGAATATATCTTAGTCTCAATTAAATTTTATAATTCTCAATCTTATTATTCATTATTTATTTATTCTAATGAGGATATAATTATGTTTCGACTAGCTTGTATGGATGACTTAATTTAATTATTTATTCAATAGATTAAAAGTAAGGTTTTTATAAAAAATCTTAGATCCCTAGATATTTTCTTGATGTTCAAAGAGTAAATAGTCTTTTTTGTTTTCTCAACATAAATATATTTTGATCTTCTTCATTATACCAAAATGCTTGAAGATAAGTCTACAATATTAGACATTTAATCATTTGGATATTACATATGTAGTTAAAAAGTTATCTCAGAATAAACTTATTTCTAACTATTAAATATCTTCTCTTCTTTATTACTTTATGTATTTTCAAATGTTGATTAGACAGATAATAAGGATGATATGATATCTGCTTATATCATATTTCTTAATCACAATTCAAATTGCTTTGAGTTTTAAGAAAAATACTTTATTTCAAGATCTTTTAAGAAGGCCAAATATCGAGTAATTACTTTTATAATTATTAAATTTTAATAAATTTAATTATTACTCTATGAACTATTTATCATATTCTTTAATCCTTCATCTATATATTATGATAATATCATGATAACATATATATATTTACTAATCTTTATTCGTGACAAAATTTAAAATAGTAAGTTAAGTGTCTCTCATGTTTCATTTTCTAATAAATTTAGAGATGCCCTTATTAAGCTTTTGTCTCATCATTAATTTATAAAATTTCGATGCAAAATTGATATATCCCAAGGGAGCACTATTTTGTGAGAGTATACTAGGTAGGATATTATTGAAAAAATTAAATAATGATAAGATTACCCTCTCAATATTTTGATAATATATTATTATGATTCTAAATTATAAAGATTATGATAATATATTATCGAATAACGAGGATCATGATCTCAACGTTATATCCTCTATTATGAAATGATTTAAATAAATATTTTATATTTCATTAATATATATATATATATATTATTTTTTATATTCCTTTTTATGTATAAATTCGTACATATTATTAATAAAAAATTAAGATACTTATTTCTTTCATCTTAAAGGCCTCGGGAAGGCAACGCAACAAAGGACAAGGTGGTCGTATAAGGCCAAGGGAGTGAAAGGAGACAAGCAACAAGGAACATCGGTGGTGAATTGCGGATACGCACAGAAGCCGACACGAAAAGGAGATGGCAATGGGAGCTCAGATGCTCTCTGCATGGCCTGAGGACGAGAGTGACCACCGCGACAAGCTGTGTCATAGCCACAGGGACGCTCCCTTCCGATTCCTCTGCAAACATCTGCCGTGGATGCCAAGATGATCTCTCGCTTGTTCTACGTCGCTTGGAAGTCTGGATAAGGAAGGGGGAGGGGGGGGGCGGAGGTGAATCAAATGCTTGATTCGGAGCTTGCTGCATTCTGTTCATGTGGGTGGCCATGGCCAGAGAGCCCCGAAAATGACACACCCATTCTTTGAGGCTTCCCATGGTTGCAGGTCAAAAAACAAAAAAAAAGATAAGTGTTTGCATTGGACTGACAGCAGCTTGTTCTGGGATAATTTTGATATGCCTGATCACATATATCTGTGCGTGTTGCCTACAAGAAATAATGATTCCTTGGTCATAAGATCATCTGACAACTTTGAGGACACACCAAAACAAGAGGTTGGCAGCTGTGGCAGTGATTTGTACTGACTGCTCTAGCAGCTGTGGGTGCTGCTGGTTGGGATAGATTCCCAAGTGAAGTACCTGAGTGCTGTTTTGGTATGATTCTTCTGGGGAAGGAGAACATGCTGTCTCATCATTTCTTTCCGACACTTGTGAATTTGATCGCAGGCACAAGAGAAAAGGATACATATTGAGCATCTTATATTGAGCATCCCATGAAATCTTTATGGAAGAATAGAGTTTGAAAACTCGAAGGATCTTACTGCATTAACACACACACACACCAAATACTGCAAGCAGGTGAAAGTTTCAGTTTCCACCCTTTCCGTCGTTCCCATTCATGCTTTATGATGAAAAGTGAGAAACAATGTGATCCTTCATTACCGCAAGAGATGGAGGATGGATCGATCGTTGTCATCTACCTTGGCAATGAGCAAAACCTAAACCTGCGAAGGAGCATCCCATGTGAGTGTGGAATTTCGAGCTTGTCATGTTGTTATCAAATGATTGTCTACGAGGGTTGGCAGATCATGGATTTGTCTCTTTTGCATCAAATTATGTGACACCCACCCCCTCCTTAGGCCTTTGTGTAGGCCACACAGTCCTACATGCATGAGCAGTGCACTTTACTCCACAGTGGATTGCAAGAATCTACTGTGCGGATAATGTTTGAAATGGAAGTGTTGTGCACATTCATCTAGGGTTCTTCTTAGGGGAGCCTAATATCACTATCATAGTGGGAAACAAAATTATCCTCCTTTTGGATTAAATAAATTTATTTAAGCTTGTTGGATTAGGGAAAATTCTTGATATAAAACAACCATCATGTGCAGATTGCTAAGATCTATTATTAATTGATAACATATATTAGATTGAACAATCTTTAATCTAAAGATGTAGAGTTTAAGCTTTCTAACTTTTTCAATACTTAGTAATATAAAAGAAGTGTTCATTAGTCCTTTTTCAATCTTTACCTCGCACATTATTATTCTCTTAATATAAATTTGATATTCGATCCGAAATCAACATTAAATTCTTGGAATAGTTCTAATTTTTCAAATCTTTAGTAAATGGCCTTAGGATACATTCACTTAATCACTATATCGTTAGTATATAAATATATCACGAGACCATTTTCTTCACTTAATAATATAAATGTATAGAGATTTTTATTAATCTAAAATTCTTCTTGTGTGTAGAAAATTATTATTTTTGTTTCTATTAATCAAAAAATTGATTGAAGAATAATAATGAAAAAAAATGGTCCCTTCCCAAGTATTATGTAGTCTTTATTATGTTTATGAAGGAGATGATGTTCGTGTGAAAAACAAAAAAAGAAATAATTTTAATTTTTCAGGTGGTTGAATTAGGAAAACAAGAAGATAATGTTTTTATTTATGGAGAATGAATAGAGGGTCGATTCGAGTTCGATCTCTATGATCACTAATCTCTATAGGATAAATAATATTGGCCATTGCACAACTCCTCCTTTATCTAATATCTTAATTAGCGAAACATTAATCTTGATTAGTGAAATAATTTTATCTTGACCCCTCTTTTTTGTTTACACCCAGAATTCATTGTCTTATATTGATATCTGATACTAAAATTGAGTTTGTTTGTCTATATTTGTTGCTTCCTAATTAATTTCTCTGACACATTTTGTGACATATGTGAAATTGGTACAAACAACCTTCCAATTTGGGCTCAGAAGGGGTTGCATTCATCTCAACTTGCTTCCAAGTCCAAGCACAAGCACTTCATTGCTAGGAGACCAAGCATTCATAATTGCAAGCAACAAGTAGGGCTCATGCCAGTGTGTTGGTACAGTGACAAGCAGTTGGAACATGTCTTGTTTATTGGTGAAATAAGTGTAAGGTGATAGATACCATCTTTGATCCTTATATGACTCAAATCTAGATAGTCAAACCATCAATCTTGATTTTGACCAACGTTGACTTTGATCCACATTGCTAAATCCAATTGGAAATAATGAGTAATCGTAGTAATGATGAATATTTCACAGGTTCAATAAATTTAGAATCTAAAACATTTGTATAATGGCAGTATATCTAAAATCTCAATAATTTTTAATTTAAAATATTGATCTGATAGTAATAAAATCCAAATTCAATGATAATAATCGATCGGATGCCTTTCATGTGAGCTAATTATAATTCGATTCGATGACTTATTGATTCTGAACCGAATTAGAATCGGATATGGACGATTCAATTACTAAGAACTGAAACCAAAGATATATAAATTGGAACTACTGATTCTGATTTTGATTTTTAAAATTTAAAAACCGGAGTCGCTGATTCCGAAATGGATATCGATTTCTCAACTAGGATCATACTGTGAGCTGTGACTACCTTACCGTCTGCTAAGATGCAGCAATCACCAAATTTCTGATTGTTGGCATGGCTAAGACGCAATAAGGGAGTTGCTTGAAGATGACGAAAACTTGGCTTTTGTTGCAGGTGAACAAATAATGACAAAGATGATTGCAAAGTTCAGTCTTCATCACTCGTTACTGAATCTCATATCCATATGTGTGTGTCTCTATTCGATGACGATGAAGAAAAAGAATTATCAACTATCTCTGTCTGCATCAGCAACTTGCCAAATCACATTTGCATGTGTCGAATGCACAAATCTTCAAAGAAGCAACAATGCAACAAATCCATGAATTCTCCCCAACCCTAAATCCATAGAGAAACAAAAAGGTAAATGTCACAGACTGTGAGCTATAATTAATCTCATGGTCACTGACTGACTCCACTAGTGCAACATCATCATCATATGTAACACTATCTTATCGGTCATTGTTTGAAAATATAGGGCTATGTCATTTGCCCCCTTTAACTTACCCCACCATCCATGACTTAGCTCACACTGTTTACTCATCCTGTCCTCATCCCTGTGAAGTATTATGGTCTTTCTTCTCAGTCTCAGTTCAAGCAAAAACAATATGTATAGTAAATTTTCTTGCAAGTAAAACAACAAGATGCATAAGTTGCAGATACTGATGATGGTATCTGTGTAGAGTCTAAGAGCATTGATTAGCTTTATTAACTGTTAGCTAGTTAAAAACGAATACATATTAAGACAAGCAAGAACGAAAAGCCACACTGTTTGTTCGAGTCAACCAACCGACACAGTGAGAGACAAATGCATGTGTTCCAGAACTGAACGAAGCACAGCCAGCCAGCCTATCTTCGTGGTGCACAAATGTCATGCACTATTCTATTCAACCAAACCTAGCAAATGGGAGTACAGTATGTGCATGCCGTATTATTGGTTGTCGTGTCCAGGCATTGAATATATATATATCACCTAGACCATGCCATATTTTTTATGTTGATGCCTAATTTCTCATATCATGCAAAGGAAATAAGCCGCAAATATCATTCTTGCTTACCTGCTGGCTTCAATTGATTTGCCCACCCAATGCTTCACAGCTATCATTCCAGTCTTATGGGACCCATTCGTTGGTTGATGTGTTGAGCAGGCGGAGTTGCTGCTGCTGCTGCATTGGACGACACCTGCGAACACGGAATCAGTAGAACAGCACAAGATGTCAATTACCTACCAGTCTTATGGGACCCATTCGTCGTTGCTACGGGCCCCATGCGTTATGGACCAATCTGAAGACGTCTTTTTCTGATTGGTGACTTGATCGCCATAAGTGAACTGGATCCGTCGGCCAATCGGCGGTCGGCTCACCGCTGGTCACCCTGATGCTTTGCTTGCGTTCGAACGGAGGGACGAGCGGCCCGTGGGTAAGCAACCACGTGTCCGTGCGCGCGTCACATGCCACCGAAGCTTCGAACCGTCTTCCTGGTGCTCTGAACCGTGCGCCCTGACGCGGTTTTATCTTCACGTCGATACGCCTTCGCTTCCGCCCTTATCGCACTCCGCCCCCGCCACGCCATTCACCGCCCCCCATGGCTACGACGCACGGTTGCCGTCCGATCGCGTCGGCCGGCTATGTCGTCCTCCCGCTCGCGCTGCTTCTGCTCACTGCCAGGTGCGCCCACGCACAGTCCTCGTCGGCTTCCGTGCCCTCCGACAAGTACAACCCTTACTTCGGGGCGCCCAGCTTCAACGCCACCATGGCCATAGTTATCGTGTTCCTTGTGGCCGCCCTCTTCTTAGTGGGGTTCCTCTCCATCTACATCCGCCACTGCGCCGGCGGCGGCTCCGACCGACGCGGCCTCGCCCGAGGAACTGCAGCCCGGTCGCGGAGGCTGTTATTGCAGCAGCAGAGGGGGCTGAGCCCGGAGCTGCTGTATACGTTCCCGACATTGGTGTACGCGGAGGTGAAGGGGCTTAAGCTGGGAAAGGGCGCGCTGGAGTGCGCGGTGTGCCTCAGCGAGTTCGAGGACGACGACGCCCTCCGCCTTCTTCCTCCGTGCAGCCACGCCTTCCACCCGGAATGCATCGACGCCTGGCTCGCCTCCCACGTCACCTGCCCCGTCTGCCGTTCCAACCTCGCTGAAGCAGCCAACGCCACGGCTGACAGAGAAACCCCGACCGTGGACATTGCCGCCGACCCGGCTCCCGAGGCACCCCATCATCCGTCGGAGCGGCGAGTAGAAGAGGAGTTGCGGCGACCGCTGGATCACCTGACGATCGTCGTGGACAAGGCGCCCGGGGAGGCCAACAATGAGGGATTGGCACGGGTAGAGGAGAGGCAGAGACCGGAGGTGGGGTCGCGCTCGGGGCGCCGGCCGCCGAAATTACGTCGTTCCCACACGACAGGACACTCGGTGGTTCTGCCCGGGGAGAACGTCGAGCGGTACACCCTGCGGCTCCCGGAGCACGTGTGGCGGGAGATATTTGCCTCTCAGAAGCTCCACCGGTCGACGAGCTGCGTCTCGTTTGCGACCGCCGTCGAGGGGAGCTGGCGTCGTGGGTCCCGTGGCACCGGCGGAGGAGGAGCAGGGGAGGGGAGCAGCCGCGGTGGGAGGAGCGTGCGGCTGGGTAGGTCGGACCGTTGGCCATCGTTCCTCATCCGGACGTTGTCGGCGAAGGTCCCGCCGTGGGCGACGGTGAGGAGAGCTGACGGCGGGGAGGCGTCGTTGAAGAAGGGGGAAGCGGAAGGTTCCTCGAGCGGGAAGTTCACGGCCGTGAGAACGCCGTTCTACTGCCTTGGAGGCGGGGGTAGTGGCGCCACGAAGTCCGCCGCCGCGGCCGACGACGACGAGTCGTCAGCTACCGGACACGCCGGGCGAGTCTGACCGAGTCGAGCTCTTTCGATTCCTGCCCTTTTTCCCTCACCGCATTTACACACAAATAACCAAAATCCAATTTGAATGACGTGGCATTACACCATCCGTTGAAGAAATGTACAAAAATACAAAACGAAGGGCGGTGTTTAAAAGGATCTTTTTATTTTTATTTTTCTCGTATTAAAAATAATAGAATTTTAAGAAAAAAATAAAGCAAAAGTTTGCCGACTCGATGGCGTTAGCGCGTCGTTTTCTCGAGTACAAGTTTGTTAGAATGGGGCGACGCCAAACAACCTCATGACAACCGTCAAATGTCATCAACCACACTTTTATAAACCTTCTTTTTATTGATTATTTATGCTTAGTATACAAATTTATTCATGTAATTGTCATCAACCACGCTACGTCCCATAAGAGTTGCTGCAATCATTCTCGTCTTCTTTTGGCTAAAGTCGTCGTCCTGATCCGGTAACCAGTGGCAGCCAAACGTCATCATCATGATTCGTGCTCACATATCTCGAGCAAATTTGGATGAGAGCATCTGTTGCAATCGCCAACAAAAATATCCTCCTCTTCTTTTACTTCGCAAGGTTAGAATGAGAAAAATATAGCATAAGTTAGCTAAAATCTAATGTGTAATTGTAATCAAATTATTACGAATCTAACAATAGCAAAATTAATTTCATGTGATTTTATTAATAAACAACATTTCCTTATCCAATTCCTCGCTCCTATCTCCACCAAGTCCTCCTCTCATGGCAACGGCGCAATTCTTCTCTCTCCCAGACTCCATCAAACAACTATCTGATTCCGGCGCCCTCTCCTCCGTCCCTACCCACTATGCCTGTCGAGATCCCGACGCTCCCTCCGACGTCGATCCCACCCTCGAGGGGCAAATCTCCACGATCGATCTCTCCGTGCTGACCCAAGGAGATCCCGCCCGACGCTCGCAGATGGTGCGGCTGCTCGGCCGGGCCTGCGAGGAGTGGGGCTTCTTCGTGGTACGTCCGCAGCTCGCAGCACCAATTCTGCGCGCGCATGCTGGCTTTACACTGATCGACTCCGTGTGATTGCAGGTTGTGAACCATGGCGTGCCGGAGACGGTGAGGGAGGCGATGCTGGCTGCCGCCCAGGGGTTCTTCGACTTGGAGGAGGAGGAGAAGGCGGAGCATTCGGGGAAGCATGTCATGGATCCCATCAGGTACGGCACCAGCTTCAACTCGAAGGTTGAGGACGTTGGCTATTGGAGGGACTACGTCAAGATGGTTGTGCACCCCGCGTTTCATTCTCCGGCGAAGCCTCTCGGTTTCAGGTATTCCGATGGTCCAAGTTCACTACTTTCTTCATAAGTTCGACTCTGTGGCATAAACGCAAACACTTACAGGGAGGCATTGGGGCGGTACGCGGCTTGCACGAGGGTTGTGGGTATGGAACTACTCAGAGGCATGTGGGAGAGCCTGGAACTCGACGAGGGCTACATGAACAACGCCTTGGACCTCGACGCTTGCTTCCAGGTCTGTGCGGTCAACCTATACCCTCCCTGTCCTCAGCCGGAGCTGGCCATGGGTCTTCCTCCCCACTCCGACCACAGCCTTCTCACGCTCCTCCACCAGAACGGCGTCGACGGCCTGCAAGTCAAGCATGGCAGCAAATGGGTTCATGTCAAGCCCCCGCCCAACTCCTTCCTCGTGAACACTGGCGATCAGATGGAGGTATAAGCTCTCTCACACACACCACTCCACAACTCCACTGGTTCTTGTGGCAAACTTGAGCTTGTTATGATGACTGTAAAACCATCCATGGAGGCAGATTGTCACCAATGGCAGGTACAAGAGCGTGCTGCACCGGGCCGTCATCAATGGCCGAAGCACGCGGATGTCGATCGCGACCGTGGTGGCTCCTTCGCTGGACACGGTGGTGGAACCAGTCGCCCAACTGGTGAGCTCCGAGAGGCCAGCCATGTACAGAGGAGTGAGATACAGGGAGTACCTCGAGCACCAACAGCGGAACAAGCTCTGGGAGAAGTCAGCCCTCGACCATCTAAGAGTGCAATGATTGCTTATTGGTCTCCGGTGATAGAAGATGATGAGCAGAGTACTCTGCTCAACACCGAGTATGTTCTTGTGAGATGCCGTGAGAGTGGAAATCGATGATGAAAATTGTAAGACCAAAAATATATATATATA
>LVTN01000458.1:0-13808 GCA_001649415.1 Musa itinerans | reverse complement strand
AGGGGTCGGGCCGAGCTTCCGACCCGACCTGTGTGCAGGAACGAAGACGAAGCGCTTCTCACCAGGCGCGCAGGAGGAGAGCTCCCTGAAGAAGTTCGGAAGATTCCCCGTCATTCAGACCCGAACCGAGCCGCGTCGGCCCCAAGGCCACGGCTTAAAAGTGTTCACACCAACATTTTGGCGCTAGAAGGAGGGCCTGAAAGATGTCGGGGTACCACCAGACCGACTCAACCGGACCCGCAACCGAGGGGTCATGCCCGGCCGCGACTCCGGAAGAACCTCCCCCGTAGGTGGGTCTTCGCAACGAACACCCCATCGCAACTTCGGAGTGTTACTGGCGGATATTCAACGACCCGGGTTTGCCGCCGCCCAACGCCCCCTCTGCCGAACTTTCGCCCGTTTCGACCGAAGCCTTCCTCGACCTCACCCATCAAGTCCAAACTCTGACCGGTATGATACAGTCCGTCATTCCGCTCGTCGCTCCAACGTTGCACCCGCCGGCCCCTCGACCAGTTCGGCAACAGGAAACGCCCGTCCGAGTTCATGCCCAGCCCCTGGAGCTTCCCGATTTGCCTCGAGTCCCGTCGGCTCCGCTCGGGGATCGAGTGATGGAGGACCATGGGGACCACGCGGGACCCGAGGCCCTCTCTTCGGCCTCGACGGACTCCTTGCGAGCCCAACTGCTCCTCGTCTGTCAGCGGCTTGACGAGGTGCAGAAGGAGATCCGCAGGTCAAGAGGAGAGCTTGGGGAGGATGCACGTCCGGGATCCCCATTCGTCCCTGAAATACGGGATCAGGAGGTCCCGCAGAACTTTCGCCTCCCCTCTTTGGACGCATACGACGGCTCCACCGACCCAGCCGACCATATAGCGGCCTTCCGCACCCAAATGGCCCTATATGGAACCTCTGACGCTCTGATGTGCAGGGCGTTCCCCACAACCTTGAGAGGACACGCCCGCATGTGGTACAACGGCTTGAGGACTGGAATGATTACCTCGTTCGACCAGCTCGCCAGAGTTTTCGAGCTCAACTTCCTGGCCAGCGCACGGCCGAAACTATCCGTTGTCCTGCTCCTCGGGCTACACCAGAGGGAGGACGAGTCCCTCTCACACTTCGTGAACCGCTTTGCGACACAGATCCAGGGGTTATCTGACGCTTACCCCTCTCTCTTGATCCAGGCATTCCTGGCAGGATTACGCCCCCCAAACGCGACCCCGACCCTGAGGTCGCATTCCCTCCTGAAGACTCCAAGCAACCGGAGCACGACGATGCGCTGGTAATAATGGCTCGGATTGCCAACGCCCAGGTAAGGAGAGTCATGGTCGATACATGGAGTTCAGCCGACGTACTCTATCTGGATGCCTTTCGTAAGTTGTGGCTAGCCAAAGAATCCCTAAAGCCTATCTTCTCGGTGCTCATAGGGTTCACAGGTGACTCAATCTCGCCGTTAGGGACCGTTGCCTTGCCCCTGACTTTGGAAGCGCCGCCCAAAACGAAGACGGTGATGACCACCTTCTTGGTAGTGGACCTCCCTACTGCTTACACGCCATCATTGGCCGCCCCACCCTCAACAAAGTCAGAGTTGTAGTCTCCACCTATCATCAGACGGTGAAGTTCCCTACCCACGCCGGGACAGGAGAAGTTTGGGGGAGCCCCCGAGAGTCCAGACGATGCTACCTGGCAGCGGTTTCGATGCGCAAAAGGGCCAACAACAGCCAACCCCTAGAGGACCCGAGGGAAAGAAAGCGGCCGACTCCACACCCGGAACCAACAGCGCCCACTTGTGACGTTCCGTTAACAAAGGATAGTCCAGATCAGACAGTCCAGGTCGGATCGGAACTCCCTGAGCAGGAGCGGGAACGACTCATCGGTTTCCTATAGGAAAACGCCAACGTCTTCGCCTAGTCACCATCCGACGTAACGGGCGTCGACCCGAAGACTGCTCGGCATCACTTGAATATAGCCCCCGATGCACGGCTAGTAAAACAGAAGCCGCGACGCCAAGCCCCTGATAGGCAACTCGCCGTCCGCGAAGAGGTGGAACGACTCTTAGCGGCTGGCTTCATTGAGGAAGTCAAGTACTCGCGGTGGCTGTCTAACGTTATGCTAGTAAAGAAACCTAATGGGAACTGGAGGATGTGCGTTGACTATACCAGCCTCAATCGTGCATGTCCGAAGGATTGCTATCCCCTCCCACGGATCGATCAGCTGGTTGACGCGACTGCCGGGCACGCCCGTCTGTCATTCATGGATGCCTTCTCTGGCTACAACCAGATCAGAATGGCGCCCGAGGACCAAGAGCATACGGCTTTCATCACCGATCTAGGGGTGTATTTCTACAAGGTTATGCCGTTCGGGCTCAAAAACGCAGGCGCCACTTATCAAAGGGCCGTGAACAAAATGTTCGCCGCGCAAGTAGGGTGAAACGTCGAGGTCTATGTTGACGACATGATCGTGAAAAGTCGCACGGCGGTAGACCACCTGACCGACTTGGCCGACACATTCTCCACACTCCGGAGGCACGACCTACGGTTAAACCCTGCGAAGTGCATTTTTGGCATGGACTCAGGGAGGTTCCTCGGATTCATCATGCATAAAAGAGGAATTGACGTGAATCCAAAAAAGGTTCGGGCGGTCATCACCATGCAGGCCCCCCGGACGATTAAGGACTTGCAGCGACTAAACGGGAGGCTGGCTGCCCTATCCCGGTTTTTATCCCGATCTGGAAATCGCTGCGTTCCCTTCTTCCGGGCGCTGAAGAACCCAAAAGACTTCCAGTGGACGGCGCAGTGTGAAGAGGCTTTCGAGCAGGTCAAGCGACACTTAGCCCACCTCCCCCGCCTGGCCTCGGTTGCTCTCGGGGAAAGGCTCAGCCTCTACCTAGCCGCCTCCCAACACGCGGTCAGCTCCGTCCTAACCAAAGAAGCCTCAGGGCAACAACTACTAGTCTATTACATCAGCCATGTCCTGAACGGACCCGAGGAGCGGTATCCACCGATCGAGAAACTCGCTTTGGCGCTCGTGCTGGCGTCCCGGAAGATGCGCCCTTACTACTTGGCCCACCCGATTGAGGTAGTCACTAATCAGCCACTCCGACAGATTCTATCTAAGTTTGATGTCGCAGGTCGGCTCCTCAAATGATCGATGGAACTCGGAGAGTTCGGCATACATTACGCACCGAGGACCGCCATCAAAGCCCAGTCCATGGCGGACTTCATTTCGGAATTGTCTCAAGATGCAAACGGAAGTTCCGAGCGGTCAGACGAAACATGGGACCTGCACGTGGATGGCTCGGCGACCTCGAGCGGTGCGGGCGCGGGGTTGGTACTTTCGACCCCCGATGGGCGCTCGTTCGAACGCTCCCTCCGCTTCGGGTTCCGGGCAACCAACAATGAAGCCGAGTATGAGGCGCTCCTAGCATGACTCATGCAAGTGGACGCCATCAGGGTTTTCACCGACTCACAGCTTGTGGCCAAGCAGCTCAGCGACGGATACAAAGCCAGGGAAGCAACCATGGCAAAATACTTAGCGAAGGTAAAGAGCCTAGCCTCCAAGTTCTCCCGCTTTACGATATCCAGGGTGTCGAGGAGCCAAAATGAACGAGCCGACGAGTTGGCGAAGCTGGCCTCAGGACCAGACTACGAAGACCACTCTGAGATTAAGGAGCTCCCATCCCGCGCCATCTCGGTCTCAGCCATAACTCCCGCCGAGGCGCGCCCCACATGGGTGCAGGAGATGTTACTTTTCAAACGCAACGGGATTCTTCCCGAGGATGAGATCGCAACGCGACGCATCCACCGAACGCAGGCATGGTATTCCGAGGTGAATGGACTGCTCTACAAGTGATCCTTCTCACAACCTCTGCTGCGATGCCTCGAGCCTGAGGAAGCGCAGGCCGTCCTAGCCGAGGTCCATGAGGGGATCTGCGGGGAACATATCGCAGGTCGGACTTTGGCCTACAAAATCCTGCGTCAAGGGCACTACTGGCCCACCATGTCCCGCGACGCGAGATCCTACGTGCAGTGGTGCGACCTATGCCAGAGGCACGCCCGAATGCCACAGCAGCCGACGGTCCCTCTGTCCCCCATCGATTGCGCGTGGCCATTTGCGCAGTGAGGATTGGACCTCCTCGGCCCCTTCCCGCCGGCCTTCGGCCAACGGCGACACATCATCGTTGGCGTAGATTACTTCACCAAGTAGGTAGAAGCCGAGCCACTGGCCACGATCACGGAGCGGCAAGTGGAGAAATTCGTCTGGAAAAACATCGTAACTCGGTTCGGCTTACCCGAATCCATCATCACCGACAATGGAGCTCAGTTCACCAGTACTCGGTTCCGAGAGTTCTGCGCGAACTACGGGATTCAACTAAAGTTCAGTTTTGTGGCCCACCCCCAAACGAACGGGTTGGCCGAGGTAACTAATCGATCTATTCTGGGAGGACTCAGTTGACGGGTGTCAGCGGCCCAATCGGCCTGGGTGGAGGAGCTTCCCAGTATCCTGTGGTCCCTGCGGACCACCCCCAAGACTGCAACCGGAGAGTCCCCTTACAGCCTCTCGTTCGGGACTGAGGCTGTCCTGCCCCCAGAGATAGCTCTGCCTACCCCAAGAACGACAAGCTACGACGAAAGGGTATCGACCCAGGGACTACGGGCTGACCTCGATCTACTCGAGGAACGGCGTGCTGACGCACACCTGAAGGACCTCTCGTACAAAAGGGCCGTCGCTAGAATCTACAACCGAAGGGTACAGCCCCGACCCATTAAACTAGGCGACCTAGTCCTACGGAAGGCCGAGGTTAGCGACCCAACCCGAGCACGGGGTAAGTTAGCTCCCAATTGGGAAGGCCCTTATCGGGAGATCGAAGTTGTTAGGGTCGGTAAGTACCGACTCGCGATGATGTCGGGCCGCCCTCTGCCAAGGACCTGGAACACACAAAATCTCAAAAAGTTCTTTCCGTGAACGGGAACTTGGCGAAAGATAGAACTATATTGAGACATCAAGAGACACAAACAACAAGCTGGGAAGAAGAAAAAGACTGCATTTATTCAGGAAGCACATTACATCAGCAATCAACACCCGAGCAACAAAACAAAGAAAAAAGTACAGAAACATTCAATCCCCAGGAGCGTCGGGGCTGTCATCGAAAGGGACCTCGTCCGACATATCGACGCCCATGTCCTCGGGGAAGGAGTCAAAAGGAACCTCTGCGACCTCCAAGTCAGGATAGTGCGCCTTGAAACGGGCAAGGGCGATCCGATACCCGTATTCATACGAGACCCGCCCGGTCCGAACAAGGCCAAGCTGAAAGCCCGAGGAATCTTTGTAATCCTCAATCAACTTCTTGTCCTTCTCCGGCCTTTGGCGGATCTCGGCGTCAAGGGCCTCGGAGGCCCCCCGCGCATCGGCGCGCGACTCTTCCAGGCGACGGATCAACTCCAGTGAATCCATCCTCGTCGAGCGAGCTTCGGCCACAGACGCCTTCAGATGCGTCTGAAGTTCCATACTTCGTGCCTCGAACGCCTGGAGCTCGGTTCGGAGGCGCGTTGCCACCAAATCCGCGGCACGCTGCTCAGCCACCGCGACCGCCTCAGGTCCCCCCCCCGACGCGGACCTCGTCCACCTATTTCCGGAGCTTAGCGTTGCGGCCACTCAGGGCGGCGATGATTCGCCTCGCGTCGCGAACGCGGTCCATCGGCGTCGCGGCGTAATGATTGCCCTGCAGACGAATGAGTCAGGGCAAAAAACTATCCGAGCACACGCAAACACAAGGGCAGAATAAACACATACCCATAGCAGCGACTTCGCAGACTTGCCAAGGAGGACCTCGGAGGGCAGAGTATACAGATCCCGAGCTATGTCGGGATGAATCCCTCCGCGGACGAACTCGGCTACAGAATCTCCCTCGGCCCACACCCGGCTACCTCAGGTGAGGCCTTGCCAGCGGGCCACCAGCGGGTCGGAGGCCTCGCCCCGCGGGAGACTACCCACCACCCGCATCTGGTAAGGCTCGTCCTCCACCCTGGTCGACAGGCGGCAAAGGTCGCGGACGGAGGGCCCTCGGGGAGCCTCCCCCGCCGCCTCCCTACTGGTTCCAGCTTCGCCTCCCCCGGGGCTCCCCCCGGCATGGCCCGTCGGCACAATGACGGCCCCCGCCGGTTGGACCACGGCCTCTCCAAAAACTTCACTCGAAGAAACCCTCGCCTTCTTCTGAGGACGACTGGCCTCGACGTCCTATGCAGCCTCCCTCGAACCAGTCCTCGCCACGATCGGCGAACGGGACGATGCGACCGACGAGGTCTTCCCCCCACGCAGGGCTTGGAGAACCAGCATCTCTGCATAGAAGCACCGACATTGGTCAGCTGACTAGGTAATCCCCAAAAGAAACCCCACAACTACCCCTTAGGGCATACCTCGAGAGACCGGGCTAAGACCCGCCTCGACCAACCACTCCTCGGACATACTCCGGATGGCTCTTGAGGCTGGAATGATTTCTTTAAGCCTCCGGAGCTCTCGGCGTTCCACGTCGTCCAAGACCGGGGCAGCATTATCTATCGCGCACGCCGCCCATCGGACCCCGAACCCTCAGTCCTCTAAGCGGCTGACGAAGAAGAAGCGCCCCTTCCACCCCTTATTACTGGAAGGGGCTCCGCTAACTCGAAAGCCCGCTCGAACAGACAGATAGTAACCCCCCGACCCCTTGCAAAGACGAAAGCAAGAAAGGAAAAGGGACCGGGTCGGGGTGATATTTGAGTAATGGCACTCTCCCAGGAATGCCACAAGATAGCGCCAAGAGTTGGGCGCCATCTGAGACGGAGAGATGCGCCACCACGAAATGCAAGAGGTTATGAGGGGGTGTAGGGGGAGGCGCAACCCGGCCTCAAAAGCGTCTATGGTGAGGGCGAAACCCCGGGGAATTGGAGCGTACGCCCGTTGGCCGGGCTCGGGAGCAAGGAGAACAAACTCCTCCGGGATGCCGTAGAGATCCCGGAGGCGACTGAGCGACGACTCGCTCACAGTTGAGTCGAGGTCGTATGGCCACATCAGGGCCTCAAGGGCCCGAGCCGCTTTTTCGTCGGGTGACGAATTAGGATTTGACGCAATCGTCGTTTTTCCAACTTTAGCCGAAGAAGAGGACGAAGAGGAGGAGGAAGAAGACACCATCCTTACTGACCTTTAGGGAGAGGAGAAGAACAATCGACGCAAACAAAACAGGGGAGTCCGAGGTGACGAATTAGGATTCGACGCAATCGTCGTTTTTCCAACTTTAGCCGAAGAAGAGGACGAAGAGGAGGAGGAGGAAGAAGACACCATCCTTACTGACCTTTAGGGAGGGGGAGAAGAACTATCAACGCAAACGAAACAGGGGAGTCCGAGGCGGCAGAGTAAAAACAGATAGTGAAACCCTCAGGGGGCTAGCCGTGCGTTACTTATTAACGGGATCCCGCCAAAAGCAGTGACCCTTCCCCTCCTGAGGCGCGTCGCATCGGAATGACCAAAACATCATTCCACCATAAATGCGGCTTGACAGGATAGCCAACGAGCGCACCACGCGTGGCAAAAGACAGGCAGGGGTCACCGGTCTTCTGGAAAACTGGCGATTCACGAAAAAGGCTCGTCCCCTGGACTCCTAAGGAGACGAAAAGCTACCTAGCCACTCGCGCCCCCCCCACGTCACAGCGTGAAGGATCCAATCAACACACCTGCACGGCCTGCCTGCCTGCATCGTGCTCCTCGGCCACATGTCGCCCGAGGCCACACCTGCGCGGCTTGCCCGCCTGCGTCGTACTCCTCGGCCACATGTCGCCCGAGGCCACGCCTGCGCGGCCTGCCCGCCTGTGTCGTGCTCCTCGACCACATGTCACCCAAGGCCACACCTGCGCGGCCCGCCCACCTGCGTCGTGCTCCTCGGCCACAAGTCGCCCGAGGCCACACCTGCGCGGCCCGCTCGCCTGCGTCGTGCCCCTCGGCTTCATGTTTCCCGAGGCCACACCTGCTCGGCCCCGGGTCCAACTCCTCGGTCGCTCACCACCCGGGGCCGCCGTCGCACATCCAATTCTCACCAAATTGCCCAATTTCACAATTCCCGCGACCCTCGCGGCGAACCGGCCCCGCCCGGCTGTTATAATCCCTTAAAACCGAGGCCATGCTTCGGACCCCCCTACGGCGACCGACGCCTAGCCTTCTTTGGGGGGGAGTGTGATAAGAGTAATAATTATGATAAGACCCCTGTGACATCAGCGGACGCCCCGCACCTCTAACAGGCTGACAACGCCTGGCCAGCATGGGCCAAAACGCCAACCGAGGCCCATTAACGACCGCTCAGGCTCGCCTTCTCACGGCACGCCAACAGTGATGTCAGACGCCATCAGAGGTACGATCCTGCTCCCTACGGACAGGCGCTCCAGGTACCACTAAGCTCCCGTATAAATACCCCCATGTACTAAGCACCAAGAAGAGGAAAAAAGAAAAAGAGGAGAATCACTTCATTCCACATCACTAACTTGATCGTCGGAGGGGTCAGGCCGAGCTTCCGACCTGACCTGTGTGCAGGAACGAAGACAAAGCGCTTCTCACCAGGCGCGCAAGTGGAGAGCTCCCTGAAGAAATTTGGAAGATTCCCATCATTCAGACTCGAACCGAGCCACGTCGGCCTAAGGCCACGGCTTAAAAGTGTTCACACCAACAACTCCCACTGTGGCTCATGACACAAATGGAAGTCCATTGACCAATTATTCTTATACATCTAATACACCATCTTCGTACCAACATGCACACCATGATTCCATCACTAGAGCACATTCACCAATAATTCTTGCATTTTTAAGTTCCACTGTCTTGTAATCAATTCCAATAAAAGAACAAACAGCGGTTGTGTTCTTTCTATCCTTCTTTTGCGGTTCTTCTATCTACCAACTCAACCATTCTTCTTCAAGTTGTAACTCTTCTTGCGGATTATAGTATCGTGCAGAACATACAAAGCTTTGTGGTGGTGTACAACTTAAATAACCAGTCATTCTATCTCTACATTCTGATATGCAGCATGATGGAGCAGAATTCCAAATCCTTCGCCATCCCAAGATGCATCCCCTTCCTCTCCCACTCCCACAATAGCTCCATATACTTCATCACCACCTTCGCCACCCTCCTCGTCCTGGTCCTCCTCCAAATCCAGGTCCTCACGTCCTCTGTCTCCACCTGTTCCCTGTCATGGCCTTTCTTCGACCAGGCGTTGCATCGCGACGAATCCTCGATCCACACCGAGCTCGGCCGCGCTCGATCCATGCTCCGCGACTCCGTCACCTTCCTCCCGCTGAAGGACCTCAGGTTCGCCAAGGAGCCCATGTCGGGCCACACGTGGTTCATGAGCTCCATGAACGATACCTTCGAAGGTGACGAGATTCAGCAACTTTACTTCCCGTCGGAGGCGTCCAAGGGAAGGCTGCTCTGCCTGTCGGCCCGCGACACCTCCGACGGGACCAAGAACTCGTATGCGTTAGCATGGCCTGAGGCCCTCCCGCACGACGCTACGCTCTTTCCAGGTTTAACCTTCGTCTCAGACACCTACTACGATTACGGCAACCTGTGGCACGGGACGTCAGCCATCCTTCCGTTCGTATCATGGCAGCAGAGGAAGGAATGCGCGGTTCCCGATCGCTGGGTGCTGTTCCACTGGGGCGAGCTCAGGACCAGCATGGGCGCGTGGGTGCACAATCTCACCAGGGCAGCCATCGGGGAGGTGAGGATCGAGGACCTTCGAGGACACGGCGGCGCCGGACCGGCTTGCTTCGAGAAGGCGGTGGTGTTCAGGCATAACGAAGGGGCGATGAAGAAGCAGAGGCGGCGGGAGGTGTACGACATGATGCGGTGCAAAGCCAGAGCTTACTGCGGCGTTACTCGAGCAATCATGGATCCAAAGGCCATTCGCATGACGCTGCTGCTTCGATTGGGATCGAGGTCCTTCAAGAACGAGTCCACGGTGATCCGGATCTTCGAGAAGGAGTGCGCGAAGGTGGATGGGTGCGTGGTTACGGTTGCTTGGGGCAACAACATGACGTTCTGCGACCAGGTACTACTCAACCAGAGTCCTCATCTCCTTCTTCCCATCTCCGACTCAGCCATCGATCGTCGATGCAGGTGAAGCTAATGAGCGAGACGGACATCTTGGTGTCTCCCCACGGGTGCCAGTTGACGAACCTGTTTCTGATGGACAAGAACAGCAGCGTCATGGAGTTCTACCCCAAGGGGTGGCAGGAGCTCGCCGGCGTGGGGCAGTACATCTACAGCTGGATGGCCAACTGGGCCGGAATGCAGCACAAGGGCTCATGGCGAGATCCTCACGGCGAGGAGTGCCCACACACGGACAAGCTCGCGTGCTTCCTCTTCTACAAGGACGCACAGATCGGGCATGACGAGGCCCGCTTCGCCGACTGGGCGGCCAAGGTTCTGGGCGAGGTGAAAGAGATGAAGACGAGTGAGGCATCGAGCGGAAGTCGCCATGCGGATCTTGCAGGATCATCAATTCCCTGCCCTTGTGATCGATGATTGTAGTCTTGGCTACGTTTGCAATCGTAGTATATGAAACAATCAAAATATATGAAAGGATATCAAATATTTATATGAATTGATGTTTAATTAATTTTATTAAAATCATATTTGTTGGAAATATTCAAATGCTGATGTTATCTCAATTTTTTAGAGTATCTTATGACTTTATCTAAAATTCAAAATAAATTAATGAGAAACCAATATAAGATATTTTTTTTACAGATTATTTTATATTTATTTATGTAATTATTTTTTTATTTATTATATATTTGAGCCAGACAAAATTTCTTATAAGATTACATGCATTTATTTATTTACTCATTAATTTAAATAAAAATATGTATTCACCTTTGATTAAATATTAAAAATATTATCAAGGTAAATTTATCATAAAATATTCAATGGACTTTTGAAATATAATTTTACCAAACAATATTTTATTTATATATATTTAAAAGATAATTTTCATCTATTGCTTATCAATCATTCAAAGCATTCTACGATGGTACATCTATTCAAATCTTTTTCTTCAACTTCACATTAAAAATATAAATATATTACTGAAAACAATCAAAATTTATTCTTTTTTGGGGTTTAGTTTGATTGGTCTTCTAAATATTCTATTTTGTGTTTTAGCTATTTTTTTTTTATCTTTGTGTGTTCTCCTTTTTCTTTAATGATTTTTTATTCCATCATTTTTTGTGATGCATTAATCACATTAAGAAATATTAATTGAAGTGCGAGCTTCTTAAGCCAAAGAATGCATAATGCTAATTATACGTGAAAAAGAAAAAGAAAGAAAAGAGTTTCCTTCTAAGCTGTCTCTCGACACTACGAAATCAACTTAATTAATTTGGTAACTTTTTGCCCTAAGATATTGAATTGCTGTGAATTTAAGTTGTCTCTCGACACTACGAAATCAACTTAATTATATAAATTTATCGGCATGAGTTTTCGTTACGTCCAAACAAATTACTCATCGTGACATTTTTGTTTTAATAAAATTCTAACGTAGTATGACAACTAATTATCAAAAAAGGTTAGATTCGATGGTCTTAGAATTTGTCATAATTTTTATTTTTTTATATTCATTAATCAAAGTTACTTCAGGTTTAATATTTGGCTTGATTGTTGTCTAGTATATAAGATCTCTATCTTTAATAAACTCTAGTCGAGCTTTCAATTGATTCCATAAAAATAGTAGATTGTCATTTTTTGAGGGGAGAGGGGGGGAATACCACACAAGATTATAAATCTTCATTGGGATCACACAAGATTATAAATCTTCATATAATAATAATAATATTTTTCATGAATAAGAATTTGAATTGACTTATAATGATGCATGTACTTGAATTCAAATATTTTGGATCAATAATTTAAATTCAATAGGATGATGAATCTAACTCATTAGATTGGAGGGTGATAAATGATATCCGAGCTAACTTCATTATAAATCAATTAGTAGCTCGAGTTAGAAGACACTTCCCAAAATGAAACTATTACTAGACTAGGTTAGGTTCTTCTAAAAAAAATGTCAAACGATTTGATGAGAAAAATTATTATATCTTAAATTTGATCTCTAGAGAGTAATTTTTAATATATAAATATCTTAAATTAGGTTTTTTATTAGTCCATAACTCAAAAGGAGTTTATGGAACTATCTTACTTAGAAATCTTATTTGAGATATATATATATGATTGTCCACTTCATATTAATTCAAATATAAAAGAATAACTCATCATACTGATAATTTGTACGATTTTATCTTTCAATAATCTTATTTTGTTATGACATATCTGATAACATATATTGAATATAAATATATTACTTTCTTAATAATGTAGTAAGAGAATCAAAATTATAATCAAACTCATCATATCTATTATAAAATTTATCATCCTTATCAAATTTAATAATTTAACTTGTGTATCTAATTGTCTCTCAACTTATCACGTAAACCTAAAGATGTCAACGGTCTAATCTGAGACCTTACATGAATTAAATATTTTCTACATATTATTGATAAAATATTTCTCTACACACTGCATTAGATGTCAATAATCTAACGTAAGACCTTACATGAGATGTCAATAGTCATTTGATTTTTGAGTTTTTTTTGCATATTATTGATAATATAAGTTGATTATCGGAATCAATCCATTAATTATCAAAAATAAATTTCCATAATGTTTGAAATGTCAACTTATATATTTTTCTTTTCAAATCAAAATTTATAATTATTTTTATATTTTTATCATAAAGATAAATATACATTTATATTCTTACTATAAAGATAAATCTTTCTTTTATGAGTTTGTATAATATTTATAAATCAAGTGATTTCTTTGATAAAATATGACTTAACCTTTTGTTATTAACCACTAGTAGTATCCAAAATATTATAAATCTTCTCCTTCTTTGATCTTAATTCTTTCTAAACATATATACTAGTCAGTTGATTTAAATTTTACTTATTCTTTATTTATATGATAGTAAATCTTAAATGAGCCAAATAAATAATAAAAAGAGAATTAAGAATAAATTATAAATACAATATTAATCCATATTCATGCCCAATATCTTTAAGTGTTACAACTTTATTCGTCGTAACAAGAATATATCATAAAATTCCACAAATAGTAATACTGATAGTCGATTCTATTATTAAAGTATTAGTTAATGACTTATCAATTATTTTAAATCAATCTTTAGATATTCCAATATACTAGTTATATATTATAAATAAAATTTAAATATTATTAATAATTATCATAAAATTAAGTTTATTAGATTATTTAATTATTTATTTTAATTATTCATCTCACTAAACTTTTAGTAGTTAAGTCTATAATTTTTTAACAAATAATATTAATATCTAACTCTCAATATAGATTATATACGCTTAAATCATGTATAATAATTTAATCAAAAACATATAAAGATACTAAAAGCATAAGAATGTACTGAAAAAAAATACTACTATAAGAAAATAATATATTATTATTATTTTGAGATTATTAATTAATTTTAAATTATTGATATCATCTCTATTTCACCTTTGGATGAAATATTGATAAATTTAGTTTTCACACAAAATTTTACCATTATTAAAAACTAATATCATCCTAATGAAATAATATTATTACCTTTGGTTATATAACCCTAAACTATAATGATATCTAAAATAGTATCATCTTATTTCATCATATAACTATTCAAAGTATATTCTCCTTTAGAATTATCTAAATATTTAAATTAT
>LVTN01000457.1:137995-222588 GCA_001649415.1 Musa itinerans | reverse complement strand
GATGCACAATATCAGACTAACTTTGTGGAAGCATAACATCAGTTCAGCCTAGAAATATTAGTTCAACCTCATGGAAGCTTAATACTACTACTCCTACTCAGGCTGGAATAAACAATCAGAAGCATAGATCATGTCTCACTCATGCATAATATGTAACAAACAAAGTTTTCAAACCATCAACTCCCAAGCTAACATACACGAAAGCAGCCTCTCTGAACTGCGGTTTCATGTTTTCGTTATCTTTGTGGACCAAGCCATGGCGATAAAGTAATTATACCACTCCGCTTTACATTTCAGCCATCTTTAATCAATAAAACACAATATTCTTTGCTCTTACAGTCGACGAAAGGAAATCGAGATTCAAGATGGTAAACTTACGACATTCCCAACACGCGGGAGTAGAAATCAAGGCTAACTTTGGGGTCTTTGACTCGAAACATCTGCAACCAAAATCGAATTTTTACCACAAACACATAAAAAAGGAAACAAGAATCTTAAAAGGGAATCAAGATATTGTTTAAAAAGAGATCAAATCATTCGGAAAGTGAGCTTACAGTCTGCTGCAAGAAGTATCCTTTGGTGGCGTCGTCGAGCTGGGTGTGGAGGCCAGGGTTGTTGGAAGGGGACTCTTTGGGCTCCGACGATGAAGCGGCCATCGATGAACAAAAAGGGCGGAACCGATCAAGCCTCTGCTCACCGAAAAGGAAAACAAGGTAGAAAGAACGCATCAGATCGGGAAATCGACGAAGAAATATGAAATGAGAGACCCTTAGACCTGAGTTGGGGCGGCGAAGGAGTTGGGGATCGAAGCGGATCTCCAAGAGAAGCGGAGGAAGGAGGAGGAGAGGCGATGGGAGATGATGGAAGCGGCGGCCATTGCCGAGCGTCACACGGCGTAATTATAAGGGATGAGACGCGATGCGCCTTTGATGTAATTTTCGATGGACCGATGTCGTTCTATCGCTAGGAGTTCCCTATATCCGTTCACGTCTCACCCAACCCCGCAGTTGGAGTGGTTGAAACAGGTGGGTCCCCACTAGGCCCCATGGGTGATGATGCCGACGAAGCCTCTGACGGAACATCATTTTCTTTTTGGGGAAATGTTAAAGCGGATTAATATTCCATATTACTGAGATATGAAAATGAAAATGTGAGGCTAATTTTTGTACTGAGAAATTTAGCATCGATTATTCGATGATATAAACAAATATTAAATATATAGATGAACAATGCTGGATATGTAATCGAAAAAACACTGGATATAACAACCATCAAATGATCAGGTTGCTGACAGAGCAAGCTGGAGCCACATTCTAAGGATTCTATCCAACATGATGACCAATAGAATGAAAGGTCCCACAAGCTAACAATATTCTTTTGCCACATGGTCCCCATGGATCAGCCCAAGGCTGCTTTAGAGATGCTGAAGAGGTGGACACAGGGGAAGCTCGCCGAAGATTCTACCAGTTCGGTGAACCTCGACGCTGAAATGTAATATGCTCGACGGTAGTCTGCTAGGGATGGACAAATTTGAGTCAACTCTTTCTGTAAGACATGTAAATGAATGAATTATCAGAAATCTGTGGAGTTCCTGCCACTTTTATCACATTGGCCTTGTTTTTATATTTGGCTTTGAAATGTTGGTGAACATGCTTTGCAGTATATGAAGATTACTTTGCAGTATATGACTTTGCAGTATATGACAACAGGGAACTCTCACATCACCTTTCTTATCTTCATTTAAAAAGAAAATTTATTAGGTTGTCAGTATGGACTGAAGACTGATTTTATTAACCCTAGCTCTTTTTTAGCATCCCAGTTTGCTCCTTGATTTCAGTAATTAATGGTGCATGATGGCAGTTGATGCAGCAGCTCTTCAATGTCCTTAATAGCCAAGGAACTTCTGTATCTTCATTCAGCAATGGTAGAAGAGTCACTTTCACCACTTTCCATTGATAAATAGGTGATATTTTTGTGTCTTCATTCAGCCATGGTAGAAGAGTCACTTTCGATTGATAAATGGGTGATATTATTTGAAATCGCTGATTGTAGATTAATTTTGATAGCAAGAGTTTCACATTGCATATCAGATTACATACATTGTTCTCCTGCCACCGAGTAACCTTCAAGATGATTCTGTCTGATGATGAATCCCAAGCCTCTTACCTTGCAAAAAGGGAGGCACCCTCCGTCAGTAATGAATTTAAACCAACCTTGGTTTTTTGTCATTCGAGACAGATAAGAGTTATTCAGATAAGACGCTTCTAGCATAAAATCCAAGTATATTTACACTGGGTTTATCATCAGGACCAAGTATATTTAATTTAATTTAAGGTTTAAGGTTAATATCCTCTCAATCGTGGCATGCACAATCGTATCACAAGTCAATATGCTGAAACGTGTCAGATCCGCACCAATCCAACCAAGGATCTGTCTGGATCCGGTAATCAAATTTTTTAACCATGGCTTCAACAGTATAATGTGTGCTAATACTTCTTGATTAACATGAGCCGAGCCAACTTCAACTACAACACGGACGGTAGAGGAAGCAAGTCAAGCTCATAGTACCATAAACTGTCACGTTTATAATCATCCATGGCACAGCAAGAGGGGGGGATGCATTTGCATGCGGACAGTAAAAAGGAAACAAAGGACTACTACTAAATAAAAATCATAACATAGGTCCAAATGCTCATCACACTAAAAGAATCACAGCAGATCCACCAGAAAGTAGTGTAGCTCTTCACTTTGATAAGTTCTTCTCAAGCAGCATCAGCAGCAACATTCCCAATTCTGTTCAGGTCAAAAATCTCAATCCAGTAGCCATCAGGGTCTTTAATGAACGCAATCCCTTTCATTTTTCCTGCATGCAGAACACAGATTAAGTACCTTATAATGCATTCATATAGGAAGAAAAGGCAAGAGCATAAACAATACAAACACAGGAGAACACACACTGTGTTGGGATCTAGATCAGAGAAGTTTCAATAACATGAAGAGCACTACCAGAGGACAATAACGTAGGACAAATGAGGAAAACTGTGGGTAGATACTAAATACAGAAAAGACTTAAAGGAGAAGCTTAAAATTGTCTAGATAGAGAAATTTAGCATCGATTATTCGATGATATAAACAAATATTAAATATATAGATGAACAATGCTGGATATGTAATCGAAAAAACACTGGATATAACAACCATCAAATGATCAGGTTGCTGACAGAGCAAGCTGGAGCCACATTCTAAGGATTCTATCCAACATGATGACCAATAGAATGAAAGGTCCCACAAGCTAACAATATTCTTTTGGATCAAAAGATTCATCTTATGACTTGTATAAGTCATAAGAAGGATGCTTCTGTAGAGTATCATGTAAGTCTTGGCTGGATAAATAAACTTGAAGTGTTGTTGCAAGTTGCTTGTTCCTTTTGATTCTGGTTACTGAAGCATATATGTGTTCTTCATTGCTTAGGCAAATAAAGTAATTCATAACAACAAGTAGAATACTCATTAATTTATCTTATGTGTTCTTTAACTATCTAGATCTTTAAACTCATCATAAACTTAAGTACATAAATAAAGGAAAAACTCTGCAGATTATCAAATTTGGATTGTGATATAGGCGTTGATGATCATAAATTACAAAGTGTAAGGTCTTATTTATTCTGAGATTATTTTCGACATTTCTCAATCTTAAAGACTGAGGCGTCTAAACGTAGGCTGGCGATGCTTCAGGCGGCGTCGGCGCCGACGCCACGTATCGCTTTCCGCGCTCCGATCGGCTGTTCTCGGCGAACTTTAGGCTGGCCTGGTGCATTCCTCTCTCCCTCTCTGCCTTGCTCCACTCCGACGCATAGTAGTGCTCCTCCGTCGACGTCACCACGTCGCTCGACGGCGGAAGGAACATGCTTCCCCACTGCGGGAAGTGCACAAAGGTTGTCGGCAGCGTGCATGCCATGATCATCACCCCCATGAGCGACAGCCCAGTCCCCGTCGAGTACTTGGTGCTCGTGAAGAATAGGAGCTGGGTGAGCCCCGAGCCGAAGTTCCCGCCGGCGCCGGTCATGCCGGAGATGATGCCGAGTGAGCGGTACAAGCTGAATTTCATTTCTGGGAAATCCAGTCTCTTCAACAACCTGATATTTGTTGGTGAAAAGGGAACAAGAACAACTAGCTTTAGGGAAACAGGAAAAAGATGGAAAAGAAAATGTTAAGAGTGAAAATGAATTAGATGTCTTATGAATGTATAATCTTTTAGGAAAGGTTATAAATATATCCCACTTAATACTACCCTTTGGTTAATTGGTGCACCTGACCAATCAAAACTGGTGCAACTATCTGTTGTCGAGTTGTACAAATAGGAAAGAGACTTTGAAACGTGAGTAATATCTAGAATGACATAGTGTTAATATTTTAAGCGAAAGTGCAATTCTCACAAAAGGAAGGGGATCCAGAGGTTCCAGAGGCGGGCCCGCATGCCGTACCTGCGTGCCCCAAAGTCGGACATGAACCCTCCGATGGGGCGGGCGAGGATGTTTGCCATGCCGAAGCACGCGGCGATGATGCCCGCCGTCCGGAGGTCGAGGTCGAAAACCTAAAGATCCACTTGCATAATTAGCAACCAATATTACATTCTAGACATGACTACAATGCTTTCTGTTCCTGTTCTCTTCCGAATTTATACATAAGTTCCATTTTTCGTATATAAAATTTCATGTTCTCAATAAATTCTTGAAACCAGAAAAAGAGAGTGTACCACCGAGTAGTAACTGATACTTTGAAGTATTCCAAATATATCGGTCGTAGAAGTACTCCGCGATCACGTTGTCCGTGGTGAGCTCCACCCTCATGGAGTAGCCGTAGAGGAGCACGAAGATCCATGTCCTGTAGTTGGTGATGGCATACCATAGCACCTAAAAGGATGAATGATCAAAGACATTAATTCTAAAGGATCACAGGATGAATCGTGGATGGCTGCGATTAGTTGTTGCAGCGGCAGCAACAGAGGAAGAAGCAGCGCTCGTACCTTGGAGAACTTGTCCTTGGCGACGTCGCCCTTCTTTTGGAGAGTGCCGAGGTTTGAATAAACAATCAGAAGCATAGATCATGTCTCACTCATGCATAATATGTAACAAACAAAGTTTTCAAACCATCAACTCCCAAGCTAACATACACGAAAGCAGCCTCTCTGAACTGCGGTTTCATGTTTTCGTTATCTTTGTGGACCAAGCCATGGCGATAAAGTAATTATACCACTCCGCTTTATATTTCAGCCATCTTTAATCAATAAAACACAATATTCTTAGCTCTTACAGTCGACGAAAGGAAATCGAGATTCAAGATGGTAAACTTACGACATTCCCAACACGCGGGAGTAGAAATCAAGGCTAACTTTGGGGTCTTTGACTCGAAACATCTGCAACCAAAATCGAATTTTTACCACAAACACATAAAAAAGGAAACAAGAATCTTAAAAGGGAATCAAGATATTGTTTAAAAAGAGATCAAATCATTCGGAAAGTGAGCTTACAGTCTGCTGCAAGAAGTATCCTTTGGTGGCGTCGTCGAGCTGCGTGTGGAGGCCAGGGTTGTTGGAAGGGGACTCTTTGGGCTCCGACGATGAAGCGGCCATCGATGAACAAAAAGGGCGGAACCGATCAAGCCTCTGCTCACCGAAAAGGAAAACAAGGTAGAAAGAACGCATCAGATCGGGAAATCGACGAAGAAATATGAAATGAGAGACCCTTAGACCTGAGTTGGGGCGGCGAAGGAGTTGGGGATCGAAGCGGATCTCCAAGAGAAGCGGAGGAAGGAGGAGGAGAGGCGATGGGAGATGATGGAAGCGGCGGCCATTGCCGAGCGTCACACGGCGTAATTATAAGGGATGAGACGCGATGCGCCTTTGATGTAATTTTCGATGGACCGATGTCGTTCTATCGCTAGGAGTTCCCTATATCCGTTCACGTCTCACCCAACCCCGCAGTTGGAGTGGTTGAAACAGGTGGGTCCCCACTAGGCCCCATGGGTGATGATGCCGACGAAGCCTCTGACGGAACATCATTTTCTTTTTGGGGAAATGTTAAAGCGGATTAATATTCCATATTACTGAGATATGAAAATGAAAATGTGAGGCTAATTTTTGTACTGAGAAATTTAGCATCGATTATTCGATGATATAAACAAATATTAAATATATAGATGAACAATGCTGGATATGTAATCGAAAAAACACTGGATATAACAACCATCAAATGATCAGGTTGCTGACAGAGCAAGCTGGAGCCACATTCTAAGGATTCTATCCAACATGATGACCAATAGAATGAAAGGTCCCACAAGCTAACAATATTCTTTTGGATCAAAAGATTCATCTTATGACTTGTATAAGTCATAAGAAGGATGCTTCTGTAGAGTATCATGTAAGTCTTGGCTGGATAAATAAACTTGAAGTGTTGTTGCAAGTTGCTTGTTCCTTTTGATTCTGGTTACTGAAGCATATATGTGTTCTTCATTGCTTAGGCAAATAAAGTAATTCATAACAACAAGTAGAATACTCATTAATTTATCTTATGTGTTCTTTAACTATCTAGATCTTTAAACTCATCATAAACTTAAGTACATAAATAAAGGAAAAACTCTGCAGATTATCAAATTTGGATTGTGATATAGGCGTTGATGATCATAAATTACAAAGTGTAAGGTCTTATTTATTCTGAGATTATTTTCGACATTTCTCAATCTTAAAGACTGAGGCGTCTAAACGTAGGCTGGGGATGCTTCAGGCGGCGTCGGCGCCGACGCCACGTATCGCTTTCCGCGCTCCGACCGGCTGTTCTCGGCGAACTTTAGGCTGGCCTGGTGCATTCCTCTCTCCCTCTCTGCCTTGCTCCACTCCGACGCATAGTAGTGCTCCTCCGTCGACGTCACCACGTCGCTCGACGGCGGAAGGAACATGCTTCCCCACTGCGGGAAGTGCACAAAGGTTGTCGGCAGCGTGCATGCCATGATCATCACCCCCATGAGCGACAGCCCAGTCGCCGTCGAGTACTTGGTGCTCGTGAAGAATAGGAGCTGGGTGAGCCCCGAGCCGAAGTTCCCGCCGGCGCCGGTCATGCCGGAGATGATGCCGAGCGAGCGGCGGGAGATGAAGGGGATGATACCGAAGGTGGCGCCGCAGGCGGCCTGGGCGCAGATGGAGAAGCACACCATGGCGAAGATGGAGACGGGGAGCGATTCGGCGCGACCGAGCCAGAGGCAGAAGGCGCCGCCGAGGGTCGGCAAGATCCAGAGGTTCCAGAGGCGGGCGCGCATGCCGTACCGGCGCGCCCCGAAGTCGGACGTGAACCCACCGATGGGGCGGGCGAGGATGTTTGCCATGCCGAAGCACGCGGCGATGATGCCCGCCGTCCGGAGGTCGAGGTCGAAACGGTCGTAGAAGTACTCCGCGATCACGTTGTCCGTGGTGAGCTCCACCCTCATGGAGTAGCCGTAGAGGAGCACGAAGATCCATGTCCTGTAGTTGGTGATGGCATACCATAGCACCTAAAAGGATGAATGATCAAAGACATTAATTCTAAAGGATCACAGGATGAATCGTGGATGGCTGCGATTAGTTGTTGCAGCGGCAGCAACAGAGGAAGAAGCAGCGCTCGTACCTTGGAGAACTTGTCCTTGGCGACGTCGCCCTTCTTTTGGAGAGTGCCGAGGTTTCCGTCGGGGAGGTCCTGGCCGAGGACGAGGACGAGGATGCCCATGACGACGTGCATGAGGCCGGGAACGAAGAAGGATATGCGCCAGGCCGTGAAAGGGGTAGCGCCGGCCTTGCGGATGAGATCGTAGACGAGGGGCATGAGCAGCTGGGTGGCGCCGCCCCCCATGTTGCCCCACCCTGCGGCGGTGCCGTTTGCCAGACCAATGATCTGGCTGTTGAACATGGTGCTCATCCAGTACTGGCAGGAGACGAAGGTGGCGAGGGAGAAGCCAATGAGGAAGCGCATGGTGATGAACCCGCCCGCCGAGGAGACCAGCGCCATGCCGAAGACGGTGGGAGCCGAGAGCATGATGAGGAAGGCGCACCCATAGCGGGGACCGAGGAGGTCGCAGACGGCGCCCATCAGGAGACGGGAGAATATGGCACCGGAGACGGAGGCGACCCCGGCGTTGCCGATGTCGCCCTTCTTCAGGTTGAGGTTGTCCCGGATGATGGGGACGAGCGGGGCGGCGGCGAAGGTGGACACGAAGCAAGTGAAGAAGGAGACCCAGGAGAGGTGGAAGGTGCGCATGTGGGGTTTGGCGAAGGAGAAGAGCTTGAAGGCCTTGGCCTTGTGCTCGGAGTCCACCGGCAGGGCGAACTTGGCCGTGGTGTCGGTCGGGACCGATGGAGATGTCACCTCAAACGTCAGAGTCGGCTCGCGGCCTGTCACCCCGTGCATCGAGCTCCCCGGTTCGCCCACTCCCTCCGCCATTAGCTTACGTAACCCAAGCGAAGAAGAAGAAGAGGTTTGAGAGCTGCGGAGTCTTACGGTGGTATTTATAGCAACGAGGAGTTGACATTTTCATGAACATTTGTTTAAGCGTCCTAACTTGCCAATGATGGGAGTAGACTTTGGCGCCGCGTCACTTAAATGGCCCATGAGTTCCTTGGAGCCATCAGGTTCTCCAAGGATCAGGACATGATCCTTTGACAGCATCCAATCCCAGCCGTTGATGTATGGCCGTCTTCTTCGCTCCATAGACAGACTGCACATCCAATCCCACACTTGCAATGCTTCATGAGTTTTGGTTATATGTGATCCTCTACTACTGTTTGTTCAATGACTACTCATTTACCAACAATTTGGAATTTCTTTTCAATCACATATGTTACTATTCACTGATCACAAATGAGATAAGAAAATCAGATTTACATGGTTTGAACAATTGACCTACATCAAGACTTAATAATAGGTAAATTGATTTACATGGTTCGGTCAATTGACCTACATCGGACTTAACAATAGGTAAATCCAAATTGATAATTAGATTTTTCTTGTAGTGCATGGTTTCAAAGCCTAGACCTTATTTATAGTTCCAATAGAAGATGGAATTATATGGGATTTATCAAACTAACAGATATCATCGGATTATGACATATTTGGAAGCTTAATTTTGTTGCATATTTGTACTTAATTTACGTAATCTTTTGCCACTAATAAATTGATAATTAGGTTTTTCTTATGGTGCATAGTTTCAAAGCCCAGACCCTTATTTATAGTACCAATAAAAGATAATAAATTTGATTTTCCCGATGTGGGATTATATGGGATTTATCAAACTAAAGATATTATCGGATTATGACCTATTTGGAAGTTTAATTTTATTGTATATTTATACTTAATTTGCGTAACCTTTTGCCACTTGGAATTAAGGACTTCTCAATAATGAAAAGTTATATATTTGCTGAGAGGTTGCTTCCCTCATTAATGAAGAGGGGTACCCTTTGGGTCAAAATTTTGATAGCTAAATACAGTAAACCTCATATGTGGAGTCCTGTAAGTTGCCTTCTCCTTGTGGGTCTATTTAGAATATAAATAATCTTCTTAGAAATTTAATGATAGTTTATGGATTTATAGTTTTAGTATGGGATGATTCTTGATTGTTCAATTTTTTTTATTTTTAGCTTATTTTAATAAATGTGAATGCATGTTTTGAAAATTCTTGTGTTACAAATCTTATTCTTGATGGTAATTGAAATTTGAACAAAATTGTTTGATCTTTGGTCCATTGTTGGTTAATAGAATTCTGGGTATTAGGTTTTATGTTACCTCCATGATGATTATTGATTATTTTAATAATTAAATAAGCTTATAACACTTTGAATAGTGGATATACTAATGAAAATATTTATTAGTTTAGTTAGAGGACTATTTGGCACTAGAGAGTGGTCTCATGGTCAAACTCTTGATATGTAAATTGGCTTGGAATATATTTCCTATTTCTAATTTACTATCCGTTATTTTTCATTCACAGTTGAATCCTTGTCATCTCTATAAATTTTTCTCTACTTCTCCTAAACATATTTTCTTATGGTGTATGATTGTATGTGACTTTTGATTATTTGTAATCGCTTAGCCAAGCGTATCCGCATCACCTATGCTTATGATAACTACAATACTTGCAACAAATACCTTAATTATAACACATATTATTTAAGTGATGATGCACCATCAAATGCCATTTGCTATAAATTCCTTACTTACCTTAAACTATGTGGTTGTCTTGCTCTCAATTTTGAATTCATTTTGGAACCTCGCTAAATATCCTTGTTGACCACGTTGACGTTTTACTCTTTGATCCCTATTGTCTCTACAATCACATCTTCGTCCTCGTACGTCTAATCTCTCGCGGTTAAAGGATTTGCAAACAAAGTTTAACTTCGTCGGGGGCTTATCGTGAAACATCGACTTGTTTAAGGGCCAAAATATAAATTTTTTATTTCTGCCGCCGCTGTTTGCTGTCTGGTCCCACCAACGGGGACCATCTGGGGTCCCGCTGATCGTTCCATTGAGAATTGTCTTTTCGTGTCAGTGGGCAGACAGGGGCGACTTCCTCGAGAAGGGTAAAAGGGTAAGTAGAAATATATTAGCAAAAGAGAAGGCGGTCCGAGGACTAGGCGACAACGATCAGCGCGGACATTCCCATGGATAACGTAACAAGAAAGGCGTCGTCGCTTGGTTCCGTCGTTACCGTTGGAAACCGTCGTTCCCACTACCACCTCCACAATACTCTCCTCCTTTAAATACCACCTCCGCTCTCCCTCCTCGAAGTCGCCGCCCACTTTCTTGTTCTTGTTCTCCGCCTTGTCTCCTTCTTCTTCTTCGTCGTTGCTGAGGGGCCGCCATCTTTCTTGTTCTTGTTCTTGTTCTCCACCCCTTCTCCCTTCTTCTTCCTCGTTGCTGAGGTGCCGCCCTCTTTCTTGTTCTTGTTCTCCAAATCATCTCCCTTCTTCTTCTTCGTCGTCGTTGAGGGCTTCTGATCGGAGACGTGGCAATGCGCGTGCATTGGGCCTCCGCCTACGCCGACGCCGTCTCCGTTGCGCTCGCCTTGATTCTCCTCGGCCGCCTTCCCGTTGGCCGCTGTCAGGGCTTCAGCGGCGGAATCAACCCGCCGCCGACATCTCCGCTGTTATGGCTGCTCAACGACGCCGTTGATAACCTCACCAGCAACATATTTCCGACGGTCAAAGATCGCTTCGGCTTCTGCATCAAAGATCCGTGGGTTTTTTCTAACCCTCAGCTGATCTTGTTTTGTTTCTTCATTTTTGCGTTGGGTCGTTTCGATCTTGAAACTCGATGTGGTGTTTGGTGGTCGTGTGCGTATGCTGGGATGTTAATGTACCGTGGGCTTCAGGCAGCAAGATTGGGATCAGACATTTAATTATACGAACAATATGGACTTCTTGCGGGACTGCGCGACCAAATTCCCCGGTATGGGCTTGCATTTCTTTTTGACTAAACTGGTTCGATCACCTCCTTTAAGAAACATCGGCGAAGTGTCAGTTCTTCTACGAATGAACGTTTTCCAATTCTTGAGGTTCTTGGCTAGTAATCTTTGATACGTAGACATTTTGATTTATTGTGGAATTGCACGACCAAAACACCCGATATGAGATTGCATTTCTTTTTGGCTAAACTGGTCCGATTAGTTCCTTTTAGAATATCGGTGAATTGCAAGTATTTTCAAGAGTTAATGTACTGTACCTTGTGGTTCTTGGTTAGTTTTCTTTGATATGTAGATATTTGGACTTCTTGTGGAGCTGCGCGGCTAAACCCCCGGTATGAGATCGCATTTCTTTTTGACTGAACTGGTACGGCAACTCCTTTTAGAATATTGGCGAGTTGTAGGTACTTTCAAGAATGCTGCATTGTTGCAGTTCTTGACGTTCTTGGCTAGTTTTATTGGTATATATGACCATGATGTCCATTTTACTTTTGCTTGATCTAAATTCTGGTTGTCCGTTGGTCATCTGTCCATTCTTTCTGCTTTTCAACCATATGCTTCCTCGGAATCTGGAACTGCTAGATTCTGAATCAACTAGATGGACCTTCAAGTGTTGGTAATCCAGGATATTATTGATTGATTGCTGTGGTTTATTTTGATTGTTTTAGAATTAGGTACAAACTTTTGTTTGGTATCTTCATTCTGGTTCTGGTTTTAGATGTCAAGACAAGTCAATGTCATTCAAGATATTGATTGTTTGATGAACTTGGGATTGAAATAGTAGCTATAGGGATATAAGGCATACAAAGTAGGATTCAAAATTTTGTCGGAAGTGCTTGTATTTTTTTTTCCCTTCTGTTGTGAAAGTTAAGAAGATTACGCATGTGCCAGGAACTTCATATTGCAGATTTCTTAGTCAGTTTTTGTTGTTTTCTGCATGTGCATGACCGCAAGATGATAGAGTAGAGGACTATTTTCTGTTGAAATCCTTTGAAGAAAACTAATGCACATCATATTATTTTACATACTCATAATCTTAGTTATATCAGGATAAAATTAGTAGGCCTATCTAACCTTTCTACTTATCATTCATTTGGATAAACAGATCTTTCTGCACGCTTGTGCACAGCAGCAGAAGTCAAGCTCTACTTTAACAGTTTCATTGATAATGGAGGAACGACTAATTTCTTGAAACCCAACAAAAACTGCAACTCAAGTTCATGGGTATCTGGATGTGAGCCAGGATGGGCAAGCAGAGTTAGTACAGATGCAAACGTGGACGATCAAGAATCTGAATATTTGCCTCCTAGAACTCTTGACAGTCGACCTTGTTGTGCAGGCTTTTTTTGCCCTTATGGTCTTACTTGCATGATACGTAAGTATGTTTCTCGGTTGTTTTATTTTATTGCATTTCATTAAGATGCACATTTCGTTGTTTATATTCTTTATTTTAACAATTAGTGGAATGTTATCAGCATCCTGGTTGTGTTTGTGCTGGATACTCCTGTTTTTCTTTCATATTCATAATTGGAAATAGGCTGTTATCTGGGAAAAATCCAGAGAGGTCAAGTGCTCTCCCAAGACCTTGATTTTCCATGGTTATTCATTCCAGCTATTTATAAAAGCAATGTTTCTATAAACTCCAATATCAACATAAAGTCACTCATGTCAGTGCCAAATGTGGAGATAATTGAGAAATGAGAAGGATGATTTTTCACTGTGGTTGTTAATGTGGTGGCTTTTGTGGGATTCTTTCCTTGGCATCCAGTCTAGCACTCGTATTAATGACTGGCTCCTCCTAAATCTACGTGTTCTTCTCTTAATCCTGTAAGGTATCCCTATATTCTTGGTTGTTGTCTGGCCCACCTATCTGCCTAAGCAAGGGTTCCTCTAAAAATTTTCCTATACCTTGACAAATACATGACTATTGGATTAGGAATAGTCCATTTGTGGAGACTTTCTCTAAAGCAGGCTCAAAATAGAAGTGTTCTTATGTATCGAATCTTAGTATTTACATGTGAATATTGCCTCAGCTTAAGCAAAGTTCATTACTTATCAAAAAGCTCAATCTTTCCAGGGTTGTACCGCCATATCTTAATTGAATATAATATACTCAAATAAAATTCAAACTTGCCACAGGTTCTGAAGCTGTATGCGCGTCTTTACTCCTGAAGAATGCAGCCTTTTTTAACATCTTGTTTCAAAAGGTTTACTTTCATGACCTGAAAGCATGTTAAAATGTACATATATATTCTTCACAATGAAATTCCTCATTTTAGATAGACCATCACTTCATGTTTATTAATTTTCTATTAGATGACGGGGTAAAGCATGTCAAGTAACATTGCAGCTAATTTATTAGTGTAAACAACTTAGTTACCATGTTGGTTCTAATATTTTCATCACTTAATGAAGCTTGTCCCCTAGGTGCATATTGCCCAATTGCAACACTCAACAGAACTACAGGACGTTGTGATCCGTAAGTTGTTTATGTACTTCTAGGCTCCTTTACCTTCTGTTTCCATGAAAAAAATTGGAATTCCTTGTTTATTTTTTAAATAACTGTGCAGATACAATTACCAGCTATCCCCAGGGAAAACAAATCATGCTTGTGGTGGTGCAGATATTTGGGCTGATGTTGATCATAGTGGTGATCTATTCTGCCCTGCAGGATACTACTGTCCAAGCACAATTCAGAAAATTAATTGCAGTAGTGGGTACTGTTCACATCCTACCTGCTGGATACCTTCTAGTTTTAATTCTAGTCCTCTTGTGGTTTTAGTAGAACTAAATGTGGTTATTGACAATGTTCAGATTTTTTACCGTATCAGTGAAATATGGATCTGTATTTACTGGTTCAACCAAGCATTAGTTTCAAAATATATAGCTCAATGCCAATATCTCAATTTGTAATTCATTTTTATGATTTTATTTGATGATACCGGATGAGAGTGGGCCTTGGTGGAATGATAAGATTGCTCCTTTGTGGTTTGAGAGATCAGGATTCGAGTCACGAGAACAACTACTCTATATTTAGAGTTAAGAATGCATACATTAATTTTTCCCGGACCCCGCATGGACGAAAGCCTTGTGCATTGGGAATAATACCATATAGTACAAGTTAATATATGCCTAATATACCAATACCATATTAATCAGATAGGTTACTGAAATTGGTGCGGGATTAATATTTTAAATTCTTGGTTATTGATGCATTGATGACTCTTCCAAAATGTTGAATATTCTCTCAAAAAAGATGATTATCATGAAATCTTTTGCTGCTTTTGGTTCTTGTTTTCTGGTTTAGTTTGTCATTTCATTACAACCAACTTTGTATTTGCATTTTTCAGACACTATTGCAGGATGGGTTCTACTTATGAAACGAGTAAGTTTTTCACTGTTTTATTGCTTAGAATTTTCTATATACTTGAGTTTTCATTTTTGAAAATAATTATTTTGGTGATCAACTTAATAAAATTGTGTATATACATGTTTTAGCTACATATTACAGATATTTTTCATTTTTTCACTTTGATGGTTCATGTTCTTGAAAGCTTTTGAGATGATGCAATAAATATGATAGAACATGGCTATTTCGCTCTGCAGCTTTATATGATTAGAGTGGGCAGCCTTGTGCATAAGGCTTCCATCAATGTGAGGCTTGAAGAGGGTCATTACAAGTACAGTTTCATTTGACTAATTATTTAAACTCTAATATGACTAGGACTGCAATGGCACCCTTTAGAAGAAGAATGAACAACTTTGTTTTTGCTCTTACACGATCAACATGAATGGTTCAACCTATAAATGTAGAACATATGTCATGTAACCATATTAAAGTGTTATCACGTGACAGACTTTCTCTTGAGCATCTATTTTCTGTAAATTTTTAAATACATTAAACTAAAGATCATCGTTTCGATATGATTACTGTTGAAACTTTTTATCTAAAGTTTGTCATTCGCAGAATTGTGAAAGACTCAGGAGCCAACACGTCTTGTAGCTTAGGTGCAAGGCCAAGGCATGGAACATTTTTTATTGAAGTGAGGCACGGAGCATGAGTACTTGTAAAATAATCTTAGGAATATATTAGGTGCCGAGATGTGATAGTCATTTATTTTATCTTAAGATGTTTTGTCTCAATAGGTGTTAGGTTAATTGTGAGATGCAATAACACAAAGATGTGCAAAAGAAGAGAGAGGAAGCAGTTAAATGTATATTAAGATTAGAGGAAAGGAAAGAAACAGACCAAGGAAAGGGAAAAAAAAAAGACAAGAATGACAACAATTGTCAAACCCTATTGTTTGTTAGTTTATTTTCCTTTCCAAAGAAGGAAAAGTGTTCTCTTTTCTTCAAAGAACAAGATTTTTACCCTTTTAATTGTAAATATAGGCAAAGTTAGGAATTATAAAACTACACATTTTATATATTGCACTCTTTGGAACAGATCATGAAAATTGCCTATGGGCGCATGCCTTTAGTGAAGGCTATAAGCCTTACTTGAGGCAATGCTCAAAATCCTTAAGCTTCAAGATCTTCATGACATCAACACACCTTTGCCAAGTACTATCATTTACACTTCTCTCTGATTTCCTCCTAGATTCTTGTTAAATAGATATTAATAGCTAAATTGCATTTCTGAAATTCCAGAGAGTTTTTAAACCACAAGTTACTTAAGATTAAAGTCCAGAGCCTTGGATGGATATCAAAATAACCACAGACCCTCATATTCTTTAGTTTGTATCAGAATAAATATTTAAGATATAACTAGAAAATGGTTGTAACATGTGATGTTACAACTTACAATCCTACCCAACACTCAGTAGTTGATGATACTTCAGTCCTTCTGTTAAGTGACTTGCAGTTGTCAATTGTGCTCACATATTGTTCCCAGGGACATGGAATGTTCATGGCCATTGTGTGAATGTGGGATGAGAGATGCCATTTAGATTGGGTTATGGCCATGAATCAAATACTGGTAAAAGTGATATCTAAAAATAGATGTTTAACATCTGGCGATGCACTGACAACATACCATACAATTTCAATGATAACAAGTGGTATGAGCTGGTGTGTCACTAACATCACAGTACACACTGATCTGACAGGCTGTTGAAATTGGTAGTCAAACTGACATTCAAGGCCTTGATTAGGGTACATGGAGACTAAGATAGTTGGTTCATTATTTTGGGTCGTGGCATGCATTTGCATCATCTAGTCATTTACCATGTTAACCTGTTAGGTATGATATTTTGGTCTTGCTAAGTCAGGCATGTATTTAGATGTGTCGAGCAATAAGGTTATGAATTAATTGATATTTTTTACTTGTGTAGTGCTTGTATTGTTTTGATCTTTTGTTAATGGAATCTTGGGTGGGAATGCCTTATTTAGATGCCTAGTTTGGGTAAATATACAAAATCTTTTATCAGAGCCCTAATGTTCCAAATATTTGGGGTTGATCAGGGATGCCAAACTATTACGAATCAAGATGTAGATACTATATCATGATTACAAAAGTGGTACCATGTTGCCTAATTTGGCTTTGATTGGTATGCATCATCATGCATGCAATTTATGCCTCAATCACGTGGATCAGCATTTACATCTGTCTTAACCCACTATATTGGGGAAGTGACTTGGCATGGAAAAGCAAAATATTATGCTACCTTATGGGGATGCACAGGCTTGACAATTGAATATTGTCATTGCATGTAAACCTGAAATTAAAAAAATTCAATCTCTTTGCTCCTTGAGCTTTGGGTTATCTTACTTGCAATGTTCTTCTGTTGGATGCTGAAAATGATTGGAGTTCCCATGACGTTTAAAGAGTCATGGCATGGACTCGTTTGTAAATGATGATGTATTCCTGACTCTATGTGGATAAATAGAGGCTTGGTTGATGAATCCACTTGTTAAAACAATCCGTAGTTTGATAATATCTACAATATTAACTTGATAATCAGTGTAGTTTCTCTCTGCAAATCTTCTGTAACTCAAAGAACTTTCTAATTTCTTTTATTTTAAGAATAATCTTTAAAGAAAGTAAGATTAAAAACCTTGTTTTATTTTAAGAATATTTTTTTATTCGCATAAAGTCAAGTGCCATTAACTATATTTGTTTCAGAGGTAATGAAATGGAACCTCTGGATTTCCATTAATATAGTCAGGAAAGATAACTCGGACAAAAAGAAAAACAAGATTAAAAAAAGTGCTTCTGAATACATGCATATGAATACTGCTTCATTTGTTACTTAATGCAACAAAGTTGATTAAGTCAAAAGTTGATTTGTAGGTTGCTGGAGGTCAAGTTCATGTCATTTGAACACAGAGAATCAAAATATTACTATCATTGGTGCTTTAGTAATGGTAAGTAATTCGGGTTTTCTTGAGGCAAGTTTTCATTCACATTTTCTTTCTTCCTAGTGTCAAGAAGCTCAGTTCATTCTTTGGTCTTTAATAGCTCTGCACTAATACCTAACTGGTCTTGATCTAATTAAAACTAAAAGTCTTCTGAGTCATACTTGCATGGAAATATATTTTTTTTAAAGGAAATCTTGAATGGAAATAGTTCACTATTTTCAAGTCTGATATTGGTTTTTGGTCTACTAGAATCCTGATTTGTAGGTTTCTCGATGCCAAGTTCATGTCATTCAAACAAAGAGAATCAAAATATTACTATCTTTAGTGCTTTAGTAATGGTAAGTAATTTGGTTTCTCTCGAGGCAAGATTTTGTTCATGTTTTGTTTCTTCCTAGTGTCAGGCAGCTCAGTTTTTTGGCCTTAAACAGCTCTGCACTTGTCTTGATCTACTTAAAACTAAATTCTTCTGAGTCATGCTTGATTGGAATTTTTTTTTTTTTTAAAGGAATTCTTGAATGGAAATGGTATTGGTTTTTTGACTGCTGGAATCCTGATCCATAAGCATTTCATCCTTGATTCAGAAAATTTTATTCCATGTATTTTCTATGATACTTATCTGTTGTTGGTTAATTTTACATTGCATTTATTAAGTATTGTTGATAATTAACTTGCATGATATCTTGATAATCTATCTAAAACAAATTGCACATGATTGTTATGCTTTGTCCATGCATTATCACTAACAATTAATGCAAAAAATAATTTATTGGAATGATGTGTTGATTTGCATTGGAATGGATTATAAGAATGGGATTGGGTTATACAAAAACTTGTCCAACCTGACCAACTTGCAACTTTAGATAAGCTTTTGATGTGTAACTAATTGAATTGCTGATACCTATGCATAACAAATTTCTACTAGTTATTCTAGGAACTTGGAAAATACATTAAATCATGAATACAAATATCATGGTATCCACTGACCATGTCATAATGGGCTAACTGTTCTAATGCACACAGTACGCTTCACTGTCTGTATGCTGACATTTCAATTGAATTTTTTCATTTTTTAAAGTGAGATACTGGATTATACTGTACTGCAAGGACTGCTGTACTGTGCCGATAGGTGGTATCGGCCCATGCATGGACTGGTACATGTCACTTAGCCATATGTCGTATGCCGGTATTTACCTTTTTTTTGGAAAAAAAAGTCAGAAAAAGGCCGAAAAATAAAAAAAATCCTTTTTAGAGTTTTTAATCCTATTTTGATGATATTTTTATTGTATTTAAATTAAGGTTCTCAATTTTGATCAGTATTAGTGTACTGAGCCCTGCTCGATACAGTACGTACTGAAGCGTATCACGGTACGCCAAAAAAGAGCTAAAAAATCTTCAAGAATACCTGAAGGTAATGGTCCAAAGATACTGGGGCGTATCGATAGGTATGCATTGGTAACGGTCAAAATCTGGGATGTACCAATCGGTATACTTCGATAACGATCGAAATTCGGAGTGTACCAATCGATACGCCTCGATAACGGTTGGATTTCGATTGTTACTGCCCGGTACAGACCTCGTATCGCCTGATACAGGGTCAAAACACTGGTACTGCTTGGTAGAGGGTGGTCTACGTACTGATATCCTCTCAGATAGGTACATACCGCCCGTACCGGACGGTACACATCGAAATTGAGAACCCTAATTTAAATAACAATACGCTTAAGAGAAAGACACTATCACCCTTTGCAAGTTGTTATTAGGCCTAATTACCCTCATTTTGGGCCTAAAAGTAAGATAATAGATCTAATTGATCCTAAACATAAGATAGAGACATTAATCACCCTTAACAAGCTTTGATTAGGCATAATTAACTTTAATTTTAGCCTAAAAGTAAGATAATGACCCTAATTATGTCTAAACTTAAGAGAAAGATACTAATCACTCTTAACAAGTTGTGATTAGGCAAAATTAATCCTTGGACCTAAAAGTAAGATAATGGACCTATTTGAGCCTAATCTTAAGAGAAATGTACTAATCAGCCTTAATTATTCATTATTATGAAATAATAAGCATCTAATTATGTCAAATAATAATCGAAATATAGAAAGAGTATAAATACTTTTAATTAGAGAGAATTTCCATGAAATTCTGAGTTTGAATCGCTCCGAATGAACAGATTGATTTGCACTAATCGAAGATTGGTATGTTTAATCAAGTTAGAGTGAGAAAGAGAGTAAATGAGAATGAATGAAAGAGCAGGAGGGAGGGGGTTTTAAATAGGTTGAACCAATTGATAGTTGCACCCTGATTTTACCAGATTGGACTGTTACGATGGAAACCCAATTGATAATGACCGATACATGTTGGTATTGGTAGAGTTTCGACTGTGCCGGGTGATATACAGGGAGTACTAGGGTCTACTGCCCTCGCTTCCTATGTTCTGCTGTACTGACATACCATACTGGTCCATTTTGCACCATTTCGAGCGGTACGACAAATATTGCTGTACTGACATACCATGGCAGTCCAAGAGAAAACAATAGTGGGATTGACATCTGAGATTTAATTCCTCGGTTTAAATATTTATCTATCATAAGATCATTTGCTCCTGCTAGTATTTTGTTAAATATAACTAACTAAATCTAATGCTTGGTAATTGCTTCTGATTTGGGACCACAGTAAATGAGCAATAGGCTCTTAGCTCAAGCTGAATGTTTGAAATTTTGAAGCAGTATGCTACATGAACTACCAAAAGTTGATCTTATGTGGACAATTGGTTCTGCTAACCATTTATAGAAAAGAAAACATAGCTTTCTGAAAGGACTTCGCAGTCAAACAAAAGAATGGGGAGAATAGAAATTTTGGAAATGCAAATTTCTTTTAATTATTGGAAATATCATCAAATTGTAGCATGGAGTTGAAACTTTGAAAAAATATATATTTTTAATTATTCCCAAAGTAGATGGTTCTTGGTTACTACTGGAGGAGATCTAAACATACATATTACTCTTGGGAGTCTCAGTGCCATAAATCCTGGGTGTTCATCCTCCAAAAAAAATATATGTTTAACCATGTAGGCTAATAAAAACATAAAATTCTTATAATTGAATGTGCGAGTGGGATCACATGCTTACATAGACTCTTGATACATATTTACGATCAGAAAGTTTGTAGATACTAAGATCTACTACACAAACAACTGCAACAAGCCATAGCTGGAACTTTATGGCTTCTTAATGTTGTTGTTTTGTAGTGTACTAGCTCCAGATATCTAATAAAGTTTTGGTTGAGTGTAAGATACAATCATGTCTGATTTACTTTTGTTGACTGTTCTTCTAAGATTTATTAAGTTAGACCAGTGTAATTATCATTTGTATGTTCTGTACATTGTCCCTCTTGTACAAGGCACAGTGTAGAAAAAGAAAATTTTTTGCTGAAGAATCTTTACTATGATATTAAACATAAAGTACATCACATCTTCTACAACTTCTGTAGGTTGCATTGGTTTTGTTGTTATTCATTATCTACAACTTCTCTGACCAAATTCTTGCTCATCGGGAAAGAAGACAAGCCAAATCGAGAGAAACTGCTTCAAGGACAGCTAGAGAAGCTGTTCAAGCTCGTGAAAGGTGGAAAGCAGCAAAAAGTATTGCAATCAAGCATGCAGTTGAAATTCAAGGTCAGATATCTCATACATTTTCATGCAAAAGATCCATAAAACAACCAGAACCACAGAAAGTTCTTGGTCTTTCTAGGTGGTCATCGGATGCATCAACACCAGAGATTGAGGAACCAAGTATACTTAGTAATATGTCACATTCATCTGGAAAGATCTCTGGTAGTTCAGAAAGTGTCCATTCAAATACTGGAGACAAGAAACCCAAAAAGAATGCATTGAAAGATAAACATATGCATACTCGTACCCAAATCTTTAAGTATGCCTACAGTGAAATTGAAAAAGAGAAAGCGCTGCAGCAGGAAAAAAAGTTGACCTTTTCAGGAGTAATTTCTATGGCCAGAAAGAATGAAATCAGAACAAGACCTCTTGTAGAGATTAGTTTCGAGGACCTAACTTTAGTTCTTAAAAGGAACAAGAAGCAACTTCTGAAGAATGTGACAGGGAAACTTATTCCTGGCCATGTAACTGCAATCATGGGCCCTTCCGGTGCAGGTAAAACCACCTTTCTTTCTGCTTTGGCTGGAAGGACGGCTGGATGTCAGATGAGTGGCTTAGTTCTTATGAATGGAAAGGTTGAACCTATACATGCACATAGGAAAATCATTGGTTTTGTGCCACAAGATGATATTGTTCATGGAAACTTGACAGTGGAGGAAAATCTTTGGTTCAGTGCTAAGTGTAGGTAAGGGACACATGGCATGCACAGATGCATTCTCATTTAGTGAAAACCTTTACCTTCAATGCTGTATGTGTAACTTATGAAATTTATAAAATCTTAATCCTATGAAATACATTCTATTTCTCTTGTGTTACCATTTATGAATCCTACAGCAAAATACATGCATACACATTTTACAGATTTTGTGCCTATTTTTCTAATTATTTTAGGCAAGTAGTTTACAAAATCTTGACGCTTATAAATTGGCAAAAGGATATACTGGAATTAGTGATTTGAGGCATATTTTTTCTTACATGGCATTACTCTTTAAACTTAGTGAGGACATACCCAAGGAAGCATGATGTGCCTTGAGTGAAGTTTGCATATATTTGATTTTCTTGATATTAGCATTCTTAGCTTCCAAGCATAGATACTAGTCATGGTACTGGTACATGCGGGGTGATATTCATCTGGTCATATAGGTCGGGACCAATTAGTATTCATTTTTTATATTTTTCAGTAATACAATACCATGAGGCTGGTATACCGCTTGGTATACTGGTACCAATTGTTCAAACTGGGTACCAAAACCTGAAACAGGTGTTAGATGAGATAAAATCTTTGTTAGCATAAACTGGGAAGTTCAAAAGTGAAAAAACTATCTATTTTTCAAAATTAAGGGATCCTATAAACAATTTAACATGTAGTTTTTTGGTGCAGTAATGCATTAGAATATGGCAGTGTTTTTATTCTTTTTCAACTTCTGAATGATCTTGGTTTTATTTGGTGGGTTACTGTAGTGGTTCTCTTTTATGGTGGGTCAACTTTTCTAGTCTTCTAGTTAAGTATAAGCTTGTTAATGTTACTGAATTGGCAGAAGCTTAGCAGTGCATTTTAACCTGTTTCCTTCTTGTCTATTGCATCTTTCTTTTCCCTCAATATCATCTTTAATGCAGATCTCTTCTGCATTTTTTTATCTTTGTCCCCTTTATTATATTTTCTATTATTAGGTTTATTTATCGACCTGATGTCATTAGAGCCATTTATACTGGTACTAATTGTTTGAACTTGTTACAGAAACCTGAAACAAGTTTGCAAGTGAAAAAACAATCTATTTTTAAAATTAATGGACCTTATTAGCAATTTAACGTGAAGTTTTTTGTGAAGTAATGCATTAGAATATGGCAGTGTTTTTATCTCTCCCTCATATCATCTTTGATGCAGATCTCTTCTGTACTTTTCATCTTTGTCCTATTTATTATATTTTCTTTTATTAGGTTTAGGATCGACGTGATGAAATTAGAGCCACTTAGATCTTGTTTTTAGATTATGATGCAGTTATTTTCCTGTTTTCCAAACTCTTCTAATTAAACATTGAGAAGGCATTGCTATCCAAGTATATGAGTTGATATTTTGATGTAATTTGCATACTATGTTATGATGTAATTTGCATACTATGTTATATCTTACATGTCTCAGCTTTTGCATTTAGATCATCTTCTGTATTGGTATTCCATCTGATATTAAGGGAATACCATTTTATCATGGCGACAGTCTGAACTCTGGATGTCTACTAGAATTGGCTGAAGATAACAAATTTATGTTTCATAAATTGAATGACTACATGCCTTTAAACATCTCCAACTTTGTTGTTTGTTTCCTTTTTTGTATTTTGTATATGGTTACATGCATGTGGATTTCTTTGGAGGTCTAGTTTGGTTGAGGATTACAGAAAGAAGTGTGAAACTAGAACTTATTCCCCTAAATGAAGGTTCGCAGCTTATGCTTAACAGCGGGCTAGCTTTACTGCACAATTCATGCAAAAATGGAATGCTTTATTTATTCGTCTTGCTCAAACATTTATTTTCACGTCAGTGATTATTCTGATGATCAATCCTTACCACCTCCTGTGTGAGATAGAATGGTAACAAGGTATTTCATGTTCCACAGCTTCAGAATATTCCTTTAGATTTTCTCCGGTGTATGCTTTACATATGAAGAGATATCATAGAAATCACTAGAATTTCGAATTGTTAGGTCTATGCAGGCAAAGTGGATCAAATGCTCTTTCCTGTTACACAGGACTGGGTGTCAAATTGAGCATTGATAGCAAAGGATTACAGAAATTGAAGATATCAGGTCTGCAATTCCTTAGATTATATCTATCCTTTACTCTTTAGTAATGCTTGGAAGTGAAGGTATTTCTGGAAGCTCTAAAAGATTTAAACAAAATCCTCAGTGGGCATATGCAATATGTTGTACCACCTTTGTAATGCTCACATAGGCATATCCAGTTCTCTTGCATGATCCGTCTTGATCATTTTACTGTTTCAGACTGTCCTATCCTAATTGACAAGTATGGTTTAGACTTGGAAAAGATCATTTGTTCAGTAGTCAACGCTTTGGCCATAGACATGATGAGCATGTGAAGTGAACTTTGTCAAACAAGGATAAACTATTAGTGCACTAGTGACCGTATAATTGTCTATAGGTTCTTAGTTCTGTTGTTCAGGACTTCTGGTACATATCTGTACATGTCTCTTTAACATGACATTGAATTTGGACATTAAATCATTCTACCAGCCTTCAGAAACTCTCATGATACTACTTTTATTCATTTGATCCAACATCCCGACCATCTTGGCAGCACTGCTGAAATAAGTTTCAATTATCAGATTTTTTGTAAGCATTTGCTCACATGTACCAACTACCATGACAGGGTATAGGGTTATGCTTATTACCACTCAAATTTCAATGGAAAAATCTGGAACTCTGTCTTAGCTCATACCGGTGCTTCTTCTGTGTTTTATATGTGTTGCACTCACCTTCATATGATGCATGCTTGTTTCATTCTTGCAATTTGTTCACATTTTGCATTTTTCTTTAATCATTATGGTTGCCTTTAGCAGGTTAAACTTATATTCTTTTTCTCTTTTCCTATTAATATGATTGTGTCAAATTGCATTTATTGCTTATTCTGTTATATTTTCCTCATTCTAGAGGGCATTAAACTATCAAAGTAAAATTTAATCCTTTTTTTTTTGTTTAGACTTTCCACAGGTATGTCAAAAGCCGATAAGGTTTTAATTGTTGAAAGGACTATAGACTCCTTGGGGTTGCAAGCAGTACGGAATTCCTTAGTTGGGACAGTAGAGAAGCGTGGAATTTCTGGTGGGCAGAGAAAGCGAGTAAATGTTGGGCTTGAGATGGTCATGGAACCATCTCTTTTGATGCTGGATGAACCAACATCAGGTTTGGATAGTTCTTCGTCTCTGCTGCTACTTAGAGCCCTTCGTCGTGAGGCAGTTCAAGGAGTAAACATCTGCATGGTTGTTCACCAGCCCAGGTTGGTCCCGAAGAATATAATATCAATGCATGATCTTCACCATTATTTCCCTTCATTATGTTTCCGATATACGCTAACACCGGTAGAATTAATTCATGCATAAGATGCATAAAATGTTATCATGCATGGCAAAACTCGATTCATTTTGTCGAACATTGCTACAGATGTCACAAAATTCTACAATATAATCATAGTTCTGCTTAACTAGATTTGTAGACAATTTCTTATCAGGACCCTCAAGTACTGGCCACCTTATGTAGACACTTTGTAGTTGTGGTATTTAGGTTTATAATCTGATCTTTTTCTAAACCATTGAAAGAGGGTTTTTTTTTTATCACAAAATTCTCCTCAACTTTAATTTACTTGCAATAGGCTATTTTAGTGATCTTGAAGTTAACAACCCTAGTTTTGTCATAATATATTTTGGTGGTATAATTGACACATTAGATTCATAAGCATAAACCACTTGTTCAAAATACTTATGCACAAGTTAATGAATCGAGCTCTTATAAACTAATTCAATTATTTTCCCACTTCTGATGTGAGGCTTAACCGGGCATATTTCATGAAGCATGAAAATATACTAGGGAATTACTTAACATGATGATAGATAATATGCGGCATCAATTTTTTGAAGGTAGTTTTGGTGGATCTCTCAACTATTAAAGCCATTCATAGTAATCAATTACTGTCACACTAATATTAAGTTGTACTTTCTGCTTCAGTTATACTTTGTTCAACATGTTCGACGACTTAATACTTTTGGCCAAAGGTGGTTTAATTGCATATCAAGGCCCAGTGAAGAAAGTTGAAGAATACTTTGCAGGCCTAGAGATTATGGTCCCTGAGCGTGTCAACCCTCCAGACTACTTCATTGACATTTTAGAGGGTATAGTGAAGCCAAGCACATCAGTCAGTGTTAAATCCAACCAGCTCCCGCTTATATGGATGTTGCATAATGGGTATAATGTACCCCCTGATATGCACAATGAACTCGATTCTGTTAACGCATCATTTGAAAGTAGAACAAGCTCTGCTAGTGTTGGTTCAGATGAGGATTCTGGTGCTGCAAATGTTTGGAGAGATTTAAAAGGTGGCTTTGAAGAAAAGCGAGATTACTTAGAGCATAATGTTTCAAAATCAAAAGGTTTAGCAAACCGAATAACTCCTGGTAAATTTAAACAATACAAGTACTATCTTGGGAGGTGAGTTCATATACGATTGAAGATCTTTTAAAAGTTCATGCATGTTGGGTCTATCTAGAGCATAACTTGTCTCTTATGTTGCTGTTTGTAATGGAGTCATGAACATTTGTTTGCTAAAGGATAGACTTGTCACTTACAGGGTCTCCAAACAGCGCCTGCGTGAAGCTACAACACAAGCTGTTGATTATTTGATCCTTGGTCTTGCTGGAGTCTGTTTAGGAATAATCACTAAAGCGAATGATACAAATTTGGGGGCAGCTGGTTATACATACACTGTTATCGCTGTTTGTAAGTGCATTTTCTTTGCAATAAGCATAGTATTGTGAAATTTCTTTTACCCTGCTCAAGGTTATTTAGCATAACTAGATAATTTTAGATCTTGTTGCTTGATTAAGGAGTACAATCCAAATTAGCTAAATGCTAGAAGATAAAGAATAGTTATCCAGCTTGTGAGATGTTGAGTTCGAAATATTGAGACCAAGTCATACCAAGTGCACTTTTCATCATTGTTGAATCCAAGGATCCAGATATTGGTCTGATTGGTACACATCAACTGATATTTATCAGCCCAACCAAGGATTAGTACTAGACCATATTGGTCAGTTTGGTCAATATTTAATTTTTTGATATCTTCCATTGGTACCAAACTATACAGATTGGGATGCCATTTGGGATGCCACCTAGTACACTGGTACCAGTGCAAGTTTAACTGACTACCAAAACCAGTATTTAAAACCTTGGTTAAAGCAAAATTTTCATTTGTGTGATTTCATTTGATGTGGCACTTATTGAGAAGGATACATAGGATAAATGTTGTTTGGGAAGGTTAAGTCAGTTGAGTACATTAGCACGGTGTTTATGGATGTAGCTTAATGTAGGAGAAAAGGAAAAGAATCTACAGCGGATGTGCTCATTGGAAGAAAAATTTGCCAAATTTTCTGGATGGACACAATATTGATCAAATTGGTACATTGAAATTTAAAATTTTCAACAAACCACTTTTGCAAACAATCTATGAATAAGGTAGATTCTAGAGCTAAAGACAACAAAATGAAGATTTGCAACATACATACATATATACATACATCAAGGACTGCAAATGGTTTTGACCATTTAATAAATTTAATTATGAAATATGGACTCTGGACTCTTGATTACATCATTATCCTTCCTCAGGATAACACATGATGAGTGGATTTCTTTCCCTCTGGCTATATATTCTCTTTTTGTCCATGCATATGTAGTACAGGTGTAACGACAAATTTGAAGTGTGGCCATGCATACACAATTTCTGTGTCTATTGGCAGTTTAAAGAATTTTGGATAGTAGTATATGATTACTTCTGGGAATTTACTATACATTCTTTCTTAATTTAAAACTGATAATTTAACCGTTATCTTCAGCATATTGGACTAGCTATCACAAAATTTATTGGAAAATCTCTTACCTTTCAGTTTACATTCTGACTTGTTGAACTGTGTGTACTACGTTGCAGCTCTCTTGGGCCAGATTGGTGCTTTGAGATCATTTTCAATTGAAAAGTTACAATATATGAGAGAGAGAGCATCTGGGATGAGTTCACTAGCTTATTTTCTCTCAAAAGATACTATTGATCATTTCAACACAGTCATCAAGCCTGTAGTTTATCTCTCAATGTTTTATTTTTTCAGTAACCCAAGGTCATCATTTGCAGACAACTACATCGTTTTGTTTGCCCTTTTTTACTGTGTAACTGGTATTGGTTATACTTTTGCCATCTGCTTCCAACCAAGTTCTGCCCAACTGGTATGTATAATGTCATACTTGAATGCTTCCTCTGCAGTCTCTTATAATTTTGTTTATTTATTTATTTCTTTCTCTATTAAGTTGATGTTGATTTTGCAGTGGTCTGCTCTCCTTCCTGTTGTTTTGACTTTGATAGCAACTCAGCAGAAAAATTCAAAGATACTTGTTAATTTATGCTACCCAAAGTGGGCATTGGAGGCGTTCGTGATTGTAAATACCAAAAGGTTTATTTTGACTTACCTTTGCTTGCTTATTGCGGATGAGCATGGTCTGTATGATTCTTATTTGACATTATTTTCACATATTCATATTTGACTAGCTTGGTCTAGATATTAGCAAGAGACACTCTGGCATCAATCTATCCTCCGTAACACATAAATTAAGTAGAACATTAAAAAACACAATGTGTGAAAATAATGAGGATAACAAAGCGGGATTTTCAGATAGTAAGTATCCATGATCATGCCTTGGTTCTCATTTAGTGGTAACAATTAAGTAAATGAGTGAAACCTTTGCCTAGTAGAATTTGTAACTGGAATCTTTAGTCTATGCTCATGGTTTATTCATATAATGAAACAAGATGATCACATAGTGTTTTTCATTTCGGGGACATCACAAGAAATCATGTCCATATTTCCATTTGTTGATTCAAATATAGTTATATACATGTATATATGTGTAATACATGTAGAACAAATGTAATTTGCATACAATTTTGTTGGAAAACTAAGTTTCAGTTATGCGAATGATTTCTTTGTTCTGCTTTGATTTCGCTTTCCTGTGCGTATATGAGGCACACAACTGACTGCGCTCCTCTTTGCAGGTACTCTGGTGTGTGGCTGATGACACGGTGTGGTATGCTTTCTAAGTTGGGATATGACATCAATCACTGGGGGGTTTGTTTGGCCGTCCTCTTTCTTTATGGCTTTGTTTTCCGCTGCATCGCTTTCGTTTGCTTGGTGATATTGAACAAAAAATGAGGTTTAGATGCTTCATTCTTTATCCAGTTCAATAAATCGGTGTACATGATACCACGCCATTTTTCTACTCCAGCTTATTCCAGGGATCAATACACGATACAGGTGTAGTCTAACAAGGCGTGTATACATTAATTTCTCAACTTAATACAAATGGCTTCGGACAAAATTGCTTCTCTTTTAATTAGGTTCAGCACAAACATTGGGTTTTACATGAAAGTTGAAACCTTTGACTGACTGACGTTAAAACTGGCATTGGGGATTAATTTAGATTAATATATAAAAAAAGATTTTAAACCTTTGACTGACCGACGTTGAAACTTTTTTTAATATATAGAAAAAGGTTTTAAATTCAAATTGATAATTGATAATTACGCTGAAGAGTAATTTATTTAGATTTTAACGAAAGGATATTTGTGGAGGATATATTATATTAAAATGTACAGGACACAAAAAAAATACGCTGTTTTAGAGTCGAACGGATGCACATACAAACACACAGCGAGCAAACGTCTCCAGAGAACGCTACGGGAACACGGTCGGTCGGGCGTGTCCGGTCGGTCAGCAAGCAAACACCTGAACTAAACGCACTCTTCCACTATTTAGGCGATGAGAGGTGCATTTCGTGTCGCCGCTCCGATCTTCTCCGCTTTGTCCGCCGGTGCCTTGCGTCTCTCTCGTCCCCCGCCTGCTCTGCTCCTCCTCGAACGAAGCCCTCGTTTGTCCCTCCACCGCCTTTTCTCGGCTTCTCTGCCAATGGCGAATCGCTCGCCGCCGCCTTCTACTTTCACAACGGTGTCAGAAACCCTCGATTCCTCTTCCTCTTCCTCTTCTATGGAGAAGCAGTTCGAGGGCTTTCGCGTCCAGCTTGAGGAGTCGGGGAACGTTCGGGAGCGGATCCGCGCGGTGGTGATGGAGATGGAGGGCGCTGTCCGGCTGATGCATTCTAGTCTTCTTCTCGTCCACCACACCCGCCCAAACCCAGGTTTCAAGAATCGAAAAAGTGGTTTAAATTTGTTCCTTTTTCATTTCTTGATGTTAGGGTTTTGGAAGGGTTTTAGGGGACTGTCGCCTGTTTAATGGCTTTGTTATTGGTTTCAGAGGTCTTGGAGAAGGCTAAAGTTCAGATCGAAGTGCTCAAGGATCTCTTCGGTGGGCTTGCTGAGATCCTTCGTGAATGCCCGGGACAGTATTACAGGCGAGCAGATTCTCTTTGGGCGAGCTATTAGAGTCTTATTATTATTATTTTTTTGGTATTGTTCTTGTTATACTTTTCTTTTGGATGCGCTTGAACGAGGGATATTTTTGGTGACAGGTACCATGGTGATTGGAGGAGCGAGACCCAGGCAGCAGTATCACTCATTGCGTTTCTGCACTGGTTGGAGACGGGAAATCTTCTCGTTCATGCTGAAGCTGAGAAGAAACTCGGATGTGAGCCTTTCTTTACCGTTGAAGTTTCCTGTCTAATAAGCTTCTCTTATTTCATGATAGCAAACAGATTTTTTTTATCACAAATGATGCATAATCATGTGTTTGTCTTTCTGACAACTATGATACTATGATTGCATTGATGCATGAGACAAATTTAAGTTCCATTTGTGGAAAGTGGATTTTATAAGAATGTCTGTATTCTCTATATGAATTCTTGAAAACAGACTTGAGTTTATTAGTCACTGTTGTTTGCTTTTAACCTAGCTTTGTGCAACAGTTGATGACCATCATATCAGACTTAGGTACAAGCATCCAGCACGACTTGGCCTGTTCCTCTGATTATTTTGGAGTTTGGACATAAGAAGATGTGAACGTGAGTTTCAAAAAAATAAGAAGCTTTCTGCTGTGGAACTATGCTGATTTTACCTGTTTGTATCATCTCAATGGCCAGTAATTATGGAGGACACTTTGGATTAAAAGTCACTCTTTTTCTTTCCTTTTGAATAAGTAACTTCGGTTAATTTAGCTGACATTTGTGTGTTCTCTAGAGCAAGGTTGCCTTGCCAGTTCGAGTCGGTATGTCGCCCAACACATCACGTACCGGTCTGTACAAGTGTACTGACACACAGTACATCGGTAAGTAGCGGTGTTTCAAAGAGGAAGAAAAAAGAGAGAAGAGGAAGGGATGGCGGAGGGAGGAAGAAAGAGGGAAGAAGAGGAAGTGGCGGAGGAAGAGGAACAGGAGAAGGGACCTTGACCTTACCTGAGACATGGCGGTGCAGTGAGGTCGCGGCATGCGGAGGTTGCCATCGCCGTCGATCGGATGCGATGCTCGGAGGCAGAGGTGGAGGCAATGCACGCGAGTGTGCAGAGGCAGCGCTCGCGTGAGGGTTTCCCACTTCCCTTTGTATATGGTAGACATGACCAGGGTGGTTCCACGTATTGGTCAGCGCTTGAACCAATTCGTGCTCTGTTTCGTACTAGTCCGAGCGAAACGGGAACATTGCTCTAGAGAACATTTAGGGTACGGCTACGGAGAAGCATAATGTATCAGTCAAATAGGAGATAACAGACTTATCTTGCATCTTACAGTCAAATTTTTAATCTTTTTTCTTTTTGTGGTGGTTTTATTATGGGTGATCATTTCAGCTCATGTTGCATTGTCTAGCAGTGAACATGAGAAGGTATTGTTGTCTCAAAACTGTTAATCTTATTAGTAACAAATTCTTCAGTTGCAATGATAGTTTACAGAAAAATAATTGTTTTAGTGGATTAAGTTCTATGAAGTAGTTCAGTTGTGTTGGGAATTATACTTTTCAGAGTGCAATTATGAGATGTATAAATTTAATCATGTATGATACAGTAGATGGAAATTATTGAATATCAAAGTTTTAATCTAAATATGAGATGGTAAATAGCTACCTTATCTGTTTACCATTGAAAAATCTGAATATTAATCTTGCAATGCAATGAGTATTGATAGCTCTCTTTGGAGGTTAACTGTGTGATTGATTTAAAAGAGAAATAGTTCAAAGAGATAGCTGGCAAAGAATATTACAGAATCAGGTGAATAATTTAAAGTGGTTATTTGAAGAAGGGAAATAGAAAGGGGAAATTGAAAACTCTGCAATTATAATCCTACATGGATGTTAAATATAAAGAGAAAACTCAACCATTAAACGACACTTTTGATACTTAAGTATGTTGGTTGCAAGTCAATAAATCCAACATCACTGTCACAAATAAAACAACAAATTTTAATTTTAATTTTTTTTTACAAGAGTGTTCGAAAATTAGAGAAGATTACAACAAAACCAACATACATGAGATTCATCGCTTATTGAGTGGTACAGTTTTGAGTGGTACTCTTGAAAAAACAGAGAAGCTTGAGTGATATTTTTTATTGCTTATTCATGAGATTCATCTTGTTGCTTGGTTGAATGTGCTGATTTTGAAGGATCACTGCTTAAATTTAGAATTTCTAACGTAATTTCATGAACTAGAAAGGAAATAAGGCTTATTTAATCACAACCTCCACAATAAATATTTTGTGATGTATCCTTTATATGCCATAAAGGGAACTTCTTGGAACAAAACAAAATGGATAATTTGAGTTGTATATTTTGACCTTGTTTACATATTGTCTATCTAAAAATGGTTAATGTTAACCTACCTGAGATCTCAAAAAGTACATCATGATTTACAAAGGAAACATATGGATTGCATAATTCATGACCTCTAGTATCCATTCCTATAAACAAACTGAATTTCAGAGTGATAAGCCACTATAAGAAGCATTCATGTAACGGTAACACATGTAAAAAATATTGGACTTTCTTTAACAAGTTCATAAGCTTTGTATTGTTGTCCTTTTCAAGTACATAGTATCATTTTGACTGATGAAATGTATCTCTGGTTTCAATACATTTCCAGCAATACTTAATAATCTAGATCTCATCAGACAACAGAAAAGCTTAACTACTAATAGTAGTTAATCTGTACAGAAAAAATGAGCCAGTGAGTTAGAGAGTTGGTAACAATTGATTCTTATAAAATTTAGAACATTTAGTGCAGCTGGCTGTGTTACTGCAGCATGACTTCAGTGATATAATGGTGCAGCCAGATGTATTTCTTTATATGATTTAATAATGTGCATTATGATTTTTAGCAAACGATGAAATTTTGACATGTTGCTTTTCGGGTGTGCTTCTATGCAGTGGACAATTCAGAATTTGGTCTGGACATTGAAGATTATCTTATAGGTTAGCGCCCTTTCATGGTATAACTTGCAAATGTTTAGTTATTGCAGTTTGGCAATGTATGCATGCAAAGTGCCATATTGATGTTCAAGATTCATATCTCACAAGTGAAGTCAATGCTGCATAAGTGAACTGAGCAGATATTAGTAAAATCACACTTGAATCAATCCCATAATGAAGCCAACCAAAGATTCATGTATGACCTGTCAGGAACAGGCATCATCTACCCAGAAATAGCACTGATCAAGCCTATTTAAAATCTGCATAAGTGAACTTAGCAGATATTAGTAAAATCAGACTTGAATCAATCCCATAATGAAGCCAACCAAAGATTCATATATGACCTGTCAGGAACAGGCATCATCTACCCAGAAATAGCACTGATCAAGCCTATTTAAAATCTGAATAAACCTATAAATCTTGAGAGGTTCATTAGTGGGTTGCATATACCAAACCTATTGTGGATATGGGAATCTTGTGCTAGTCATTGTTCAATTTTTATTCATTCAGCTTTCAAAAAAAATTTCTTCTGAAAAATAAACCTGTATTGCAGATCTGGTTTGCAGAGAAACTAATAGTCAATTCTAATGTAAGTTTGGGACTGCTAAAGTTAAGACATGAAGTTATGAAAATTCATGTTTATGTTGTGCAATATAAAATACAGTATTCAATTTTCTTAATAAAATGGTTTTCCTACAGTTTCTTGTGGTCTATGAAGCATCGACACGTTGATTTTGTGACTGTATCCGTGTTAGACACAGACATGTTGTCGACATGGCCGGACACGTGTTAGACACATGTCCAGCCGTGTCTTTTTTATTTATTTTGTTGAACACGGCACCGCACGCGTGAAATCTCTTCGTCGACGGTTTCTTTGAGAATTTATTGTTTGTTACGTTACGAATAGGATCGTCGGTTGACGTTAAATCTCGATCGCTTGCCTCCACCACCTGTGTCCTGAAGCCTTCTTCCGTCTTCCTCACTGGCGTGGACTGTGGAAGAGGCTTCACCCTCGGTCCAAACCCCTTGCATTCGTAAGACCACCACGACACAGCCCTTGCGACCTCACCGGTGCCCATCAAAACCTTCTTCCTCACCTTCTGCGATGTAGACCTTCTACTACTACGTCGTAGGGGACCACGTTAACCCATCCTTCGTAGTTTGCCCACTTCTACTGTACCAAACCCTATGTGATCCTCTCTTTCTGCTTCCTAGGACCCAGATTGCCCGTTTCTGGTTTGATCTTTGGGTTTGGTTCCAGATTTCCTGCCCTCCTTTCTGGGTCTTGATTTGTCGCAGGGCTTCTTTCGTAAGTTCTCTTGATCATCTTGGAATTTGAAGCTAGAAAGTAACACTACCTGGTTTGAGATCGGGTGCCACTTGTTTTTGCTTTCCCTGCATGAATTTGGGTGCACAGAAGAACAAAGATGGTCTCAAATTCTTTCCTAAGAAAAGTCTTCCGGTTCAACCATAAAAAATCATAGGTATGGTTTGCATGGAATAGTGCTAAATTTGAGAAGCAAGATGCTTAGGGTCTGTTCCTCTCATAAATAAGAAGTTAGAGGAGACAGATTCTTTGCTTTCTGTAGATTCTTTGATTGTGGTTTAACTATTGTCCGAGCTCTTTGCTTTCTGCAAATTCTGAACTAAAACAAGATTCTGGTTTATTTTTCACACACAGATGAATGTCTAAAAGTTTTGTGGATTCTGTTCCACGCTAGTGTATTGGTATATTGATATCAATGGTATCTGACTTCTTATTAACATACTATGCCACCTAAAGAACTGTAGGCCTACTTAGACTTCCACTACAGTTTAAAACATTCTTCAGATTTTGTGAGCTTATAATTTGAAATTGTATTTTGCTGTTATCAAGAAACCACATACCATATCTTTACTTGATGTTATATGTTACATATGGTAGAGATCATTTCCTCATCCAATTTTCCTAAGCTTATATTATATAATTTGGTTTCTGAACTTTTCTATCATGTTCTTTTATTATTTTGTTTTTGTGTTCCAGAGGTGTTAGGCTCGGATGGAATTCTTGAACTTTGTAAGGAGGAATGTTTTTAGTGTTAGTGCTAAAAAAATTATATTAATTGAATATTATATATATATTAAAAAATACACGTAACTTCGCTGTGTTCATGTGTCCTAATTTTTTAAAAAATGATGTATTGCCATGTCTGTATTGTGTTGTGTCAGTGTCCCATGTCTGTGCTTCTTAGCTTGTGGTAACATATTACCACAAAGTTGATTTGAGATTATTAATATAGCCTAAAGATTCTCACTAGATTAAAAATTTCAAATGATATTGGAAGTTAGATTTGTGCGATCTTTTATGATACTTTTATTTAATTTATATATAATAGTTGTGTTCCAAAAGCCTTTATTTGTTATAATAGATTTCTATCAAACTAACAGCGGATAACAATAAGCAAGAAAATGCGCTTTCAGTGTTGGGTTTGAGAAGTTACTATCCTTGCACTTAACAAATATGTAAGCTTTCTTAACTCCGACCAACTGAAACTCAAAGCAAGGTTCGTCTTATCGGTCTATACCAGTGTAGCGACAAGTCGTCGGTACGATACATATCTAGGCGTACCGATGTACCGTGTGTCGGTACAACGAGACGTATTGATGGTACATCCAAAATCATCGAAAATAGCTCAGAAAACCTAAAAATAAATATAAAAAAGTTAGATTAGGGTTTTTAAGTTGGAAATAAATATAAATTTAGTATAATTTTAGCAAAAAATAATCTAAACTAGGAAAGAATAGTGACACATCTTTTTCAGGCTTTGAGTAGCTTTGTGATATGTTTCGGAGTGTCCTTCTGTTAATATTAAATTATCTACAAGAAAATGATTTGCATTGTTAGATTATTTTTTAAACAACTTGACTCCGTGGGTAGTGGATCTGAGTCCTCGTTCCTATGTATCTATATATCAATTTGATATGTTTGTCAGACTTAATCCTGAAATGGATCTCATGACATAATATATTGATACACCGTATGTCATTGGTGCATCAATATGGTGATGATCGTAATCTGATCGTCGTGAACCACATGTGTCCAAGGTGGCTCTTGAGACAAGGACAAATGTGACATGTATTAGTGCGGAGCATGAAGAATGTCAAAACTTCTACTTTCGCTATTGATTTATTGCTTCATATTATAAGATCGATCATCGTAATATTGTTCGAAGAAGTATGACCAACTATCATCGTACTATTGTTGGCCGTAAGATTCTTTATAATTGAACGACTGTGAATACGATGAGCTTCGCTCTATGTCTACGTCGTGTAGACTCTATCGCATCTGCTCAAAATCATCCACTGCCTTCCCCTTTCGTGTATAAACTTGACCAGTACCTCGTCGAGCTCCATGATCTGAATCTTGAGTGACATGTGTAAAATATTACTCCTCGGTCCATGCACCACTCTCAAATTATGTAGACGAGACCATCGACTCTCCAGCGTTGCCACCATCATTGGTTGAGACATTGTTGTCCACGTCGTTGCTATGTCTCTGGACCAAGCTGGTTGTTGAATGCGATTGCAAGGGTGTCTCATCACCTGACTTGATTCTTTCCAACGGTGTAACTAATTCTACTGTATTCCCTTTGCCTTTGTACGTTGGGCGAATGATTGTGACGGTTGGGTGTCTCTAGTTCCTCTTGATTAGAGTGTTCTCCCTCTTAATCCTCTCAAATTAGCCTCTCAAATTTGATCTAATCCACAAATCATAGTTTCATTGAATTTAAGAGAGTGAAAATGTGAAAATAAGAAAGAGATGTGAGAAATGGTCAATTTGATCGTTTGAAATAGGGCAATATCAGCCCTTGATCGGTAATGGTCGAAATTCGATTGTTACTGATCGGTACAAATCAGTAATGGTCGGATTTCGATCGTTATCACTTGGTATAGACCCTGTATCGCTCGATATATGGTCATGTAACAGTACCGCCCGGTAGAGGACAGTCCGCGTATCGATCCTTTATCAGATTGGTACGTACCGCCCATACCGGGCAGTACAGATCGGCACAGTGAACCTTAACTCGGAGTGAGACATATATGAGGTCTTTAAATTTCAGCTTAAATACTTCAAAATCTTTTCATCTCTGAGTGGATATCCAAGCAGCTTGCTTCTTCAAGCATGTGACACACATTCAGTATCAATGTAAGAATAAAAAGAGAAAGAGCAAAGGTTGGTTCGTGATTCTGTTATATATATATATATATATTCTGACTTCTCTGTAGAGAAAATCATGTTTCAAGAAATGTGTTCATAATAGTATCGTTGCTCATCTTTTAAGTCCTATAAATATGCATTGTAGACTGATAGGTTCATTTATCTTTTTACACTCTTAGTTCATTGGTAATCTTTTAATGGTAAGTATTTAATGAGCTATTTCTGCCCATAGTTTGGGAAGCTTTTCACTCTATTCATACAGTTTGTTTTTTCCTTTTTCAGGAATATGTTTCATGTCCAATGAGTTGGTAAGAATTTTTTTCCCTGTCAAGTCATTAAATTTTCTTTATTATAAAGAACATAATGGGTACTTTGAGCTTGGTACATATGACACTCAGAATCTTCGTGAACATAAACATGGTTAGCATGTGTAAACTTTTATGGTTACATAAATATGGTATTATGGGCTTTCTGGATTGTTCAGTGTGTCAGTAGGTGCGTTTCAATTTATTGATTTGTCAGACAAAAAAAAGCCAACCGATTGCAATTTCGAATTATTATTCTTCCATTGAGTTTATTTAGCAGTATTCAGAAGTATTTCCAGAAATTACTGACAGATTTTATATGTGTAGCCAAGATATGTGGTCAACCAAGTTACTGCTGGGGATTATGATTGTCCAAAGAACGTGCTCAAGTTCTTAACCGATCTCCATTCTGCTTTTAGAATGCTCAACCTACGAAATGACTTTCTGCGCAAGAAGTTTGATGGTAGGTTCTATGTTTCTGATTTTAAAATTGTTATATCATTTTGTAAGTGACGGGCATGATAGCAGTTGAAAAAATGTGCATGCTTAAATCTAAAGACGAAAAAAATTCATGACTTAGTTCAATTTCTCCAATGCTTTTTGGCAGGAATGAAGTATGACTTGAGAAAAGTTGAAGAGGTCTACTACGATGTTAAGATCAGAGGCCTTGGATCTGGGGACTCGATGCAGGGGCATGCCACCCAAGCTTAATGGACTGGAGACAATTTGGCTGCTCAAGGTATATATATATATATATATATCTACAGTTGCGTAGTTTGTTCCATTTGATATATTAGGCAATAATAAATCATTGTGGCTCTTACGCATCTTTTCTTGGTTTTCTAGATGACGCTTACATGTAGTAAGTAATTCCGTGCTTCTTCAAGTGTCATTGGATCCAATCCACGAGGACTGGAAAATGAAGAGTAAGAACAAGTTCTCTATATATCTTCGTGGTTCTCTGGTAGCTACCAATGAACAACAATGTCATTCATTATATAGTCAGGATCAAGTTTCTTATGTCAACCAGCGGAATCAAACCTTCATTTTTTGCTACCGAACAAGTTTCTTTATATCAAATTGTTGCACAAGTACTTCATAATTTTTTGCTACCGAACGGTCTCCCCATCTCGACCAAGAAAGATCCCTGGTGGAATACTGCGCGTTCTTGTTGAGGCATCTTACTCGGTTTGGGTAATCTTCAATTGGAAATGCAGGTGTAGTTGGCATGTCATAGTTGTGCCATTCCCATCGCCAAAAGAAATCATTCTAGTAATAATAATAGGTTCAGTATGAACCTTTGTACACTTCCACACGCGAACACTACCGACGCGTGTCCTATCATCCCTCCCTATCACCGCAAGAACCCAATGCTTCTCGTTAACCGCAGTGCTCGTGTCCGGGGGGCACCGTATCTCCGCTCACGATTATTCATCTTCTCCATCACAAGTCATTCGGTGGAAAGGAATTCTTATGTTAAGAGCCGAATCCACGCAAAGCTGGGATTTGAAGCCAAGAAAGGGCCCATTCCACCATCCGCGCACAACCAAGTCTCCCGCCAGAGACTTGCCGCTCTCCTCGAAAGCTCCCTTCCATCCTCTCCTCAGGAAACTCGGTCCGGTGCTCTTTCTTGGCCTCAAAGCTTCCAACTTCCTCCCACCACAATACCATCCACCACCCCTCGCCCGCCCTTTGAGTGAGTTTTGGATGCTGGTCTTGGCCGAAGCTGATGCTCATGGCGTCTGGTGACGACGGGCTTCTTTCACTTCCTGCTGCCTCTAACATGGTAAGCCTTTTCTCTTTATGGCGGGATGGTAAAACGATGCATCTGTTTGCATCTTCTCCACACTTGAAGGTTCTAGAGGGAGGCTGAGAGATGAATGTCAATAAGGTTTCTGTTTCGATTATTGTTAGCATTGGGATTTTGGTTGTTGATCATGGTGGCATTATCTTGTTTGTGTCAGCTGAAGGTCGGGGAACATACTTCTCTCACATACTTCCAATAAAATTAGTGCCTCGTCGCCACGGGATAACAATTAACGTTACATCACTTTCAGAGTGGTTAACTGATCCACTATGTGTTATGCAGGGAAGGAAGAGCACCGGTATCCAACATAGAAGGTTAAATCTTGAAAAGGAGGTGAGTTCCTAGTTCTCTCTTTTGCTTTTCAAGTGGAAGCTAATAGAACAGTACCTGAGGCCTTAACGCTTCCTGTGCTTTGTTTGTATCAAGAATTGGGGGAAAGACAAAACAAATGGGGAGGAAGTTTGAAATATCTTGTTTGTTTGAAAGGAAAACAGAATGAGAAACAGAAAAAAAAAAAAAAAAAACTGAAAAGAATAAAGAGAGTGCTTGTGACAACATGATATCCATCAAATTAGGGTACACAAGCACAAATATACAACAAAATGTTGAGGAGCAATGAACACAAGACATTAACTTCACATAAATTTGTCCACTAGCAAGAAATCAAAAATATGAAAGCTTCATCAAAGAAACCAGAAAGTTTGAAAATACTTCATGGACCAGAATAAATTAGTAGTCCTTTTAAGAAAAGAAAGTGTTAGCTGTTTGATTAAATTGGACAAATGAAAATATCAGGAAAAAGAAAAAGGTACAAATGTAGTCAAGCTAGAGAGAGAAAGAGAGTGAGAGAGCAGAAAAAGGTGATGAATGAATGGTGGTGTTGAAGGGAACAAAAGGGAGAGAGAGAGAGAGAGAGAGAGACTGCATACTTTTCTTCTGCCCTTTCCATTTATTTGGCCATGGCTCACATAATTAATGCTCTAAACACATCCCCCCTGATATTGGTCAAACACCAAACTCAATCTGACGCATTTGGTGCCATAAGCAGAGGATCAAATAATGGCCTCCCATGGCCATAAAGGTAAGTCATCGCTCGGAATCCCCGTTGCCATTCCTACGTGGAGCTGCTCCCCTTGTTCCTCCGTTAAACCCAGAGGCAGGTTAGGAAGGAAGTCGCAGAGAGAGGAGGAGGAGGTGGTGGACGAAGACGACGAGAGGAAGCAGAGCATTCGAACAGGGCAGAGGGAGATGTCCGAGCTCGGGGACGCCGCAATCAAGCTCTTCGGCAAGATCATCACTCTGCGGTGCCGCGGAGACGAGGAGAAGGCACTGCGATCGAAGGTCTTCTCGTTGAATCGGCTACTTATATGGGTATGCGTTCGTCTCTCTCTCTCGACAACAGAGATGATCATTGCGTCTCCTTCCAATCTCAGGATTTTCGAGAGGAAGAGAATGCTCCTGAATCACCGGACTCGCAGGAAACTAACGAGCACGAATCGACGAGGAACTCGACGCCCGAAGAACGACCAAGTGATGCAGGGGGTTGGAAGGAGAAGGCGGCGAGGAAGCCGGAGAAGATCCTTCCTTGTCCTCGGTGCAGAAGCTCCGACACCAAGTTCTGCTACTACAACAACTACAACGTCAACCAGCCGCGGCACTTCTGCAGAAACTGCCAAAGGTACTGGACCGCCGGCGGCGCCATGCGGAACGTCCCCGTCGGAGCCGGCCGACGCAAGAACAGGAACCCCTCTCACGATCGGCACGTCGTGCTCCGCTTTGGCTCCGACGCCGCCGGAAACAATGGCGATGAGCAATCCAGTAAGGAGTCGGAGGGGACGTCAAGCTTTCCGGTTCCCTTCTACCCCGCTGTAGCTCAATGGAGTTGCACCGTTCCGCCTGGAGCTTGGAGCACCCCATGGCTGTCCCCTGTAGAGTCGTCTTCTCCAGAAAGCAGTTCTCCCACCATACGCAAGCGCTCGAGGATGGATGATCCTGAGGAAGCTGCGAGGAGCTCGGTTCTCAGGGCCTTCCAGCGCAAGGTGGCCGTCGAGGATCATGGAATGGAGGCACCATTACTGCTGCATGTCAACCCTGCAGCTCTCTCACGATCTCTCAGCTTCCAGGAGAGCTCCAAGAGGAGTGCTGTACATAGTATCATTTTGACTGATGAAATGTATCTCTGGTTTCAATACATTTCCAGCAATACTTAATAATCTAGATCTCATCAGACAACAGAAAAGCTTAACTACTAATAGTAGTTAATCTGTACAGAAAAAATGAGCCAGTGAGTTAGAGAGTTGGTAACAATTGATTCTTATAAAATTTAGAACATTTAGTGCAGCTGGCTGTGTTACTGCAGCATGACTTCAGTGATATAATGGTGCAGCCAGATGTATTTCTTTATATGATTTAATAATGTGCATTATGATTTTTAGCAAACGATGAAATTTTGACATGTTGCTTTTCGGGTGTGCTTCTATGCAGTGGACAATTCAGAATTTGGTCTGGACATTGAAGATTATCTTATAGGTTAGCGCCCTTTCATGGTATAACTTGCAAATGTTTAGTTATTGCAGTTTGGCAATGTATGCATGCAAAGTGCCATATTGATGTTCAAGATTCATATCTCACAAGTGAAGTCAATGCTGCATAAGTGAACTGAGCAGATATTAGTAAAATCAGACTTGAATCAATCCCATAATGAAGCCAACCAAAGATTCATATATGACCTGTAGGGAACAGGCATCATCTATCCAGAAATAGCACTGATCAAGCCTATTTAAAATCTGAATAAACCTATAAATCTTGAGAGGTTCATTAGTGGGTTGCATATACCAAACCTATTGTGGATATGGGAATCTTGTGCTAGTCATTGTTCAATTTTTATTCATTCAGCTTTCAAAAAAAATTTCTTCTGAAAAATAAACCTGTATTGCAGATCTGGTTTGCAGAGAAACTAATAGTCAATTCTAATGTAAGTTTGGGACTGCTAAAGTTAAGACATGAAGTTATGAAAATTCATGTTTATGTTGTGCAATATAAAATACAGTATTCAATTTTCTTAATAAAATGGTTTTCCTACAGTTTCTTGTGGTCTATGAAGCATCGACACGTTGATTTTGTGACTGTATCCGTGTTAGACACAGACATGTTGTCGACATGGCCGGACACGTGTTAGACACATGTCCAGCCGTGTCTTTTTTATTTATTTTGTTGAACACGGCACCGCACGCGTGAAATCTCTTCGTCGACGGTTTCTTTGAGAATTTATTGTTTGTTACGTTACGAATAGGATCGTCGGTTGACGTTAAATCTCGATCGCTTGCCTCCACCACCTGTGTCCTGAAGCCTTCTTCCGTCTTCCTCACTGGCGTGGACTGTGGAAGAGGCTTCACCCTCGGTCCAAACCCCTTGCATTCGTAAGACCACCACGACACAGCCCTTGCGACCTCACCGGTGCCCATCAAAACCTTCTTCCTCACCTTCTGCGATGTAGACCTTCTACTACTACGTCGTAGGGGACCACGTTAACCCATCCTTCGTAGTTTGCCCACTTCTACTGTACCAAACCCTATGTGATCCTCTCTTTCTGCTTCCTAGGACCCAGATTGCCCGTTTCTGGTTTGATCTTTGGGTTTGGTTCCAGATTTCCTGCCCTCCTTTCTGGGTCTTGATTTGTCGCAGGGCTTCTTTCGTAAGTTCTCTTGATCATCTTGGAATTTGAAGCTAGAAAGTAACACTACCTGGTTTGAGATCGGGTGCCACTTGTTTTTGCTTTCCCTGCATGAGTTCAGATGCATAGAAGCACAAAGATAGTCTCAAAATTTTTCATAAGAAAATGTCTTTTGATTTGATTGTCAAAAATCATAGGTATGGCTCGCATGGAATAGTGCTAGATTTGAGAAGCAAGATGTTTAGGGTCTGTTCCTCTCATAAATAAGAAGTTAGAGGAGACAGATTCTTTGCTTTCTGTAGATTCTTTGATTGTGGTTTAACTATTGTCCGAGCTCTTTGCTTTCTGCAAATTCTGAACTAAAACAAGATTCTGGTTTATTTTTCACACACAGATGAATGTCTAAAAGTTTTGTGGATTCTGTTCCACGCTAGTGTATTGGTATATTGATATCAATGGTATCTGACTTCTTATTAACATACTATGCCACCTAAAGAACTGTAAGCCTACTTAGACTTCCACTACAGTTTAAAACATTCTTCAGATTTTGTGAGCTTATAATTTGAAATTGTATTTTGCTGTTATCAAGAAACCACATACCATATCTTTACTTGATGTTATATGTTACATATGGTAGAGATCATTTCCTCATCCAATTTTCCTAAGCTTATATTATATAATTTGGTTTCTGAACTTTTCTATCATGTTCTTTTATTATTTTGTTTTTGTGTTCCAGAGGTGTTAGGCTCGGATGGAATTCTTGAACTTTGTAAGGAGGAATGTTATTAGTGTTAGTGCTAAAAAAATTATATTAATTGAATATTATATATATATTAAAAAATACACGTAACTTCGCTGTGTTCATGTGTCCTAATTTTTTAAAAAATGATGTATTGCCATGTCTGTATTGTGTTGTGTCAGTGTCCCATGTCTGTGCTTCTTAGCTTGTGGTAACATATTACCACAAAGTTGATTTGAGATTATTAATATAGCCTAAAGATTCTCACTAGATTAAAAATTTCAAATGATATTGGAAGTTAGATTTGTGCGATCTTTTATGATACTTTTATTTAATTTATATATAATAGTTGTGTTCCAAAAGCCTTTATTTGTTATAATAGATTTCTATCAAACTAACAGCGGATAACAATAAGCAAGAAAATGCGCTTTCAGTGTTGGGTTTGAGAAGTTACTATCCTTGCACTTAACAAATATGTAAGCTTTCTTAACTCCGACCAACTGAAACTCAAAGCAAGGTTCGTCTTATCGGTCTATACCAGTGTAGCGACAAGTCGTCGGTACGATACATATCTAGGCGTACCGATGTACCGTGTGTCGGTACAACGAGACGTATTGATGGTACATCCAAAATCATCGAAAATAGCTCAGAAAACCTAAAAATAAATATAAAAAAGTTAGATTAGGGTTTTTAAGTTGGAAATAAATATAAATTTAGTATAATTTTAGCAAAAAATAATCTAAACTAGGAAAGAATAGTGACACATCTTTTTCAGGCTTTGAGTAGCTTTGTGATATGTTTCGGAGTGTCCTTCTGTTAATATTAAATTATCTACAAGAAAATGATTTGCATTGTTAGATTATTTTTTAAACAACTTGACTCCGTGGGTAGTGGATCTGAGTCCTCGTTCCTATGTATCTATATATCAATTTGATATGTTTGTCAGACTTAATCCTGAAATGGATCTCATGACATAGTATATTGATACACCGTATGTCATTGGTGCATCAATATGGTGATGATCGTAATCTGATCGTCGTGAACCACATGTGTCCAAGGTGGCTCTTGAGACAAGGACAAATGTGACATGTATTAGTGCGGAGCATGAAGAATGTCAAAACTTCTACTTTCGCTATTGATTTATTGCTTCATATTATAAGATCGATCATCGTAATATTGTTCGAAGAAGTATGACCAACTATCATCGTACTATTGTTGGCCGTAAGATTCTTTATAATTGAACGACTGTGAATACGATGAGCTTCGCTCTATGTCTACGTCGTGTAGACTCTATCGCATCTGCTCAAAATCATCCACTGCCTTCCCCTTCCGTGTATAAACTTGACCAGTACCTCGTCGAGCTCCATGATCTGAATCTTGAGTGACATGTGTAAAATATTACTCCTCGGTCCATGCACCACTCTCAAATTATGTAGACGAGACCATCGACTCTCCAGCGTTGCCACCATCATTGGTTGAGACATTGTTGTCCACGTCGTTGCTATGTCTCTGGACCAAGCTGGTTGTTGAATGCGATTGCAAGGGTGTCTCATCACCTGACTTGATTCTTTCCAACGGTGTAACTAATTCTACTGTATTCCCTTTGCCTTTGTACGTTGGGCGAATGATTGTGACGGTTGGGTGTCTCTATTGCCTTTTGTTTATATTGCTCTTCCTCTTAATCCTCTCAAATTAGCCTCTCAAATTTGATCTAATCCACAAATCATAGTTTCATTGAATTTAAGAGAGTGAAAATGTGAAAATAAGAAAGAGATGTGAGAAATGGTCAATTTGATCGTTTGAAATAGGGCAATATCAGCCCTTGATCGGTAATGGTCGAAATTCGATTGTTACTGATCGGTACAAATCAGTAATGGTCGGATTTCGATCGTTATCACTTGGTATAGACCCTGTATCGCTCGATATATGGTCATGTAACAGTACCGCCCGGTAGAGGACAGTCCGCGTATCGATCCTTTATCAGATTGGTACGTACCGCCCATACCGGGCAGTACAGATCGGCACAGTGAACCTTAACTCGGAGTGAGACATATATGAGGTCTTTAAATTTCAGCTTAAATACTTCAAAATCTTTTCATCTCTGAGTGGATATCCAAGCAGCTTGCTTCTTCAAGCATGTGACACACATTCAGTATCAATGTAAGAATAAAAAGAGAAAGAGCAAAGGTTGGTTCGTGATTCTGTTATATATATATATATATTCTGACTTCTCTGTAGAGAAAATCATGTTTCAAGAAATGTGTTCATAATAGTATCGTTGCTCATCTTTTAAGTCCTATAAATATGCATTGTAGACTGATAGGTTCATTTATCTTTTTACACTCTTAGTTCATTGGTAATCTTTTAATGGTAAGTATTTAATGAGCTATTTCTGCCCATAGTTTGGGAAGCTTTTCACTCTATTCATACAGTTTGTTTTTTCCTTTTTCAGGAATATGTTTCATGTCCAATGAGTTGGTAAGAATTTTTTTCCCTGTCAAGTCATTAAATTTTCTTTATTATAAAGAACATAATGGGTACTTTGAGCTTGGTACATATGACACTCAGAATCTTCGTGAACATAAACATGGTTAGCATGTGTAAACTTTTATGGTTACATAAATATGGTATTATGGGCTTTCTGGATTGTTCAGTGTGTCAGTAGGTGCGTTTCAATTTATTGATTTGTCAGACAAAAAAAAGCCAACCGATTGCAATTTCGAATTATTATTCTTCCATTGAGTTTATTTAGCAGTATTCAGAAGTATTTCCAGAAATTACTGACAGATTTTATATGTGTAGCCAAGATATGTGGTCAACCAAGTTACTGCTGGGGATTATGATTGTCCAAAGAACGTGCTCAAGTTCTTAACCGATCTCCATTCTGCTTTTAGAATGCTCAACCTACGAAATGACTTTCTGCGCAAGAAGTTTGATGGTAGGTTCTATGTTTCTGATTTTAAAATTGTTATATCATTTTGTAAGTGACGGGCATGATAGCAGTTGAAAAAATGTGCATGCTTAAATCTAAAGACGAAAAAAATTCATGACTTAGTTCAATTTCTCCAATGCTTTTTGGCAGGAATGAAGTATGACTTGAGAAAAGTTGAAGAGGTCTACTACGATGTTAAGATCAGAGGCCTTGGATCTGGGGACTCGATGCAGGGGCATGCCACCCAAGCTTAATGGACTGGAGACAATTTGGCTGCTCAAGGTATATATATATATATATATATCTACAGTTGCGTAGTTTGTTCCATTTGATATATTAGGCAATAAGGGGTCCTCGATCCTATGTATCTATATATTAATTTGATATGTTTGTTTGACCCAATCTTGAAATTGATCCAACGCTATATTATATTGATACACCGTATGTCATTGGTGCATCAATATGGTGATGATCGTAATCTGATCGTCGTGAACCACATGTGTCCAAGGTGGCTCTTGAGACAAGGACAAATGTGACATGTATTAGTGCGGAGCATGAAGAATGTCAAAACTTCTACTTTCGCTATTGATTTATTGCTTCATATTATAAGATCGATCATCGTAATATTGTTCGAAGAAGTATGACCAACTATCATCGTACTATTGTTGGCCGTAAGATTCTTTATAATTGAACGACTGTGAATACGATGAGCTTCGCTCTATGTCTACGTCGTGTAGACTCTATCGCATCTGCTCAAAATCATCCACTGCCTTCCCCTTTCGTGTATAAACTTGACCAGTACCTCGTCGAGCTCCATGATCTGAATCTTGAGTGACATGTGTAAAATATTACTCCTCGGTCCATGCACCACTCTCAAATTATGTAGACGAGACCATCGACTCTCCAGCGTTGCCACCATCATTGGTTGAGACATTGTTGTCCACGTCGTTGCTATGTCTCTGGACCAAGCTGGTTGTTGAATGCGATTGCAAGGGTGTCTCATCACCTGACTTGATTCTTTCCAACGGTGTAACTAATTCTACTGTATTCCCTTTGCCTTTGTACGTTGGGCGAATGATTGTGACGGTTGGGTGTCTCTAGTTCCTCTTGATTAGAGTGTTCTCCCTCTTAATCCTCTCAAATTAGCCTCTCAAATTTGATCTAATCCACAAATCATAGTTTCATTGAATTTAAGAGAGTGAAAATGTGAAAATAAGAAAGAGATGTGAGAAATGGTCAATTTGATCGTTTGAAATAGGGCAATATCAGCCCTTGATCGGTAATGGTCGAAATTCGATTGTTACTGATCGGTACAAATCAGTAATGGTCGGATTTCGATCGTTATCACTTGGTATAGACCCTGTATCGCTCGATATATGGTCATGTAACAGTACCGCCCGGTAGAGGACAGTCCGCGTATCGATCCTTTATCAGATTGGTACGTACCGCCCATACCGGGCAGTACAGATCGGCACAGTGAACCTTAACTCGGAGTGAGACATATATGAGGTCTTTAAATTTCAGCTTAAATACTTCAAAATCTTTTCATCTCTGAGTGGATATCCAAGCAGCTTGCTTCTTCAAGCATGTGACACACATTCAGTATCAATGTAAGAATAAAAAGAGAAAGAGCAAAGGTTGGTTCGTGATTCTGTTATATATATATATATATATTCTGACTTCTCTGTAGAGAAAATCATGTTTCAAGAAATGTGTTCATAATAGTATCGTTGCTCATCTTTTAAGTCCTATAAATATGCATTGTAGACTGATAGGTTCATTTATCTTTTTACACTCTTAGTTCATTGGTAATCTTTTAATGGTAAGTATTTAATGAGCTATTTCTGCCCATAGTTTGGGAAGCTTTTCACTCTATTCATACAGTTTGTTTTTTCCTTTTTCAGGAATATGTTTCATGTCCAATGAGTTGGTAAGAATTTTTTTCCCTGTCAAGTCATTAAATTTTCTTTATTATAAAGAACATAATGGGTACTTTGAGCTTGGTACATATGACACTCAGAATCTTCGTGAACATAAACATGGTTAGCATGTGTAAACTTTTATGGTTACATAAATATGGTATTATGGGCTTTCTGGATTGTTCAGTGTGTCAGTAGGTGCGTTTCAATTTATTGATTTGTCAGACAAAAAAAAGCCAACCGATTGCAATTTCGAATTATTATTCTTCCATTGAGTTTATTTAGCAGTATTCAGAAGTATTTCCAGAAATTACTGACAGATTTTATATGTGTAGCCAAGATATGTGGTCAACCAAGTTACTGCTGGGGATTATGATTGTCCAAAGAACGTGCTCAAGTTCTTAACCGATCTCCATTCTGCTTTTAGAATGCTCAACCTACGAAATGACTTTCTGCGCAAGAAGTTTGATGGTAGGTTCTATGTTTCTGATTTTAAAATTGTTATATCATTTTGTAAGTGACGGGCATGATAGCAGTTGAAAAAATGTGCATGCTTAAATCTAAAGACGAAAAAAATTCATGACTTAGTTCAATTTCTCCAATGCTTTTTGGCAGGAATGAAGTATGACTTGAGAAAAGTTGAAGAGGTCTACTACGATGTTAAGATCAGAGGCCTTGGATCTGGGGACTCGATGCAGGGGCATGCCACCCAAGCTTAATGGACTGGAGACAATTTGGCTGCTCAAGGTATATATATATATATATATATCTACAGTTGCGTAGTTTGTTCCATTTGATATATTAGGCAATAATAAATCATTGTGGCTCTTACGCATCTTTTCTTGGTTTTCTAGATGACGCTTACATGTAGTAAGTAATTCCGTGCTTCTTCAAGTGTCATTGGATCCAATCCACGAGGACTGGAAAATGAAGAGTAAGAACAAGTTCTCTATATATCTTCGTGGTTCTCTGGTAGCTACCAATGAACAACAATGTCATTCATTATATAGTCAGGATCAAGTTTCTTATGTCAACCAGCGGAATCAAACCTTCATTTTTTGCTACCGAACAAGTTTCTTTATATCAAATTGTTGCACAAGTACTTCATAATTTTTTGCTACCGAACGGTCTCCCCATCTCGACCAAGAAAGATCCCTGGTGGAATACTGCGCGTTCTTGTTGAGGCATCTTACTCGGTTTGGGTAATCTTCAATTGGAAATGCAGGTGTAGTTGGCATGTCATAGTTGTGCCATTCCCATCGCCAAAAGAAATCATTCTAGTAATAATAATAGGTTCAGTATGAACCTTTGTACACTTCCACACGCGAACACTACCGACGCGTGTCCTATCATCCCTCCCTATCACCGCAAGAACCCAATGCTTCTCGTTAACCGCAGTGCTCGTGTCCGGGGGGCACCGTATCTCCGCTCACGATTATTCATCTTCTCCATCACAAGTCATTCGGTGGAAAGGAATTCTTATGTTAAGAGCCGAATCCACGCAAAGCTGGGATTTGAAGCCAAGAAAGGGCCCATTCCACCATCCGCGCACAACCAAGTCTCCCGCCAGAGACTTGCCGCTCTCCTCGAAAGCTCCCTTCCATCCTCTCCTCAGGAAACTCGGTCCGGTGCTCTTTCTTGGCCTCAAAGCTTCCAACTTCCTCCCACCACAATACCATCCACCACCCCTCGCCCGCCCTTTGAGTGAGTTTTGGATGCTGGTCTTGGCCGAAGCTGATGCTCATGGCGTCTGGTGACGACGGGCTTCTTTCACTTCCTGCTGCCTCTAACATGGTAAGCCTTTTCTCTTTATGGCGGGATGGTAAAACGATGCATCTGTTTGCATCTTCTCCACACTTGAAGGTTCTAGAGGGAGGCTGAGAGATGAATGTCAATAAGGTTTCTGTTTCGATTATTGTTAGCATTGGGATTTTGGTTGTTGATCATGGTGGCATTATCTTGTTTGTGTCAGCTGAAGGTCGGGGAACATACTTCTCTCACATACTTCCAATAAAATTAGTGCCTCGTCGCCACGGGATAACAATTAACGTTACATCACTTTCAGAGTGGTTAACTGATCCACTATGTGTTATGCAGGGAAGGAAGAGCACCGGTAACCGGTATCCAACATAGAAGGTTAGAGCTTGAAAAGGAGGTGAGTTCCTAGTTCTCTCTTTTGCTTTTCAAGTGGAAGCTAATAGAACAGTACCTGAGGCCTTAACGCTTCCTGTGCTTTGTTTGTATCAAGAATTGGGGGAAAGACAAAACAAATGGGGAGGAAGTTTGAAATATCTTGTTTGTTTGAAAGGAAAACAGAATGAGAAACAGAATGTCAAAACTTCTACTTTCGCTATTGATTTATTGCTTCATATTATAAGATCGATCATCGTAATATTGTTCGAAGAAGTATGACCAACTATCATCGTACTATTGTTGGCCGTAAGATTCTTTATAATTGAACGACTGTGAATACGATGAGCTTCGCTCTATGTCTACGTCGTGTAGACTCTATCGCATCTGCTCAAAATCATCCACTGCCTTCCCCTTTCGTGTATAAACTTGACCAGTACCTCGTCGAGCTCCATGATCTGAATCTTGAGTGACATGTGTAAAATATTACTCCTCGGTCCATGCACCACTCTCAAATTATGTAGACGAGACCATCGACTCTCCAGCGTTGCCACCATCATTGGTTGAGACATTGTTGTCCACGTCGTTGCTATGTCTCTGGACCAAGCTGGTTGTTGAATGCGATTGCAAGGGTGTCTCATCACCTGACTTGATTCTTTCCAACGGTGTAACTAATTCTACTGTATTCCCTTTGCCTTTGTACGTTGGGCGAATGATTGTGACGGTTGGGTGTCTCTAGTTCCTCTTGATTAGAGTGTTCTCCCTCTTAATCCTCTCAAATTAGCCTCTCAAATTTGATCTAATCCACAAATCATAGTTTCATTGAATTTAAGAGAGTGAAAATGTGAAAATAAGAAAGAGATGTGAGAAATGGTCAATTTGATCGTTTGAAATAGGGCAATATCAGCCCTTGATCGGTAATGGTCGAAATTCGATTGTTACTGATCGGTACAAATCAGTAATGGTCGGATTTCGATCGTTATCACTTGGTATAGACCCTGTATCGCTCGATATATGGTCATGTAACAGTACCGCCCGGTAGAGGACAGTCCGCGTATCGATCCTTTATCAGATTGGTACGTACCGCCCATACCGGGCAGTACAGATCGGCACAGTGAACCTTAACTCGGAGTGAGACATATATGAGGTCTTTAAATTTCAGCTTAAATACTTCAAAATCTTTTCATCTCTGAGTGGATATCCAAGCAGCTTGCTTCTTCAAGCATGTGACACACATTCAGTATCAATGTAAGAATAAAAAGAGAAAGAGCAAAGGTTGGTTCGTGATTCTGTTATATATATATATATATTCTGACTTCTCTGTAGAGAAAATCATGTTTCAAGAAATGTGTTCATAATAGTATCGTTGCTCATCTTTTAAGTCCTATAAATATGCATTGTAGACTGATAGGTTCATTTATCTTTTTACACTCTTAGTTCATTGGTAATCTTTTAATGGTAAGTATTTAATGAGCTATTTCTGCCCATAGTTTGGGAAGCTTTTCACTCTATTCATACAGTTTGTTTTTTCCTTTTTCAGGAATATGTTTCATGTCCAATGAGTTGGTAAGAATTTTTTTCCCTGTCAAGTCATTAAATTTTCTTTATTATAAAGAACATAATGGGTACTTTGAGCTTGGTACATATGACACTCAGAATCTTCGTGAACATAAACATGGTTAGCATGTGTAAACTTTTATGGTTACATAAATATGGTATTATGGGCTTTCTGGATTGTTCAGTGTGTCAGTAGGTGCGTTTCAATTTATTGATTTGTCAGACAAAAAAAAGCCAACCGATTGCAATTTCGAATTATTATTCTTCCATTGAGTTTATTTAGCAGTATTCAGAAGTATTTCCAGAAATTACTGACAGATTTTACATGTCTAGCCAAGATATGTGGTCAACCAAGTTACTGCTGGGGATTATGATTGTCCAAAGAACGTGCTCAAGTTCTTAACCGATCTCCATTCTGCTTTTAGAATGCTCAACCTACGAAATGACTTTCTGCGCAAGAAGTTTGATGGTAGGTTCTATGTTTCTGATTTTAAAATTGTTATATCATTTTGTAAGTGACGGGCATGATAGCAGTTGAAAAAATGTGCATGCTTAAAATCTAAAGACGAAAAAAATGCATGACTTAGTTCAATTTCTCCAATGCTTTTTGGCAGGAATGAAGTATGACTTGAGAAAAGTTGAAGAGGTCTACTACGATGTTAAGATCAGAGGCCTTGGATCTGGGGACTCGATGCAGGGGCATGCCACCCAAGCTTAATGGACTGGAGACAATTTGGCTGCTCAAGGTATATATATATATATATATATCTACAGTTGCGTAGTTTGTTCCATTTGATATATTAGGCAATAATAAATCATTGTGGCTCTTACGCATCTTTTCTTGGTTTTCTAGATGACGCTTACATGTAGTAAGTAATTCCGTGCTTCTTCAAGTGTCATTGGATCCAATCCACGAGGACTGGAAAATGAAGAGTAAGAACAAGTTCTCTATATATCTTCGTGGTTCTCTGGTAGCTACCAATGAACAACAATGTCATTCATTATATAGTCAGGATCAAGTTTCTTATGTCAACCAGCGGAATCAAACCTTCATTTTTTGCTACCGAACAAGTTTCTTTATATCAAATTGTTGCACAAGTACTTCATAATTTTTTGCTACCGAACGGTCTCCCCATCTCGACCAAGAAAGATCCCTGGTGGAATACTGCGCGTTCTTGTTGAGGCATCTTACTCGGTTTGGGTAATCTTCAATTGGAAATGCAGGTGTAGTTGGCATGTCATAGTTGTGCCATTCCCATCGCCAAAAGAAATCATTCTAGTAATAATAATAGGTTCAGTATGAACCTTTGTACACTTCCACACGCGAACACTACCGACGCGTGTCCTATCATCCCTCCCTATCACCGCAAGAACCCAATGCTTCTCGTTAACCGCAGTGCTCGTGTCCGGGGGGCACCGTATCTCCGCTCACGATTATTCATCTTCTCCATCACAAGTCATTCGGTGGAAAGGAATTCTTATGTTAAGAGCCGAATCCACGCAAAGCTGGGATTTGAAGCCAAGAAAGGGCCCATTCCACCATCCGCGCACAACCAAGTCTCCCGCCAGAGACTTGCCGCTCTCCTCGAAAGCTCCCTTCCATCCTCTCCTCAGGAAACTCGGTCCGGTGCTCTTTCTTGGCCTCAAAGCTTCCAACTTCCTCCCACCACAATACCATCCACCACCCCTCGCCCGCCCTTTGAGTGAGTTTTGGATGCTGGTCTTGGCCGAAGCTGATGCTCATGGCGTCTGGTGACGACGGGCTTCTTTCACTTCCTGCTGCCTCTAACATGGTAAGCCTTTTCTCTTTATGGCGGGATGGTAAAACGATGCATCTGTTTGCATCTTCTCCACACTTGAAGGTTCTAGAGGGAGGCTGAGAGATGAATGTCAATAAGGTTTCTGTTTCGATTATTGTTAGCATTGGGATTTTGGTTGTTGATCATGGTGGCATTATCTTGTTTGTGTCAGCTGAAGGTCGGGGAACATACTTCTCTCACATACTTCCAATAAAATTAGTGCCTCGTCGCCACGGGATAACAATTAACGTTACATCACTTTCAGAGTGGTTAACTGATCCACTATGTGTTATGCAGGGAAGGAAGAGCACCGGTATCCAACATAGAAGGTTAAATCTTGAAAAGGAGGTGAGTTCCTAGTTCTCTCTTTTGCTTTTCAAGTGGAAGCTAATAGAACAGTACCTGAGGCCTTAACGCTTCCTGTGCTTTGTTTGTATCAAGAATTGGGGGAAAGACAAAACAAATGGGGAGGAAGTTTGAAATATCTTGTTTGTTTGAAAGGAAAACAGAATGAGAAACAGAAAAAAAAAAAAAAAAAAAGGAATGAGAAACAGAATAATTGAAGGAAACAGAGGTATTGTTTTCTCTTGAAGTCAACTTTTTACATTCTATTATCATCAGAGAAATTTGGCGAAGATTCATAATTTCAAGCAAATTTGTCTTGTTTGTTTTCTGAAGGAGTGAAAATTTGGGTTTTTCTTTTTCTTTTCTCTGACCGCCTTCTCTTTCTCTTCTCTAGTAATTACCCCAGTGAATAATAATAAACATAAGCATTACATCCGCTGTGGTTTCAAACTTAATGTTGTTTCCAGGTGGCCGAACTGCAAAGGATGCTCCATGATGAAGAGAAAGTGCATGAAATTTTGGAACGTGCATTGCTTCCACAAAATGCTCTGTTAACCCTTCGTATCTCAAGTTTCCTTCCAAAAAAGGTACATCCTCCTTAAATTTGTGCATCTCAAGGAAGACATGCATTGGAAAATACAAAGGTGCAAACTTAAAGTTACAATAATGTTAACTTGTCCTTTAAATTGAGCACATATAAGCAGTTTCTGGGTATGAAGGCAATCCAACATTGTAGCCAGCAGAGGACCGGTTTGCAGCTTAAGCTCTACCATGATGATGACAAACAATAAGTCTTTTATTATATAAAGGACTTTGTTATTGTCATTTGTCTGAAAATTTATGACTAGGATTTTGACACCTGCATCATTTATGACGCAGGCTATTTTAACTTGAACTTAGTGCTCGAGGACCCCTATAATGGTTCTGAAGTCAATAGTCAGATTAATATCTAATCATTGTATACTGAGATACCCATATAAGCAGTTTTTCCCATCTAGTGTGTTTTTTTTTTAACCTCTCGGACAATACCATTTCTGTGTTCTACATGACCAGTGACACCAGAGATTATCAACATTTAGTTATATTATGCATATGAGGAGGTTTGTATTGTTGCATTTGGACAGACTTTGATACAGATGTATAACATGCTCAATTCGAAATTTAAATTAAGCAAAGTAACTTTATGTTAATAAAACATACTCTTGTTTCATGTTGGCTATTGGATTATGGTTATATATTTAACAAAATTATTATACTGCCTAAGTTATTCTGAGTCGCGTAGCTTTTGAAGCACTAGCACTTATTTAACCAAACTAATGTAGTGCCTAAATTTTTCTTAATCTAGTAGTTTTTAGGAACTATAGAACCATGGCCGCCATTATCATACATGTCCTTACTTTGTTATCCAACTTCACCTCAGTTGATTCCAATGTATGTTGTGTGCATGATGACATGAATTTTAAATGAGAGTTATTTCATAGTATGTTGTTTTTCTTGCTAAAATTCTTTCAAGGAGAAGTAACCCTTTTACAGTCAAAAAGATAAATTCCAATTTACCAAAAGAAACAGGGATGGATATGTTAGAACATCATTGTACAACTTTAGATTTCTTCCTTTTTCTATAAAGTATTTATGGTGATAAATGAAAGTTTTCAGATGCTTGTCCTCTTGAAAGTTCTTTCTCAAACTAGCCCCAGGGATGACATAGCCTGAAGTGTCTACCATGTTCACGTTAGTTTCCACACAGTTCATTCCAAATTAAATTTCTAAAGTGTGTTCATGGTCAGCCTAGTTTGAGAATTTGAATATCCTAAGTGCCATAATCATTCCATCCTAGCTATTCTCATGCAAAGTGCTTTGAGCTTTCTGACATGAATAAAATGGTGCAATTTGCTATAGGAATTTAGTTCAGTATTGAATTCTTAACTATATTTTTAAGCAAATCCTTGCGATGATTTGTTACCCATTGGGCCAGTGACTTTTTTCATTTATGAATAACTAGCTTTATGGCCTAATAGAGGATAAAATGAAAGAAACATTTAAGATGGTGTAGGCATATTCAAAGGAGAAATATAGATGGCTTGGATAGATGAGCTAAGTCAATTAGGATGAATGGTGCAAGAAGAGATAGATAAAAAAGAAATCTAAGAAAAATCTATGAGAAACATTAAAACAATATTAGATCATTTTTAATTGGCTTAGGATATTAACTTAAACAGAGCTTAATGAAGTGAAAAGATTAATGTAGTCGATTCCAAATGGATACTTAGGACATTATAGCTCATTGTTGTACATATAGTTAGCACCTGGTTCGTGATTTTTCATGATTATTGATTCATTTGAACTCAAAGACATCCTTCCTTTTCTAATGTTGCTAAAAGGAAGAAAGGTATTTCTTTTTTTTTTTCCTGCTGAAAGCTCATCTGACTTGCAGACAAAGGAACTTTTAGCAGAACTTGTAGTGGTGGAAGAGGAGATAGCTCGACTTGAAAGTGAAATAAGTAAAGTTCAAGTAGGCCTACCAAACATGCAAGGAGCTGAAGAACAGAAGACCTCAAAAGTTTTCAACTTTAAGGACACAAATGTAAATGTCATAGTTGAACCTTCAAGTGATAAGTCAGTTGCTTCATCACATGTGCCTGGTCAAGAAATTTTGCAGCAGAAGATAGCACTAGAAACCAAGCCGTTGTTCTTTATAAACCAGGCAATAAAAGGAGATTATTCTTCAAGCATGTGACACACATTCAGTATCAATGTAAGAATAAAAAGAGAAAGAGCAAAGGTTGGTTCGTGATTCTGTTATATATATATATATATTCTGACTTCTCTGTAGAGAAAATCATGTTTCAAGAAATGTGTTCATAATAGTATCGTTGCTCATCTTTTAAGTCCTATAAATATGCATTGTAGACTGATAGGTTCATTTATCTTTTTACACTCTTAGTTCATTGGTAATCTTTTAATGGTAAGTATTTAATGAGCTATTTCTGCCCATAGTTTGGGAAGCTTTTCACTCTATTCATACAGTTTGTTTTTTCCTTTTTCAGGAATATGTTTCATGTCCAATGAGTTGGTAAGAATTTTTTTCCCTGTCAAGTCATTAAATTTTCTTTATTATAAAGAACATAATGGGTACTTTGAGCTTGGTACATATGACACTCAGAATCTTCGTGAACATAAACATGGTTAGCATGTGTAAACTTTTATGGTTACATAAATATGGTATTATGGGCTTTCTGGATTGTTCAGTGTGTCAGTAGGTGCGTTTCAATTTATTGATTTGTCAGACAAAAAAAAGCCAACCGATTGCAATTTCGAATTATTATTCTTCCATTGAGTTTATTTAGCAGTATTCAGAAGTATTTCCAGAAATTACTGACAGATTTTACATGTCTAGCCAAGATATGTGGTCAACCAAGTTACTGCTGGGGATTATGATTGTCCAAAGAACGTGCTCAAGTTCTTAACCGATCTCCATTCTGCTTTTAGAATGCTCAACCTACGAAATGACTTTCTGCGCAAGAAGTTTGATGGTAGGTTCTATGTTTCTGATTTTAAAATTGTTATATCATTTTGTAAGTGACGGGCATGATAGCAGTTGAAAAAATGTGCATGCTTAAAATCTAAAGACGAAAAAAATGCATGACTTAGTTCAATTTCTCCAATGCTTTTTGGCAGGAATGAAGTATGACTTGAGAAAAGTTGAAGAGGTCTACTACGATGTTAAGATCAGAGGCCTTGGATCTGGGGACTCGATGCAGGGGCATGCCACCCAAGCTTAATGGACTGGAGACAATTTGGCTGCTCAAGGTATATATATATATATATATATCTACAGTTGCGTAGTTTGTTCCATTTGATATATTAGGCAATAATAAATCATTGTGGCTCTTACGCATCTTTTCTTGGTTTTCTAGATGACGCTTACATGTAGTAAGTAATTCCGTGCTTCTTCAAGTGTCTTTGGATCCAATCCACGAGGACTGGAAAATGAAGAGTAAGAACAAGTTCTCTATATATCTTCGTGGTGCTCTGGTAGCTACCAATGAACAACAATGTCATTCATTATATAGTCAGGATCAAGTTTCTTATGTCAACCAGCGGAATCAAACCTTCATTTTTTGCTACCGAACAAGTTTCTTTATCTCAAATTGTTGCACAAGTACTTCATAATTTTTTGCTACCGAACGGTCTCCCCATCTCGACCAAGAAAGATCCCTGGTGGAATACTGCGCGTTCTTGTTGAGGCATCTTACTCGGTTTGGGTAATCTTCAATTGGAAATGCAGGTGTAGTTGGCATGTCATAGTTGTACCATTCCCATCGCCAAAAGAAATCATTCTGGGAACAATAATAGGTTCAGTATGAACCTTTGTACACTTCCACACGCGAACACGGAATCAAGGCGATGATCGGATGAAACGCGGGGCCCGCCGGACGCGTGTCCTATCATCCCTCCCAATCACCGCAAGAACCCAATGCTTCTTGTTAACCGCAGTGCTCGTGTCCGGGAGGAACCGTATCTCCGCTCACGATTATTATTCATCTTCTCCATCACAAGTCATTCGGTGGAAAGGACTTCTTATGTTAAGAGCCGAATCCACGCAAAGTGATTCATTTGAACTCAAATACATCCTTCCTTTTCTAATGTTGCTAAAAGGAAGAAAGGTATTTCTTTTTTTTTTTCCCTGCTGAAAGCTCATCTGACTTGCAGACAAAGGAACTTTTAGCAGAACTTGTAGTGGTGGAAGAGGAGATAGCTCGACTTGAAAGTGAAATAAGTAAAGTTCAAGTAGGCCTACCAAACATGCAAGGAGCTGAAGAACAGAAGACCTCAAAAGTTTTCAACTTTAAGGACACAAATGTAAATGTCATAGTTGAACCTTCAAGTGATAAGTCAGTTGCTTCATCACATGTGCCTGGTCAAGAAATTTTGCAGCAGAAGATAGCACTAGAAACCAAGCCGTTGTTCTTTATAAACCAGGCAATAAAAGGAGATTATTTGGTTAACGGTTTCAGCAATATAAGAAGTGCTGGAAGCTTAACCAGGTCTTTCCATTACAAGGGAAGCCAAAGGGCAGTGGAAATTAAGGAGAGAGCTTCAAGGAAAGGTCGAATGCCACAGAAAGCATCCTTGCCTAAATTGCCTCCAAAGCACCTAAGCAATAAAGTAAGTCAAACTCTTTATGCTACCCAGATTGTCCTGCTTAGTTTCAATGTTTATTATGACTATCTAATAACCAAGGAGAAACATAAGCAGAATATTGCTGTTATAAATAGAGAGATAAATATGGAGAGAAACATTTGTTGTCTTACAAATGCATTACATCTTTCACTTTTGTTTAAGCTGTGAAGGTTCTGTAGCCCTATATTAAATTAGTTGTTTCAGTTTTACTTTATTAAGCTTTCTATTTGGTGAATGGAACAGAGGATTGAGCCATTATTACACTAAAACCCAGAGTTTCTGTTAAGTGTTAACTTCATCTGAATAGATAGATGACAAAAATCACCTCAATGAACCATCACAGAAGTGTAATCTTCAATCCAAAAGCCAAATTGTGTCTACATGTTATTACTTCCTTGGGAGACTTATGATAAAAGAGAATTCTTACATGTAAAACTGTTCTGTCTTTTTTCTCTAGTTATTTGCTGTTGAAGTATACTTGTCAGTATTATGATTTTCTGGATGTTGTTCTTACAAATTTTCTTTTAACTATGAGACATTTTGCTTTCTCCAGGATGCTAATGTGGAAAATTTTCTCACGGTATTCAAAGAACATTCTACTGTAAATTCATCAGACAAAAATGGTGGAGAATACCAACCAAACAAGTTATCTGAGAAAATATTGAAGTGCTTGATCTGCATTTTCTTAAGATTTATAAGAACATCACGAGCATTGGATCTAGAAAAATCTGGCAACTTATTAAGATCTGCCAACGTACTGCTACGATCAGGAAACTACCCGATTGATGGCAGCTTGATGTTAAAGGGAAAAATTCCAACTCAAAGGGAAATAAGGCACCATGATCCTTATGAAATTTTTGAGATTGAAGACTCTCTACTGAGAGATATTGGTCCATACAAGAATCTTGTCAAATTTACCTCATGCTCTTTGGATCACAAAGACATTTCTAGTTCTCTTGCTTTATTAAAGAAGTTTAGGTAAGCTGCACAGCTCACTCTATTTTTAAAAATCAAAGTATATTTTGCATGATTATATCAATGTGTATTATATAAATATGTTTAGTATATCATCATTCAGATTTGCATAAACATTTATGCATGTAAAGCACTTTCAGTATCTGGGAATTTTGTGCAGAGGCTTACTATAATAATCATGTTTTTTTTTTCTGAAATCATTTCCTAAATCTACTTTTGTTATTTCATTCATCCATAAATTCTTATGATAACTACATTTCTTTTTGCCTTCTATAGACTGTGATGTTAGTCATTGTTTAAATTACTGCCACAGGATCTTAATTAGCAGCCTTCATAAGGTGGACTTGACATTTTTGACCCACCAAGAGAAATTGGCTTTTTGGATAAATGTTTACAACATCTGCATCATGCATGTATAGTACGACTGCTTCCCTTTTGTTAACTTTCTTGATGAGCTCTGTCTAAGAACAATTGCCTGATGTTTCATGCAAATCCATGTTTTACAGAGCTTCCTAGAACTTGGGATGCCTTCAAATCCAGAAATGGCTGAAGGATTGAAGAATAAGGTACAAAGATACTTTTAATGAATGTACATTCGATCACTCTTCATTTTTAAGATGACCTAAAACATCAAGTATTTTCTTTCTCATCAGGCCGCGCTCAATATAGGAGGGCACAAACTAAATGCATTAGCTATAAAGCACCTTATTCTAAAGCAATCATCGAACTCTAATGAGGTAGGTTAAGCTTAGCATAATATAACTGTGTTTATTTAGATAATGATTGTGTAGTCAATTGATTGTTGCATAGGATGACTGGAAAGTTCACAAGGATGAAAAAGAAATGGTTCCTAAAGACTATGGATTGGAGCAATCAAACCCCAATATTGTGTTTGCACTATGTTCTGGCTGTAAATCTTCTCCAGCTGTAAGTAAAACTTTCAGAAATTAGACTTCATATAGTGATTACTGATGTCATTATTTATCATAAAATACCAAATTAATAATGGTCAATTGTACAAGTGGTGGCTGATGCCCTTTATGTCCCTAGCATCTGGCATAACCTTTATTTCTTTCATAAAATACCAAATTGTATTCAACCATGTCATATTTTATTGTTAGTGAACTTATGCAAGCCACTTCCAAGAACCACTAGGCATATGTAAAAAGTGATAGGTGGCTAATTGCATGCAAAAAATGTCTGTTGATCATGCTTCAAGCTTTAGCAATGGACCAGAGATCCTGTGTGATCTTCCTAATTTCCTGTATTTCACCTATCTTTAATATTTTGGAAACATCTCTATTTTCGTCCTCTTCCAAGAAAGTGAGGATTCTTTTCAATTTTATATTGAGAGGAACCCTCCAATTATGACATCACAACCATCACTGTATGATTATTAGGTTCAAGACATCCACTTTTGAGCATATGATTGATTGAGAAGAAGTGCTCTAGATTTTCACTGGTCTCATGGGTTAAATTATGTTGTGACTTCTAGCATAACATATTCAAAAGTCTAATGGTGTTAAACTGACTTCTTATCTTAATACTAATTGGCAAATGTACATGTGGTAGTTCTTGATGACCTTGAACCGATGTGACCAAGAAGCATTGCTAGCGATAAGGATCACATATGACGATAGCTTACCCATTGTATGACATCCTATGTTGCTTATGTTATGATTCTTTGATGATGATGGTAATAGATTGAATTTTGTTCAGGTCAGAATATACACAGCTGATGGTGTCGTAGGCGAGTTAGAAAAATCGAAGATGGACTACTTGCAAGCTTCAATAGTAGTGACAAGTACAAAAAGGATTTTGATCCCGCATCTGCTGCACTCAAATATGCATGACTTTGCCAGAGACTTGGATTCTTTAGTTGACTGGATTGTCAACCAGCTTCCAACTTCTTGGCCTCTGAGGAAATCCATGCTGGAGTGCTTGAAGGGAAGGACAGCTGCGAAGATATCTCATTCGGTGGATGTAATCCCTAATAATTCTGAATTCCAATACCTTCTGCCCATGTGACTTAATCTTCCTTTGCACTTCTTTTCTAAAGTATGACGAGCTATTATAGCAGGATGCGAGAAATTATTCCGCGTATGTATGCTAATAAGGTCTGGTTTCACTTCCTTTACTTCTTGAGTTAATTGGGAACGATCTGTAAATATATCAGTAGACAAGAAAATAATAAGCTGTGTTTTGGACAAACTAAATGAGTTTACAGTTGCATTCAGTTGGCGCAGCCAGGAAAAGGTACATTTTACAGCTTCACATCACAAAAAAGATTCAGCATGACAAGATTCTTAACTGCTTGTGTTTTTCTGAAATATACATGATGATAAATCTAAAGGTCCCGCTGACATGGACTTCATAACAGATTCATGCACAAGTGCTCGACAGAGGCAGCCAGGTTTTGTCAAAAGAGTCGTGGATGTAAAAAATCAATTGGAAAAAATTCCACTAAAGCGGCCAACCAAACAACCAACCAGTGAATGTGTACAACCACTCTTCGTTGTTGTTCGTCTTACGACGTCCTTTGCTCACAACTGAGTTTTTACATATGCATCTAACTCAACCTCTCGTACTCGATGAATGAAAGTATATTAAATAGAAAGTTTATACTGCACCCTAACCATGGCATGTTAGCCACTCATTTTGATAATGTCAAAATTTTGCCCTGAGATTTTACACTCATTTGCAAGCAAATGGACACCCTAACATAATTAATACAATCTTGAAAGATCTTGAAGACGTCAGGCCCCAGCACGTGTCTCATTGGCTGGCTGGCTTCTGTTTCTTCTTCCTTCGTTTCTCGTTTGTGTCGCCTCTCTCCATACGCTTAGATTGCCATTGACGGATTTCCATGAGCTTTGCCTTGGCATCCCGGAAAGGTGCATCGGATCTCATCGACATCAACTCCTGGTAGACCACACACCACAATATCATCCACCAGCACTGTAAGTAATAAAAGATATCTAGGAGTATCTACCTTGAGATGATCCATGGCTGCAAGATTAAAACCGATAGTGTCCTTGCATTCCTGTGAAATGAAAAGAATCTCAATTGGTGTTCAGTGTTCACAAAAAGAACGTCCATAAATAATAATGCATCACAAGGAACTAGTAGATAAAGAATAATGTGACATCCACTATAACTCATCCTACAAACAACTAAAAAGCAGTCTGTCTATTGGATCCCATCCTCCGACAGAATATCCTGTAAAACTGTTATCTCTAACTATCTTATCCCCTTTTTTCCATTTAAAAAGAAAATATAAAATATTATGACGAACTTACATCAAGCAACAAAACCAATGAATAATGGAGCCTCCAAATTTACCTTAACTCTTTCATGAAGAATGTCCTTCAGTACAATCAAAACTGGTCTGGCAGCTACTGCAGTCGTTAGCTGGTTATGATGTGTTTGCAGCAGTACCGTGGTGACCCTGCAGACAAGCTCGACCTGCAAGCAGTGAATATGCAGTTATGTTTTATATTTCTTAAGAATGTACTATATATTATGATATAATAAAATCCCAGTCTTAGTTTCATTGAAGCAGTTCGTGAATACTCATTGTACCAATACATGCAGCCAACTATATCACAACTCATTATGTATATATTTGGTTTTCAATCAAGATTCAGAAAAAATAAAGACTCCATTGTCATTACCTTGTCAGGAACGAGAACCCATTCTTTCAAATAAGACATAAGCTTCAATGCATCTGAGAACGGCAATGACTGCAAAAACAGAAGATATGGTGACTTCAGTCAGATCTTTGTAAGAACCAAGTCAAACAACCTGCACCTTAGCAAAAATGTTTCTTCACATTTATGTAATTTTGTATTCTGGTTTTCCTTGAATAACAATAAATGTAAATAAATCACCATAATTTTGTAACTTGACCATCTAGATGTAATCCTAGAGCAAATTTCCTTCCAAGGAGATGCATCAGATTCTGATACTACAGGATAATTTTCATGTTTTGCAGTTTCTAGCCTAAAGGAACTTCTGATGCAAGAAAATCTTAGTGCTTTTAATGCCTAGTAAAAAAAGACAAAATAAATCATCCATAACACAAATACTCAGAATACTGGCTAAACATGACCTCTAAATTTTTAGGCTGCCTAGAAGGAAGACATTCTGTCTAAAGGTACACAACAATCTAACATGAAAAAGGTGAAGATTTCTACAAAAAATAAGCATGATAAAAAGGCTTTCCAGTACAAATGCAATATATGAATCAATACAACAAACAAGTTTGAGATAAGTCACTAAAAATAAGCAAGAGCAAACCTGTAAAACTGTACTATTGAACAAAAACTTTGGCATAATATAAGATCCAACAAGAATGAACAAACAAAGAACTTGTCACTAACCAGAAGTGTCTGTTCTAGATCATTGGTATTAACGTTTGCAAGTGTATGAAGAACATAATCAGATGGAGAAAGCCCCCGCATCATTATATTTGTTTGGAATTCACCTCCTCTTCCGTTTTTCTGGTCCTCCTGAAAAATTAGAAAGGAAAGGAGCACATTAAATTTTATCAATGCACATGCATCCTCTTTTGCTTGCAAAAGCAAATGTGCATATATTGCCGCAACCCTCCAACCCACATTGGTGGGAGTCTTGTGCAGTGAGCAGCCTTTAACAACATTTTGAACTATATAGCAAAATTGAATAATATTGATTGTTCAAGTCAGGTATCGTATAGAGAACGAATATAACATGAGTCATAGCTGCAAGAAAAAGATAAGAAATGAACTAGGGTAAAGTGAATGCTGCTGTAGAAATTTTTTGGTAATCAAAGATATTACAGCTTATTATGTATATACTTAATTCTTATAAAAAGTGCCATAGGTATTCTACTGGTGTGTCGGAAATGCATTATGTCAGTCTACAGGCTTAATATTGGTGTGGCATATGATGGTTACTACCTAAAACATAAGAAGAAAAATTTTGGGCAAAAAAAGAGGTGAATGCACCACTTCCAGTAAGATGTTCTTTCACTTACAAGTTAAGGTTTGACATACAATAGGAATCATCTGCATGAATAAAACACTTAGCTCTAAAAACGAAGCACACAATTCTCTAATGCAAGTGCCCAATTTATTCTTCTCCATTCCCAATGTTCTGTGTGAATTAAAATAATAGTAGCTTCACTGCTTACAAGATGCTCAACAACACAAGTACGACAAACAATGTATAAACCTCCATAGGCAGTTAAGCACAATTATGCAATACACAAATTTTGAAGAGTATCTTAACTAATACTAGTGTGTTTTGTACAAATTTCCTAGTATATGTTTTGAGATACTAATATTAGGTTTAAAATTTAACATGCACAGGGAAATCAAATGCATGAATCAAGAATTTAGAATTTAACAGTGGCGTAAACCGGCAATCCTTGTTACTGTCATACCATAAAGCACAGACTCTTCAAGATAATCATACTCATATCAGGTTTTAATTTCTTCAATTAAATGTTTGTATACGACAGTAATTTTATAACTCAAATGATGCATAAACAAATACACCGCATGCTTGGACATGTTTGAAATTTCATGCATGCTAATTTGTATTGATAAATATGAATAAATGAACACGTATAATGGTCGAAAAGCACGTGATTAGGAATCTTAAGGATCATTTCCTGTCTAGCTGTTATGCGACAAAAAATTATTTCATATTAGGGGATCTAAATATTAAAAACATTAACATTTTCTGTGTGTACCTTGTGTTGATCAATTCGTTTTATTTCAGCATCCGCCATATCTAATGCATCAATAACCAAGTCAGTTGCACTCAGGGTTTCCTTGGTTTTCTTGCCTGGAACACCAACAGATCCCTCATCTGGAACCAATTCTTTTGGTGCATATCTGTCTTCATTTAGATTGTCCAAGTCAGACTCAAAAAGCTCTTCCAACCTCTTTTCCCTTTCTTCCTACACTCAAACAAGGCATTTAAAGAGCACTCGTTAAATAAAATAACTAATTGTAGAATATATTTATTAATTTCAATGAGCACAATTTAGGGTTTAGGAATTAAGAAATTCGAACAGTAGAATACCTCAATGAAGAAGGGTTCTTCAGTCCTATCCCAACGGCGAATTGAACGATCATGAGATCCTGTGACAATGAAGTCACCACGATTGCTAACAGCAAGGCACCAAACTTCAGCATGATGCCCCTCAAGAGTCAAGAGTAACTCAAACTTATCAGCATCCCAATATTTGACGACGCGATCTTTCCCCACGCTGAACATGTAATGTGTCTTTCTCACAAATTTTACATCCATAACACTGAAGTAAATAAAAAATGGAGACCAAAATCAGCTTTGGCAGATTCATTAACAAAGTAAAGCAAACCTAACTTTAAAGCATCATAAAGACCTGTCAGCATGTGCGAAGATAGATTTGTGGCAGTCACCAAAATCCAAACCCCAGATTTTCAAATTTTTGTCTGCAGAACCACTGACTATAAGATCACCATCAGATGAAATATCCATACAGAGCACTGGAAGCTTGTGGCCATAAAGGGAAAGAAAAAATTTTAAGGAATCCACGAAGAAGACCTGTAAAACATCCATATGAATAAGATATAATAGAAGTCATGCCAATCAGGAAAAAGTAGCTTTTTGTTGATAAGAAAAAAAATTAGAAAAAGAATATTACAATTGTCACAGTAAAGCACACAAAAACAATGCAAATCAACTTAAGACACTGAGAATGCACAAGTTTTGTGGTGGATATCATGCACATTATATGGAACATGGTGGAGAGATGAGGTATACACGTGGAGTATGTCTTCAATATGAACTAGAAGTCATGATTTAGATGAATTTGCTATGCCTTGACGACTCAACAGTCTGACAGATGAAGCGTAACTAGGATTATCTGGTTCAGTCCATTGTAATCAAGTTTGAGCAGAAAATACAGTGATTGATCAATCTTGATTCAAAACTCTCTTCAAGCTTAGCCTCCAACAGAAAACAATAAACTCGAATGGTTTTAGTCAAACCAGAAAAAGGATAGGTGGAATTGATCAAAGCAGTAAATGGATCAGTTGGACAATCCAGTTTTATATGTCAAAATGTAAATGAATCTTAATCAAACTACATTCAAACAGCAAAAAGAGTGGAAACTGAACTCAAAATGACAAACAATGGAAACTACAAAAACTCTTTAATGCACTCAAACAAACTGAAGACCCGGATCAAAACCAATTACAATAAAGAATTTGATCATAGTTTATATTTAACATGAACCTTTTAGCTATAGTATCCACAATATCGAAGGTCATATACTAATTCCACGAAAGAAAAGCATTATTGTATTCTGCAGATGGTTTGGTTTCTCAACCTAAGTCATGAAGCCACAAGGAAGCCAACCTACAATATCAGATCACCTGTAACAAACAAGCCAATTTAATTTAAGTTCCACATTATACCTCAATTCCACAAGCTATATAGCTAAGCAAACCTTATTAAGAATATCCAATAGTCGACAATGAAACTAATAGCATGACACCAACAAAAACTTGTGATACTATTTATACTAATTTCAAACATAGATCTAGTTAAAATTCCAAGGATTCATGATCTAGAACCCAAAGAAGAGAACAGATTCATATTCCTCAAGCTTCACAAATTAAAATTTTCAATAAATATGGATCAGCATAAAATATCTCTACAATAAGATGAAATATTACCTTGATTGTGCAATCCAATAGAGAAACAGCGAGGTGCTTAGAATTTGGACTGATACAGACTGCCAAAACATCATCATTCATTTTCAAAGTTCTTACATTTGTCACAGTTAGTTGTTTAGAGTCCTGCAAAGGTTAGAAATGTCAACAAAAAGACCATGACATTATGATGCAAGCATCAGGCATTTCTCATGTGTGCCCTCTGAAAGTTCTATACATGCATTATAAACCTGTAAAACCACAAGAAGATAAATTGGGTATTTCTTATTCTAAAGAGATAAGCAGGACGATCTCAATTTTCATAACTTATATTATGACAAAGAATGACCAGTACAAATACATTTTTTGTGCAAATATAAAGTTTTAAGCGTTAGCAATTTTAAGCAATAACACAATATAATTATAATAGAAACAAAGTCATCTAAAGTAATGTGTTCACTATTTTCTTTTTCTTTTTTTCTATTTTTAAAGAGTCTCTCACCCTCAGTAAGTGGACTGGTATAGTTATTTCAGTCATTTATTAATTGTAGTGCCAAAAATTTCCTATCTTTAGACCTTAATTAGCCATCTCCGCTTGCGCTTTACCTACAATTTTCATTTTTAAAATTAAAATCCTCTTCTGCTTATATAAGATATTAATATTCTGGTGTCTCACGAAGATGATTGTATCTTTCAGTTGGTCATGTCTCACTCAATTAAACATCTTTTTGAAGCATTAACACAGCCAAGTAATCTAACAATAGTTACTTAACATATGAGAAGATAATCTCAGATAAAAAATAACAAAGGAGATAGCACTAAAATAACAAAGAACTCTCAGCAAAAATTACTTTGAATTATTTCGATTACTAAAAGGGTCAGGATAGACAAGTGTCATTTTTCTCTGAACCATCATAAATTTTAGCTCAATGTCCAATAAATTCTCCTATCTAAAACTACTTAACCATCTCATATAGAACTTATGATATTAATCAACCTTTTAAGACTCAAAGAACTAAGAGACCAGTAGAAGTCAATAACTTGGTTTGCACCACAACCTCTCATCTGGACAAAAAACACCTTGTATTACCATGAAAGTGCAAATTCACAAACAAAGAGCATATTCATGGACACAAAAAACAATAGAGAAATCGATAGGCCACTATATCCTCGTCTAATCATTTGCCCACATCTTAAACAACTTATATTCAGCCCCAAAAGCACAAATGCTTCACTTTCTCTGGACAAAGAACAGCAAAAAGATATTCACCCTGAGAGAATGCACAAAGAATCCAGCCTTATAAAGCATCATTTAAATAAAGATAAAAATTAAAGGATGATGGGACTGCTATACATTTTCAAAGGATAAAGAACTCGAATAAGACCTGCTAATGTAATCTGAAAAGCAGACCAAACTGATTTGCAGAAGAAACATATCAAAATGTATTGATAACAAACTGACCTACGTATGTCTCGCTTAACACAAAGTGTCATGGTGCAAGGAGAGGCAGGGTAAAGCTTCCGAAAATTTTATTAGAAACGAAAAAAAAAAAAAAAAGATTGCTCTTGTTAAGATCCATGTAGCTGACCCTAGATGGTTAAGATATTACAACTTGTAAGTTCTATTCAAAGATGTTGCTGACAATTGGTGGAAATTCCAAATCACAATATCTCTACATTACCAGAAACAGGGTTCAAGGATGCTGACTAATTGGGCAGTAAGAATACTGAACACTTTATTATCAAGTATTAATCTTACTCGGGACATCTAAAACCAAAGAACAAAGGCTAAATTCTTCAACAATAAAATATCCTTTGCATAGCTAAGAAACTCACATTAACTGGTTTTTGCAACAGCTGATACTCCCAGAACTTAACATCATGGTCTGCACTCCCTGTGACAAAGCCACAGCTGCTGACAGAACCATTTTCATCTGGAATTGGAACAATCGACCTTATGGAACCTGCATGAGCTTCTATCACTTCAATGGAGCTCCCACTACCAACATCAAGTATCTCCAAGGTTCCACTCTTTGTTCCAACAAGTGCATAACGGTTTCCAGGTACAAAAGAACTGCACAATCCATAGCCAGACTCGATTGTGCGAAGGCAGACTCCTGTACTGGGGTTCCAAATCTTTACAGCATTATGACTTGTTGACATCAGAAGGTCATTATCTGAGCTAAGTGTAACGCTTCTAATATCTGAGCGATGTCCATGAAGCTCAATTGAGTACAATTTAGATATCTTATCTGTATCAATTAAATGGGTCTCTAGCATGTTATTGTTCAAGGACAAGGATAATGTGGCAAGACCAACTTTAGGAACATTAGGACAGAATGCAATAGAGCAAATTTTCTTGCTTGCTCGTAAGGTTTGAAGAAGTTTAAACATATCTGACACTGCAACAGTTGGATGCTGAAGTTCCTGGCTGGATAAAGAATCTACAAACCCTCCATTTTCATTATCTACGACAATTGCTTTTGCCATAACCTTTTCTTTCTTTCTGTGAAGCCTCCGCTTAGCCTTGCGCATTGATTCCACGTCATCAAGAACTCGATATATTTCCACACTTTTCCCTGCCACTTGACATGCCAAAAGACTTCCAGACTTGTTAAATCTCAGGGTCGCCACCCTATCCTTGTTCTGCCTCTTGATTTCGCCAAATTGCTTCAAAATTTCCCATTTGTTCTCATTCTCGACCATCTCAGCATTGGTTCTAATTTGATAAAACCGGAGCTCAGTGTCTGCTGACCCAGATACCAAAAACCTCTCCTTGTGGTCAACATCCAGAGACCATACTTCGCTGTGGTGCCCACTCACAATCTGTATGCAATGCTGCATTTCAAGATCCCATACCTGAATGAACTTGTCCTTGGAGCAGGTCACAAGCTTCTTTCCAGAATCAAGAAATACAAGGTCTGTCACCTAAAAAGGAACATCAATATCAATCAGAACCAGTAAATCAAGCTTCAAGTATTCGGAAAGGAGAGGTCTTTAGACAACAAGGACATGCCTGGTCTCGGTGACCACGAAGGCGAAATAGTCCGGCTTCACCAACCACATCCCACAGGATGACATCGCAGTCCTTGCCGCCAGAAGCAAGAAGGGAGCTGAGGTGATTATAGCGGAGGGCAGTAACAGCTGATTTGTGGCCATTGAGTGTCGCCTCGCATGTGGCCTTTTCGTAGTCCCATAGACGAATACTACCATCGGCGTGCCCACTTGCGATCTGAAACAACAGCAAAATGTCAGAGTTATGCAGTAGCGACGAACTGGTCCGGGATAAAGGAGAGAGCGAGGAGAAACCGGTTACCGAAGTCGATGAGGATGAGGGGGAGGCCGCAACGGAGGTGACGGCGAGGGTATGGGAGGAGCGGGAGGAGGGGGAGAAGGTCTTGGAGGCGAGGCCCTGCTTGAGGTTCCAGAGGGCGAGCTTGTCGAGGGCGGGGGCGAGGAGGTGCAACCCCGAGGGATCGTAGGTGATTTTGGAGTCGAGAGAAGCAATGACGCCGAAGGCGAGGCCCGGCTCGTAGCGGAGGTAGGACTTCACCATCGCGGCCGGTCGCTCGAGGGCAGCGTAGCCGCCGGAAGGGGGCAGTGTTCTTGCGCGGACGTGGTTCTAGGGTTAGGGTTTTAAGATACACGCTGCGAGAGGGGATGATGTAGGGAACGGTCCGATTGCCGGCCGAAACCGAGACATCTTTACCCGACCCAATTGGTGCCTACCGGGTCGGATTCATAAAGCGTTCGATTTTTCTGAAAAATTACAGAATTTCTAATTATAAATGTGCATTCAAATCCGAATATTTTAATAGCCATGGCTTTTCGGATCCAATACTTGAGAATCCATATATGACATTTCGGTCCGAACCGGGTCCAATTGTGTTGGCTTATTGGATTCGCTTCGAATCCACTACAGCTTCTCTCCCTATGACTCCAAATAAGAGTTTCGAGTCCCATTACAAGTGTCTAATATGCCTTCTGGTAGTGTTATGGTTGCAAGCGTAGTTTTGGATGGAGTTGCTTGTTACAAGGAGACTTGATAGGTGAGTCTGTCGAGATAGCAGTAAAGTTCATGCAGAAATCATGTAAAATCTATAGAAAAATAGACATGAACATTAGCAGTAGGGTTCTCAAGGTAGACAATTTATTCATCTACTGAAATCTGCGGAAGAGACTTCGATTACAAGCGCTTAAATCATTCTTCCTCGGGGAAGAAATCCGATTTTGATAGCACAGGCGTATCTTCACTTTTCATGAAGATAAGCCTGCAGTGCCGGTCCGGTGAGCCTGCAGATCCTCCACATGGGCATGACCTCGGCGCCCATGTCCTCGTAGAACTTGATGGCGTTCACGTTCCAGTCGAGCACGCACCACTCCACCCTCCCCATCCCCATCTGCGCCGCCTGCCCCGCCACTGCCGCCAGCAGCATCCGCCCCAGCCCCCGCCGCCGCCAAGTCGCCCGCACGAAGATGTCCTCTATGTACAGCCCCGGCTTCGCGAGGAAAGTGGAGTAGTTCGGGAAGCACAGTACGAAACCAGCCACCACTATGCCCTCTCCGCGCGGCGATGCGAACTCCGCTGCCTCCGGGTCCTCCACGGCCGACTCCAGATCGATCCGCCGGACGATCGGGGCGAAGAGGGGGGCGTCGCTGTCTTCGGAAAAGGGGGAATGGGAGAGCTCGAGAACGAGGACGGTGAAGGAGAGGAAGGGGGGAAGAGCGGGGGAGGGGAAGAGCGTGTCGGAGAGGGAGGCCTCGGTGGCAGAGAAAAGGTGGGTCAACAGCTCGAACTCCGCCATCTGCCGGATGAGGCGGTGGATGTTGGGCACGTCGCGTCGGTCGGCAAGCCGGATTCGAGCCCAGACGCTGGCCGCGGCGGTTTTTTCCTGTGCAGCGGCCGCGGAGGACGACATTGCGGTGGTGGGTGAGATGGTGGATAAGACTAGGGTTGAGTTGATGCTTGTTTGCCTCTTAAACTGGTCTTTTGTGTGATGGGCTTCGGGCTGATTTCAAGTGCGCCGTTGGAAATTTCGTGAGCCCATTTCTAGGAAGAGAAGTCGTGCAGTGGCTTCAACAAACAATGCAATTACGTAGATGACAAAAACGCTACAAGTCGGATCCTGGAATTCATGCAAATATGCAGCCACAACACATAACAAGAGCCATCAGGAGAACCAAACGCATCCCATGGAAGGTGTAAAGGCAAGACAAGACAATTCACAAAAACTAACAAACAATGCGACAACAATCATTTGAGCGATGAGACAAACTGCAGAGGATGAGAGCCCAGACCTTCAAAAGAGACATTTTTACATACATTATGTCTACCAGGCTTTTCAGCACTGTGATCAGTCATACAAGAAGACATTAGTGAAGAAGAGACGACTGGAAGAATTTGATGAAACAGAGTAAGCTCTAAAGAATAATGGTACATTGAGTTGGATTGCTCTTAGTGCAATACAAAGATCAACAATGAAGGTTGCAATATCTCAGACAAAGGTATCAGTCTGTAAAGAGATACCGCAATATTAGCAAACTGTGGACTCCACTTGAACTTCTAAAAGAAATATCTTAACAATTCCTTCCTAGAGGAAAATCTAAAAAGTACAAGCAGGCTTAATAAGATCCACAACTATCCAGCAGAAGGTGTGGCATAATGCCCAGTTTTCCTTCTGTGGCGGCTGAAATCAGATACAAACCTGAATGTCTGCCCGCACCCAGAGAACTTGCACTTGTAGGGACGCTCTCCCGTGTGGACCCTGACATGTTCGGTCCTGGCCCATGCCCACTTGAAGGTCATGTTGCAGCCCTTCCATGGGCATCTAAGAGGTCTATCATCATTGTGAACACACTGATGGCGCACTGCATATTTGTGACAGCTAAATCGCTTTCCACATCCCTCAATTGTACAACGGTCACGCTTGTGCAGTGAAAGTTCTCCCCTTGTCTGAAAACTCATAAAACAGCCTTCGATGTCACACTTGAAAGCCTTGCTCTTATCTTCCCTTTGCACAATCGAGTTTCCTGGTCTTCTCCTTTCCTTGATTGCAGAGCTCTTCTCCAGTGTAAATATGTCAGCCTTGACATCCGTTTTGACACAAGTCCGTGGCCTCAACCCCTCACAGGGGCTTCGTACAAAGCAAACTGAGCTATCCTGACATCCTGTTGACTGCTCTTGTTGTCTCTTTCTTTTGTTTCTCCGCCTCACATATTGTATAAGATCAACTCTTGTTGGATTATGATAATTTGGTTGTGCACCATTCTGCAAAGAAGAGCTATCAGCAGAAACACAAAGCTCCGTTGAATGCACTTCCTGCATAACAGAGCCTTCGGCCATTGATATGGCAAGAATCTCAGACAACTTCATTGAATGGTTAAAAGCAGTCTTCCCATCAGCTTTAACAAAGGCTTCCATTTCATCAGTACAGTGAGCTTTCTGCGGTATTTCAGAATTATTAACAACCAAATTATTGACAGCATAGTAGTTTTCACTCTTAATGATATTTGCACCATCAGCAATATGTTCAGTCCTTGCCAAAATCTCTTGCAACATTTTACTACCATCGTTTATGCTAATGTCAGGCATCCTGTTTGAATTAGCAGGATTGGCAACCATGTCATCACCTAAAGGTTCCTGGACAGACAGATTATTAAGCTGTATTTCAGAATTAATTAGCGATTCTGATAGACAAAGGAACTGGTCGTTGGACAACGAAGTTCTGCAACTATCCTCTAAATTCTCCAAAGAATGATGGAGAGGTCTTCTACCAGTCCCACAAGCTGCTTCCCTATTTCCATTGAACTCATCTCCTAGATTAGCTGTATCCACAGCACTAACTTGTTGAGCTTCAGAAGTTCCACTTTCTAAAGTCAATCTATCTGCTAAAATTTCTGACTTATCAGAACTACAAAACTTGTATTGTGATCTATATGCTTCTTCAAACCCTTGACTTAGTTCCGGATCCACAAAAGGCTGTTTGCTAGCCGACTTTACAGGTTCACAAACTGCTTCCTTGAAGCTTAGCCCATCGGAGTGAATCTCTAACCGTTCAGAATATCCAACATCTGACTCATGACTTGCAGGCAATTTTACAGGAGGAACAGCCTCACTATATGTGGTAACCCTCAGCGTTACCCAACTCACTTGATCCATTTGAGGACATTCAGCAATCAGGACAGGAATGGTATGCAAATTATCGCCAGTATCATCTTTCATTTGACTAATAATTTTGTTTGCAGAACCACATTTTCTTCTTTCATCACCTCTGTCATCAACCTTAACAATTGTGTTACCACTGCTTGACTCTTTGAGCATACCTTTTATAAGGAGACTATGATGCATAGTTCCTATCTGATGTGGTTCAAGGCTACGATTAACTTCTGTGACTTTGGCAGAATCAGTTATTGAATTTGTATTCCCATCTATTAGCTCACACTTTTCATTATTTGCATCAAATTGTGATTTTGACTGGATCACACCAACTAGCTTGTGGGGAGTACGAGATTTTCTAGAAAGCCACTTGAGATTTGAAACAGCTGTAGGAGAAGGATCAGAAAAGATTCCACCTAAGGATAATGTGAGATGTTCTTGATTTGATGGAGACTGCTTTTTCAGCTTCGCACAGTATCTCAGATTCAGACCCAATTTTGACGTCCAATCATTCCCATCTTCTTCATGTCCTTCATCATCAATTGAGACATTGATTAAATCCAAATCTGATGGGGATGCATTCACCAGTGGGACATCTTCACAGTTAAACCGGATGTTGATTTCTTCAGCAATAGATATGGCAAGTGCTTTTATTTTGAGATAGTCTGCAAAATCAAAATAACAGCACCATAAGAAATCCTGCTTATATCACTATAAGAAAGCAAATTCAGTAAGAACAAAAAATAACTTCTGGTATTCCAGAAAAAAAATTATAGCTATTTATAAGGAGATGAAGTTATCTGACTCTTGAATAAAGATGAATTTTATTCCATGAAAAAAATAAAACGATCTATAAGTATCAACAGCATGAACTTTTCAGTAGAGATGTCCGTCGCTCGTATATGTTTTTTTCATCACTAGACTCTCAACAATGAAATCAAAGACCACGTATCATACACATCCATTCATTTTTCAAGATATAATTAGCAGTACTAATAGGAATTCAATAATGTTTCACTGACGCAAAACCATTCCAACCTTTTGCTCTGCAAGAGCAAACTACCACGATTACAATACATTTCGACCAGTACCAGACATGGCATACAAGAACAACAGCTTTAAAAATTGTAATTGGGAAAATTTAGAAGAAAATGATAATAAATGTAACATATATATTAATGCTATCAATGCATGAATTCACACCTGAATGGCATATAATAAGCACACGCACACCACCCTTGCACCGTAACAAATCCTCAATTTCAAGTGCATGTTGTAAGCAGAAGATTCGTGGTCTTAGAAATCCATTGCATGTATTCCAATTTGAAATCTCATCTGAAGATTTCTTCTCTGGCACATCATCTGTTTCATCAAGAGAAATGTTACCAGGATAGTCTCCTTGACATGCTTTATTGTCAACCTCTGAATGACTTGTCAAAGATATATGTGGCCCAGGTTCTTTCATTTTGTCACAAGAATGTTGTCCACAGACAACTGTCGTTTCATATGTACAACTACAATGTGTTCTCTTTGCTTGAACACATGCATCATTCTTATCTTGAGCTCTCAATTCGTGTATCTGACGCTCCATTAAACTCAGAATCTGTTGATCTTCCTCATTGCTTGCACAATTAACAGGCAATGAGTTGACGGTGGATAGTTTTTCGGGTCCAATCAAATGACAAAATCTGCTTCTCTCAACGTCTTCACCAAGCATATCTGGTGTAGTGTCTGATAAAGATTCTTTGACAGCACTTCGGTTTTCAACCAGAGAAACATTGACTGTGTCCTCATGTGAATTAGATCTGGCATCCGGATTTCTCTGCTCCTCAACACCAGCACATTCGTCTTCGTGATTATTTCAAAAGATGAAGCAAGTTAATACAACTCCATATGAAAACCAGAATTTCTGTACTTAACAATCATACAATAGAGATCCAGAAAAGCGGCTAACAGTACATGTCAATGTAACTTAAAGTCTTAAACATTCTCTCATCAAGCATCATTCTACTTTGTAATATGTCTTGCAATCAATAGTTAAGATTCAATTGCAATTAATGATAAATATGCCAGAGAATAAAGATGTCAACTAGTGATTGGGTGGAACATATTCTATCTTATGAATTTTGATGAGCTATAGTACAAGTATATAATAATGAGTGCTTAAAATATATTCATAATGCAAGTGCATGTCCTAGGTTGTTATCTAGAGGCAAAGAATGTTTTTATGGTGAATGCTTGTCACTCAAAAATGGGTTTTGTAACAAAAACACAGTCATCACACTAACATGCTAATCAACACAAGAAATACGTCCAATGCTGGAAAAAGTCTTTAACTTCCCTACTGTGTGTCTACAAAATTTACAGCTCCACTAGCCAAAAAGACAAATTACCTGAATCCAACTTTTTGGCAGTACAGGGATGGCAGGAAGGAAGGTTCAAATTTTGTGATATATCAAGGCTTGGATGAGATTCATTAGAATTTGCAGCAATAATATTTCTGGATGCTTTTTCAGAAGGTTGCAGGATAGCCATAAATGGATAGCCAAGAATTCCACAGGCAACACATGCCAATGATCCAGAATCAACATCAAGACCAAATGGTAGATCAATTTCATCAACATCCATGATGCCCTCAGTATTATTGCAAGCATTCTCATTAGCCTCTGAAAATAAAGCACAATGAGATGATCTGCCGGAAAGATCGGCAGTTGTTTCATGGGCATCCTGAGTACAGCAAGCATCTCCTTCATAGTCAAGAGAATCTTTACCCATGGATTGACACTCCATTTTAATTCCATGAAGGTCGCCACTTGTGGGCCCATGTGCTTCAGATGATACGGATGAAGACTGCTGCACTTGGGTACCAAGACACGTGGCAGGCAACATCTCTGGTTCCCACAACACTGCACTAGAGATTGTTGCTTTTGCAAGAAGTACAAACAACAAGTTGCTTTCATTCATCATATCATCCAGAAATGCTTTCTTGACTAGGATTTCTCGTTCTTCTTTCTTACGGTCTCTCAGACGGGAACTCCGTGCACCTGACAACAGTTCTCTAGGAACACTGGCATTAAAACAATTCCACCAGATTCAAACTGGAGAAAAAACTAGAATTAGGTGCCCACTCATTGAAAGTATGGACACCAACAATGAAAAGAAAAAAACAGTCTAAATCACTGATAGCATGCTAGACAAAGTGCATTTTTTTTGCTAAAAACTGAACCAGCATGGGGCATGTGCCAGTAACAATTATAAGACTTTCACATGGATACACACCATATAGACATACAGAAATAAGTCTAATGTGGTGTGTAAATCCTTGATCTAAATGCCAGGGTTCAGAGATTCGATGAAAACTGAAGAAAAACATAAACCAATACCACTAGGAATTATCCACTAGTAAATGTCTTAAATTTAACATTGAATGTCCCAATGTTTGTAGTTAATTTCTGATCTGTACCACATTAGCCAACCCTTCTTATAGCAGACAAAGTGTTTTGTTTGGAGAATCAAGTTGAATCATGCCTTCTAAAAATGAGTTCATGAGCCAAGGATTCATACAAGTTTGTGAATAAGCAAAATGTGTACAATCTTAAATTATGGTATTCAATAATAAACTAAAGCCCCACACTCTCAAATCCTTCTCAGGCAATACATAATATAAAGAACAACTTAATCAGCACCGTATATTTCAGAGAAGAGAATTCTAACTTGTAAAAAGAAAACCAACACTACAGATATTTCAAATACAATGAATTTTATAAAGTAGGTAATGGTTGTGAATCGAAGAAGGCAAACTGTAACTAGTTTCCAAAATAGTCATAATAAACCAAATCTCAGAGTAGCTAAGCGGGAGAGAATATCTCTGTCTTTGTATCGTCTCAGCACCAACTTACGAACTTAGACCATAAAAATTATCTAAAATTAAATTACTAGATTATTAATAACTTTTTAAAGAGTCTTAGATCTGTTTTATTTTACTCCAAAAGACTAGTTTGATTAATCTATGGTCTTTGGCAGGCGTTGGTTAAAATAATTTTATATCAAGATATAGCCATTATGAGTGATCTAGCTATGTGGAAATGGCTGACCAGTAAAAGGAGAATAAGAGGTGAGATAGGGTATTCCAGTAAGCACCAACAAATGGGACAACCAAAATCGACATAAGGTCCCACAACTTTAATAAGGAGCATACTGACTCCTTTATAGCAAAGATTTTCCTGCTACACAGTAAGTCGCATCAACTTTATTGTTCTCAAAGGTGTAAAGACTTTCTAATCATACTATCATAATAATGGCTGGAAAGAAGAGGGTGAGCCTGAATGCCACAGTAAGGTTGCTCCTTGTAAGCTAGGTGAATACAGCATCTATTAGCCTTGCCTAAACTCTGCATTAGCATGAGCCTTATGCGTCTGACCATCACTTTTAAATGGTTTGAAAGAGATCAAGGCAACAAAAATATATTGTTACAATTAAATAAAGAGGGTTTTAGCTTTTATCAAAAAATGATGACTCAATCTGCAAAAGTTGTAGAAAATTACATAAGCTAGGTTTCCACAGAAATTTCACACTGCTCTCGCAATAGAAGAAAATACAGATCAGAAGGTAGCGGGGGAAAAAAAGCATGACTAACTGTAAATTGTGCTGTAAAAATTTATTAATAACCAACCTTGAGATAAAAGATATTGATAACATGTATAACAGCTGTTGATGGGAGAGCATAGGAAGATAATTCATGGCAGCCCTCCGCACTGCAGCCTCTTTTGCCACCATTAACCACTTGGGAGTTGCAAAATTAGCAGCTTCCCCACAGTTGAATCCTATTGTGCAATCATGACAACATATAAATAAAATCAGGGGTAACAGGCATTTGACATCGAAACCTGTAAAAAAAAATTAAATCTTACCCCAGATATTTGTCTATCCTTAATGAGATTAGTGAGACTTCATACAAGATAAATGACATTAAGAACTATTTTCATTTTGGTAGCTTCAATTAAAGAATAGAAGTACCCTAACCACAAGAAAAGTACCAAATGGATACAAGACTAAAGCATGTAAAGACCTGAAAGCAGCAAGTATACATAAACTGACAAGCTTTACTCCATTTATTTGTCTAGTCTAATTAAACCATAAATGAAAGTTTGCATATGTTCACATGTAAAACTGTAACATGCCATTAATGTTTTATATGTTGTGCGATTTATTAGTCATGGTTAACTAAGCTGAGATTTGGGATTGACTATAATATAAGAGCCCACTAGAGCAGGCAATAGTTCCCTATATCTACATGGCCCAAGGTCCTCAACTTTGTCAAACCTTACATTAACTTTAATCCCTTTTTGGTAGCATCAATTTGCTTTCACTACAAACAACTACATCAGTTTCTCAAGTTGTGATGATGCAAGTGCATCCTACTATTGATCCTCTTTATCCTCATCGTCATATTTTGCAATCAGCTCCTCTACCTCTTCATCTTCATCTTCACCTAGATCTTAAAGTCTGACATATTCTTAGGGATCATAAATTTGTAACTAGTAATGGTGTCTGAGGCAAAAGATACATGGTATTTACTAGTACAGTTCCACAGTACCTCATTCAACTTGTCCCAACAGTGACCTATTTTCCATTTCTTTAAATGTTAACCTCCCCAGAGTTTTTTATTTCATCATTGTAAATGTTGCATAAACATTATAGTACCATGTTCTCTTATTTGTCATGGAACTTCCTATTCCTTGAGGTGCATGCTAAAGTATAGTTTCCAAGGAAGCATAAAATGTAACATGAAAGACTTTCAAGCTACATAATATATTTCCAGTTGAATGGGACACAAGAGTGTGATTAAAAAACAAATCTAATGCACAAGTTTCCCGCCAATGTGGCGTATTCTCAGACAAAAAAATGACACTATTACAACTTAGCGAAAAAGAAAGTGAGAAGGATTGATGTGTTAGAAAATCAAGAAAGGATGATATAATCAGAATATCAAGAAAGAAAGATATTACTGGCATATCAAAAATACATAAATTTTCAAGAACACTCAAGTGCAACTCTACCAAATACCTGATAATATGATAACAATCAGTCTGGAGCTTTACAATATCTAGTACTTTATAACAGACAGGAGTAAGTAAAATCAACAAGTTACTCTCTATCAAAAACAGAAAACTGCTATAACGAACATGATAAGATGAGCGTCAGCCCACAATCTATCTAAAACTTTACAACATGGGGGTAGGCAAACTCAACCTCTTTACTCCCCATCAAAACCAGCCAACATACAATAACAAAAATAATTGAAATTGGCCTCTAAGCTGTCTTAAAAGTTGTTGGTGGATTAAGCTCCCTATTGCGTGAATGACTTAAAGTATTGGCTCAAAGACTTGAGGCTAAATGTTTTCAATAAATTGCCTACCAGAAAATTTCTTGTAAGCACTAGAATGGCATAATAAGCTACAACAACACCTAAAATAATCTTCCAAAGTTATATAGTTTCTAACAATGACCAAAACATTGATTATCAGAAGCACTAACAACAATCAGGAAAAAAAAAACTTGATAGGAATTAGCTTGTAACATAACAACCAACCTATAATTTCTGAAAAGTATTAGGGATACAATGATAATGACATCATAGTTGTCCACAGAAAAGATATACCAAAATTTTCTATAATTTGCTAGAAAGTAAGAAGATCTGGGGTGAAATTTTACCATGGCTGAAGCCTACATGATAAGCCCTTGGAAATGTTACAACGAACTCACCAGGATGTTGTACTAACCTAAAACAGTGTGACCATAGCTATTTTAGTTTAGAAAACCAAAGTTTATATAGACATTTCAGCAATGTCATCCAGTCAGCGTTAAACCTTAAATAAGATTAAAGGCACAATCACATATCCAATATAAGAATTTCACCTGCAGCATGGCACCCCTGATGCCACCAGAACTTCAGGAGATAGCAATGTTGTCTTCTCTCCGAGCATAATTAAAGCCGCTGAAAAAACATAAAAGAAGATAATCAACCTCATCGCTTCATGTAACCGAAAACAACTATGCTACCATACCAAGCCGATCCATGTTTCCTCCATATCCCTGAACACGAACAATCTCCTCCAGTGTGGCCGCATAATCTCCAGGAACAGCATACCAAGTCTTTGGAGAGCCCAAATGGAGAAAATTCAAGCTATGCAGCTCATGATCCTCCACATGCCAGGCAAACCAACTGAACAGCATCCCAATATATACCATCGGCGAGGTAACTCCTGGCACTTCATCAGGCATAAATCTAGTAAGCGAACCAGGGGCCCTAGCGATGGCCTGAAGATTCCATGGGCTATTTGATAGCTTCCACCCGACACCACCCATGCCCTCACGCTCCCCGATCGCCTGTGGGCACATGCGTCTTGGCTCCTGGATGCTCCCCCTATTGAGCCCTCTTTTCCGCTTCCTCCGGTGATGAGGGTAATACCGGAACGGCACCTCCGGCACGCCAAACCCCGACCCAGGCACATCGTTGGCATACTCTACGTAAATGGGTTTTTCCGAAGCGGCCTTCCAGAAGAGGGCCTCGATCAGCAAAGGGCTGACTTCCTTGATCCCACCAAGCTGGGAGCGAGCGAAGGCCTTGGACTTGGCCTCGAACTGCTCGAGGGTGTAGAACTCGCCGCTCTGCCACACCTGCTTCTGGACGGGGAGGGGGCGGCCGCGTCGCGCCCCGAGCTCCTGGTGCCGGGTGGTGAAGACGGCAGCGGGGGAGCGGGGGGAGGAGGGAGGCGGTTTCGAGTGGTCGGGGGAGGCGGAAAGGGAGCGGTTGAGGTTGGCAAGGACGAACTTCTTGGAGGGCCGGGGGAGCGGGGGGATGACCTTGCAGATGCCGAAGGCGGCGGCCTCGCGCTCGACGCGCGAGATAAAGGCGATGGGATCAGCGAACTCCGTCTCGGTGGGGTGGTACTCGGGCGCCAGGGGCAGGTTCTTCAGCCATGCGGGGATCTCCGAGGAGTCGGACATGGAGGTGGAGAGGCAATTCCAGGTCCTCGCTTCCCCGGAAACAGCCCTAGAAAAGAGATAAGGCAAGGATCGGAGACAATTTTGGGGGCGGATTAGGTGGGGAGAGAAGAAGAGGGCAAAGGAGATAAGGGAAGGGGTTCGAGGGGTGCCATCGAGGGCTTCGGGTATCGAGGAAGAGGGAGCAGATTGAGTGTTACTGGGCGGTGCGACTGGTGCCCTAGTTTTAGCCGATGCCTGCGGTGGTCGTAGTGCCGACAACGCAAAAACCCTTTAGCCATCATCCTCTCACTCGATGGGGTTCGGTCAGGCCATGATCGACGCGGGCGCGCCTGACCTCCTCTCCATGCACCGATCAATTACGCTACTTTTATATAATTATGATATTAAAAAAAATAAACAACATAAATAAATGAATATATATATATATATATTAATTATCATTTTTTTTTTAGGAATTCTCATAATTATATATTACAGTTTTTTTACATAATTATAATA
>LVTN01000457.1:68517-136388 GCA_001649415.1 Musa itinerans | reverse complement strand
ACATAAATAAATGAATATATATATATTAATTATCCTTTTTTTTGGAGGAATTCTCATAATTATATATTACAGTATTTTTACATAATTACAATATAATTATGATATAAAATAAATAAATAAATAATATATTAGTTATTTGTTTTTTGGATGAATTATCCAAAAAAAAATCTCTCTTTTTTATACTTTTTCTCAAAAAAGTGTCCCTACTTTTAGAATTTCCTAATAATGTTCTTCTTTATGTAATACCCTAATATACCTTTAATTTGAGAGACAACCATCTAATCTTTTTTTGTCATTTTCTCTTCCTTTTACTATAGACCGATTGAATCAGTCCAATTACGATATTTTATATAATTATAGTATAATTATATAATTGTCATGAGATATCTTTTTTAAATATATATAATTATGATATTAAAAAAATAAACAACATAAATAAATGAATATATATATATATATATTAATTATCTTTTTTTTGGAGGAATTCTCATAATTATATATTACAGTATTTTTACATAATTACAATATAATTATGATATAAAACAAATAAATAAATAATATATTAGTTATTTTTTTTTGGATGAATTATCCAAAAAAAAATCTCTCTTTTTTATACTTTTTCTCAAAAAAGTGTCCCTACTTTTAGAATTTCCTAATAATGTTCTTCTTTATGTAATACCCTAATATACCTTTAATTTGAGAGACAACCATCTAATCTTTTTTTGTCATTTTCTCTTCCTTTTACTATAGACCGATTGAATCAGTCCAATTACGATATTTTATATAATTATAGTATAATTATATAATTGTCATGAGATATCTTTTTTAAATATATATATATGTTATATATTTTTATCACCCAAAAGCTCACTCTATTCGGGGAATAAAACTATGTGACGCAACTCAATCTTAACACGAGGAACTGATGTTGTTCTTGCCATCCTGGTAGTACTACATCATTCAAAGAGTTGGAGAATCACGTCTCTCGACAAGCTCGTATATAACAGGTGCATGAATATTTATATACGCCAAAAGAGAGAAAAGTGAGTTCTTCATGACCCGACGAGAGAGATTTCAATTGAGACTGCGGAGTTCTTCGAAGGAACGGACCCTGTTCGGCGAAGAGTAGATGAACAACATAGCAGCCGGAACCCGTACAGCGTACCAATGACTGCGATTTCTCCCTCCTCGGTTGCGTGAACCATATGCAACTCCCAAGGGATGATGATACTGCCCTGTCGAGGAGCTTAACAGGTAGTAACAAACGCAGAAGACGAGTGCCGGTGGCCGCGGATCACAAGATAACCTAATTAACATGCTTCTTCTTCTTTGCTTGCCATGATCTCAGGCGCATCGGTGTAGTGTTTGCTGAAGCACTCCGGAGATGATGAGTTTACTTGTTGGGGTTCTACGCTTTGACCATTCGGCATGTAGATGTCCCATTTTGTTGAGGTCATTCAATAGCAGTGCTGCCAAACAGCTTCTTCCGGAGGATGACATGAATGAAAACGACTCGATCTAGGATTTGAACCTGGGCAAGAAGACGTGAGTTGAGGAATAGCATGCAGGTGATGGTTAAGCTTCTCAGCTTGTTCAGGTTGAACCCTCGTCGACAAGAAGACTCGATTCTTCTTTCCCCCATGAGTCAACGATCGCTTTGGATTTGGAGATCAAACGCACGCAAAGCCTACTTTTATAATGCACGAGTGTCCTAAACGATGGTCTTAAAAGAAGCACTCACCAAAACCAACCTCGTTTGAAGCCATGGCATTTGGTTGAAGAATGGGGAGGGGGATTGGCTCTTTAAATCTTTCTTTACACAGTAAACTAAAAGATCACATAATGGTGTATTATAGTATTTGTTAATGAAAATTTTGCTCATTGGTAATCGAGTCACTTTTCCTTCTTTCATGAGCATCTTATGGATTAGTTCAAGTTTAATACGTCCAATTTGAATTACTGAGAAATGAATTAAATTATACACGCTACAACAAAACTTATCTTAGATTGCAAGTCAGATACTGTAGATATATAAGAAACATTTGTCCTACTGCACTATTTTCTTTTTCTTTTTTTATTAGTTTATACTCCAAAGCATCGTGAGAAGATTGCTTTTGCATTCACTATCGACACTTCAATTCCTTATCATCTTCTCATGCGAGGCTTAGATTTCGATTTTTATATATTCAAAAGTCATATTAGAATCCTTATATTTACAAAAATAAAAATATTGAATTCAAAGATAATTTTACAAGATTAAAAATAAAAAAAAAGTTTTTTTGGACTAACATGATTAAATATTTCAAAATTATCAATATAACTTTTGAAAGTATAGAGTCGGAATACTAAACATAATTAATTATATGAATAATTGTAATTAACTCCACTTTGATCTTCTATGATACATTTACCTAAGTACTCAATTGCTCTACTGTCAATGGCAGTTTTGACTTTAAAAGTATCGACACTTCAATTCCTTATCATCTTCTCACGCGAGGCTTAGATTTGTGTTTTCTTGAACACAAATCTAAAATGTGTGGATTATATAACTTTATTCATTTACACTCTAATATTTGGAAGGATTGCTTTATTCATCTTGATAATATACGAAGTCCAACAACAACGAAAAGAAGGGTTTTCTGCAGCTTGTGACCTTCATATGCAATGTGATCGACATTAGTGTGCAGCCTCACCAAATAATTAGTCATTTACGTGTTCATGGTATTAATGAAAGTTTTGGTTGGGTATATATGATCGAGAAAAGGAAAAGATAATTGCGTCTTCTATGACTACAGCATTGTCAGCATGATTAGACAACATTTGTTGCCGTCTCAAAGAAGCACGCGAATTGAAGCATCAGCTATGTCATTAAAGCTAGATTTAGGCAGTGATATAGAAACAGTTTTACCACCATAGTCAGATCACTATCTCTCCCTCCTCAATATTCTTCTCGGCAATCAACTACTAGTTGAAAATGACATAGATCATGATATATATTTTTATATTTTTAATTATTTTTTATTTACAAATCAATCATTATAATATATATATATATGCATGATTTAAGTACGTTAAGATCTGTATAAGTATACATTACTTAAATATATGAAAGTGATTCCTTCCTCTCTATCGGGGATACTCTTCTCAATCTACTCGGCTAGGTCGATGACTTCCTCAATTATTCACTCAAAAATATTCAAATACTAAGAGAACCAACCTTAATGATAAATTATAATCATAAATTATGATTATATCAAGAGCATCTTATTCTATAAGTCATTCAAGCCTTAATTACTAACACTATAGTACCACTAATCTCTTCAAATAATACTATAATAGAAGCATAGGCCAAATTATAAATCATCTTCACCAATATCTCTTGTACTTGTATGCTAAATATTTTATTTACCATAATGAAAATAACCCAAAAAGAAAGTATTATTGTTACTTATATATATAATCTAAAAATTATTATAAATGACTTAGTTTTAATATATCATCCCCTTAATGATTAAGAAATAATTGTTCATACTCTTAATAGTTTAAAAGATAAATATAAAAAACTGAATATAACAATTTAAGTACGTGACTCACCAATATCATTGACAAGTTGATTGATTATAAAAAAAAAGGATATTAAGAATTAGAAAAAAAAAACACTAACAAATCAATCTAACTCATAACATAAGAAATTTATATTAAAAGAGACCTTAATTATGCAACCTCTCTAGTATTGCTCTCTATTACATATGCAAAACCTCATCTCTATTTACAATCTACATAGTGTTTGAATATATTAGGATTTATCGTGATCGTATCTAAATTATGTAACACAAATCAATTAAACTATTATCTAAAGATTCTTAGATTATTTAAATCATTAGCATTATCTTAACATTCTCCCATACTGCTAATGTCTTTAATTCTTAATTTTTCTCGACAAAATAAAAACTTCTTGGAAAACAAGGGTTTTATAAAAATATCTGCAAGCCATTTTTTTGTATTGCAATAGTCCAATTTTATGTCGTTGTTATTGATCTGTTCTCAGATGAAGTGAAGTGATATATATGGATTGGATTCCTCCCCTTAATAATTGTAGATTGATTATCATAAAAAAATTATAGTTGGATCCCTTTGATGGCACATCAAATCTATTATAATTTGTCTCATTTAGATAGCTTAATGAGCTGTTATTAGTGAACAAAAGTACCGTGGCTGATGAGTCAGCATGACTAAATGTCGAGAGCTTTCTACATAGTGATTTGGATGATGAGGTAGTCGCGGCCTCGGGAAGGAGTGATGGTTGGTGTTGGTCGGGATCAGGGTTGATTAACAACTCCTTGCTGCCGGGCGGATCGCGCTCCTGTGCCGAGACCCTCGCAGTCAATGAGTGGTTGTCGTCCTGCAAAAATGACCTTCGCCGGGTGGTACCCGGTTATGACTCCTCTGACGAGCAAGTTAGTAACGAGTGGGATTGCTTTTTTCCTTCTTTTGTTTCTTTTTTTCTCTCCTTTGGCCGGAGGCCGGCCAAGGGTTTTATACTATGACGTGAGGGTTGATGGTGCATCAATTCGACGTCGCCGCTGATCCCCGAGGGATGGGATGACCCTTCTGACCGGCCACCGTTTCGAGATGCAGAGCCATGTCAAACGGCACCGCCCTGAGCTCTCGAGACAAGAGGTGTGACATATTTTCTTAGTACGAGCTCCCGAGACGAGACGTGTGGTGTAGGGCTCTAACTTGATGTGCGATGTACGTGTCCAGGCCGCCAAAATAAACCATATCAGTAGCCATAATATATTCAAATTTTAAGAATGAAATTGCTACAAAAGATTGCATTTTGGAAGACCAACAGATTGCTCCTCTACTAATATTGAAAGCAAAGCATGTTGTGCTTCTTCCATCTTCAATAGAACTTGCTCAATCACTATCTAAACAACCAAAACTTAAAATTTCATTAGTAGTAGAATACCATAATCTATGGCTAATGGTATCCTTCAGATGTCTTAAAATTTTCTTTGTTATACCCCAATGTATTTTACTTAGGCTACAACTTTGTATAAATCATGATGATAAAGATGTACCAAATGTTATATCAAGTGGAGTGTGACAAGTAAACTTGCAATTAAACTTTTGTACAGATTGCAATTAACCTTTTCTTCACTGTTGTTCAAGGAAAATTTCATATCTATGCCCATAAATTTTGTACAGGATTGCAACTCTACATCTTAAACTTCAAAGCAAATCAGATATATATATATAATATATATATATATATATATATATATTGACAAATAAAATTTTCACTTTTAACTTGTTTCACTTTAATGCTGAAAAAAAACTCATCATGCCAACATCAGCCATCTCAAATTCATTATTCATGCTCTTTTTAAATTCATCAATCAGATGCTAACTATTTTCAACATAAATCAAGTCATCAACATATATGATAATCTCTCTCTCTCTCTCTCTCTCTCTCTCTCTCTATATATATATATATATATATATATATATGTATTCTCTAGAAATGAATACATAATTGCGCTTCTTATCACTACAGCATTGTCAAAATGATTAGACCACACTTGTTTTGGTCTCTGATCAAAGAGCATGCGAAGCCTCAACATAAGTGAGAACAGCAAGATTTAGGCAGGCAGTGATACCCAAACAGTCCTTCCACCACCGTCAGATCACTAGCCCTCTACTCGACATTCCTCTTTGCAATCAACTGCTTGTTGAATAATATACCTTCTTTCCACTACCGATCTCTCGAAGCAGTCTATATAAACCCCATTGCAGATGAATTCATTCCAGAGTTCAGAGCTTCCCTTGAATCAAAGGTTAGTTTCCTTGTGTGTTCTCTACTACATAGCATGATTTCTTTGCTTAATGTCCAATTAAGTTATGTGTGGACTCATTCATATATAGGTGAAAAGATGAAACTGGTGATCACCTCACTCGTAATACTGGTTCTGATGGTGTCAGTCACGACGGCAAGAGATCGCTACAAAGAAGGCATGAACCACCAGGTGAGCAAACTCACTGAGATGAACACAAAACACTCGGGTGACAAGGATACGACGATGACCTATGAACTGAACGAGAACGCTAAAGGTGAGAAGAACTATAACGTTAACGACAAAAATCTTTGTCCTTGGCAAGATGCCCCGAAAGGGAAGTGCCCATGACTTCCCTACACAAAGAAGGAAGCAGATACGTATCCTGCACGCCCTTCAACTTCGTGATGCATGAAGCTCTATGATATATACCTATGTAGAAGCAAATAATATGGATACGGTGTAGCTTCCTTCGAACCTCTTACTATGTGAAAACAAGTGGTCGGATGTAATGGTGTGTTCAGCTTATTAATATATATATGCAGGATATTAGCAATTAGTGTGCTGCCAGTGAACTCGACTCAGAATGATGATGGCCATAAGAAAGCAAACAAAAAGGTAGAACTTTGGGAGGGAATAGATTAAAATGATAATTATGTATGGGAGAAATACGTGATGATTCTGTTTAACAAGAAGTTAAATTCATCTGATAAGAATTTCTCATCTCCAACAACATCACGACTTCATTTAGATGTGTAGATGGTTAATGATAAACAGTACTTGGAAACGCTCTTGATTTAGATCATAATTCAATACAGGTTATGCCTCGGACACCTCCACAAGACCGTCCCATTTCTCCGTTTGCTTGCTTCGTGGATTTGCCACTTCTTTCCACGCGTTGGAAGCCTCTGAAAGAGAACCAGTAAGGCTTCGATCTTTCTCTCTCTACGTGTTGAAAGCTACCATCGAGAACTACAGAGCCTTTGTTCTCCCGCTCTCTCACCTCCGGCTCTCCTGATCTCGATGGCCGTCTCTTCGAGGAAGCTTTCTCTGCAAGGAAGCTTCGCGCCCGCCGAGTGCGAGCGCAGATCCATGCGCCCGAGGACTACAGGCTCTCATGGGCGGATGAGCTGAAGAGATCACCGAATGGGTCCGTCCCGCGAGAGAAGCTGGAAGAAGACGACGACGACGACTTCTTTCAGAGCTCCGTGGACCGGAGGGCCGTGGACAACGTCAGGATGCTCATCGTCGACGCCGTGCAGCACGCTCAGGCGGGGCACCTCGGGATGGCCGACGTTGCGTATCATCTCTATCGGCACGTCATGGGTTGCAACCCCGAGAATCCAAGGTGGTTCAACAGGGATAGGTTTGTGCTCAGCGCTCAGCGCCGGCCATGGATGCCTGCTTCAGGACGTGTGCCTCCACCTCGCCGGTTTCGAATCTGTTCAGGTGGGTTGAATATTGTTCAATATTATTTAAGCTTTTTTGTCAAGTTAATTATAGTTTAAGATGCTTCGAGAGTTGATGCGAATACGAAATTTCCTGATCGAAGATTATAAGCAAAAAGCCCAATGGGTGGATGATAAAATATACGTTTTTATCACAAATATATAAAAAATATAGACTTCTATAAGTTCATAATCGTTAAAATTTAAATAATGATGAGTATGATTCAAATTGATCCATCATATTTCATATCAATTTGATCAAAAAAATTTAAACATTATATATATATAATATTTCAAGAAATAATAATAATGACAAATTGACAATAAGATAAGTTATTTGGAGAGTTAGAGAGAGAGAGAGAGAGTTATATTAATTATGAATTAACTACAAAAACTGAAGTTCTGAATCAAGAAGACTGTCACTGGGAGATTGATATAAACACTTTTTATAGCTTTATAGTAGATTATGGTTTTTATAGTAGACCATGTTTTGGTTTCAAGCTTGTTCGTCGATGTAGTTTCTGAAGAGATGGGCAGGTTTGGTTCTTTGATTGCAGATACTATATTACGGGTGATGGAGATGCCATGGAAGGCATATCCAACGAAGCTGCTGCTTTAGCTGCACACTGGAAGCTCAAGAAGCTCACGATCATATACGATGACAACCACAACACAATCGATGGAGACACCAATCTCGCCTTCTCCGAGAACATACATCAGAACGTCGAACCATTCAAAAACGCAATACGATGTGCTCATAATGAGACTGGCAGACCAAAATTCATCAAGGCATGGTGATCTTTCCCTCGGTCTTAGTATGTTGGTCTATGATTAATACCATGGAATCGATCGATTCTTCAGGTGAGGACATTGATCGGAAGGTTGTCTCAGAAGGAGGGCACCTGCAAGGCACATCATGGTACTTTTGAGGAGGATGATGTGAAGAGAATGAAGAGGATGGTGAAGTGGGAGGACCGCCAGCCATTTCATGTCATCCCTCTGGTGTACAGGTACAACATTTGTTTGTAGCAGTCTTCTCTGATATCATTTTTCCTGTTCGAAGGAGTCTATCTATTTCATCTCTTTCCCATAACAAACGTCCGATGGTTTCACAGGGAAATGCAAAGGAAAAAAGAACATGGAGGAGATTTGGAGAAAAAGTTGAACTCCATTTTAAGGTACTATGAGACCAAGTACAAAGATGAAGCTAAAGATTTCAAGGTTCTACTTGATGGTGGGCTGCCTTCGGGATGGGAAGCTTCCTTGCCGGTAATCGACTCTTTAACGACTACTACTTGCGTTAGATTAGAAATATTATAGGTAGTAGATCATGTTTCAGACATGTTAGATTTCATGGACATTAACCAGAAATGGTCGACCTTCGATGCTACCCGTGGATACTCCGAGAGATGCCTGAATACGCTGGTGAAGGTGCTCCCTGGACTGATCGGTGGTAGTGCAGACTTAGCAAGCTCAGACAAGGTTTATCTCAAAGGGTACGATGACTTCATGCTCCCTGCGTCTCCGTGGGGCCGTAACATCCGATATGGAGTCCGTGAGCACGCCATGGCTAGGATCTCAAACGGCATTGCTTTGCATGGAAGTGGACTGATACCCTTTGCGGCGACGTTCCTCACGTTCTCCGGCTACATGAAGAATTCCATCAGGTTGTCAGCTTTGAGCCATGCTGGTGTCCTGTACGTGTTCACGCACGACTCCATCGGACTCGGGGAGGACGGGCCCACACACCAGCCGGTGGAGCAACTGGCCGGCCTTCGAGCTATTCCTCGTATGTTAGTCGTCCGACCTGCCGACGGAAACGAGATTGCCGAGGCCTATGAGGCGGCGATAGCGAACCGGACTGTTCCCAGTGCGATGGCGTTGTCGCGGCAGAAGGTGGCGGCCAACTTGGAAGGCTCGTCGGCTTCGGATGTGGCGAGAGGTGGATACGTCATCAGCGACAACTCCGGTGATGGGGTGCCGGAGATCATATTGATCGGCACCGGGTCAGAGCTGTGTCTCTGCGAGGGGAGCGCGGGGGCGCTGAGGAAGGAGGGGCGACGTGTTTGAGTCGTCTCGCTTGTGTGCTGGAGACTGTTCGACGTCCAGCCGAGGGAGTACAAGGAGTCTGTGTTGCCACCACGAGCGAAGAAACGGGTGAGCGTGGAGCCGGGATCGCCCATTGGATGGCGGGAGTACGTCGGAGAATAAGGGATAGTGCAAGGGGTGGACGACTTTGGATGCAGTGGAGTTTCTTTGGACACTTTCAGGGAAGTACGGATAGTGCATGCCGTGGGATAACCCATGACTTTGAATGCTCGGCAACATGCAACCTGTATGAAATCCAAATGTGCAGCTCGATGCTTCTCTGCCTGCCGTGGGATAACCCATGACTTTGAATGCTCAGGCAACATGCAACCTTGAGAAAGTGATGTCAAACAACAGTTTCTCATCAATCCAAATGTAATTACATGATCAATCCCAGAGACATAATAAAGGGTTTACATGTCCTTTGACAAATCCAATGTCAAATATATTAGCCCAGCTACATTAGAAACTAAGACATAAATCATCCACTAGCACTAGAAATGTGAAATATATTGAGGGTTTATCAGCATCTTTTCACCTATCATAGCAACATATTTGGAGCACAAAGAGCATTCTAAGTGTTTAAAAGTAGAGCAATATTTTTTGGTAGCAAGAAACTTCATCATTTACGTAGGCGAAGCAAATTCACAACACTGTCGCAAGGTTCGTGAAGATGAACACATGAATGCTGATCATTTATGGCTATTGGACAAATGCACCACTGCATGTGCCACAAGAAGAAAATCTCACTGCGAGGACTCTTCGGTTGGCTATAGCATCTGCTGATCAGAATCTTTTCGTCGAGGATCAGATTTTTATCTGCATGCTGTGGATCCTCTGCCAAGGTATGCCTATCATGATCATCATCTTGCACCAAGAGAAGACTGGAAAAAGAAAGTGGTTAGATATTGGTAAAAAAATGGAAGAGAAAAATGAATAATTGATCATCATCTTGCTCGGTGTCGCATCAGTTCATATACTTCAAATTGACGAAAACATTAGAAAAGCTATTTGCATGATGATACCTTGACTCCTGGGGAAGGTGTTCCTGTTTTTGCTGCTGCTGTGTTACCAAAAATGAATTTACTTTTCTTTTCTGCAGGTTTCAAAATTTGGAATGAACACATCAAGGTTTCATCAACACTCATCATGGCACCAGCATTGTCAAATTCACCACAGTAATTTGGAGCTGAGAAGATTGTTACAAGTTGCCTATCAGCAAAGAACTCATACCCATCCTCCACCACCTACCAAGAGAACTTAAAAGATATTGACTAGATTCAACATAAAAATTAAATCAATGAAGACAAATTGAGAAGGACAAAACCTGATGAGCACGGCAGATAAGATCTAAATCATGTTTCTGAAGAAACTCATTGACTCTATCAGGCCCAAAAGTATATGAAACTCCCCTATCATTCATTCCCCAACCTTGAATCTCCTTGCTAGGGTCTGACCACAAAAGATCGCAAAGCAATCCATTATCTGGCACATCAGTAGGAAGTGATAAATTTCGAATTTGATCTAGATTATGTAAGTCAGGAGAAAGGCCACCATGCATGCATAGGATCTTTTCATCAATAAGAGCTGCTACAGGAAGACAGTTAAAACAATCTGTGAAGACCTTCCAAAGTCTGACATTAAATCTTCGTTTACATTCATCATAAAACCCATATATACGGTTAATCGATGCACTCTCATGATTCCCCCGCAGAAGAAAGAAGTTTTCTGGGTACTTGATCTTGTAGGCTAACAGAAGGCATATAGTCTCTAGGCTCTGTTTCCCCCTGTCCACATAATCCCCTAAGAATAGGTAATTGGCTTCAGGTGGAAATCCACCATACTCAAAAAGCCTCAAGAGATCAGAGTACTGGCCATGAATATCACCTGTTTGCAAGAAATATCATATCAGACCTTACCAAAGAAATAAGGTCAACATTCGCAAAGACTACTTAATAAGGAATTCCAATTAGAAAAAAGCTTTCACAATCGATTAACCACAAGAAAATGGAAACTGTTTGTTTATAATCCTGCAATGAAATACTCCACTTGGGTGCTCACTATTTAGTTCAATGGTTGAACCAATTGAGCTGTATTAGGCAGTTTGTTTTCATTTGACCAACAGACAGACAATGCATTGTGGGTATTGGTGACCGGAATGTCCAGTGTAACATAATTGAAGAACAGCTCATGACATCAGTACCAGTTAAGTTTTCTATGTTATTGAAATCAAACTAAATCATAATTATGGTAATCTATATTATATTAATTTCCTAGTGCAGCTGTCTTTTATCTTCCAACATATAATTTAACCTATGATTTTATTTTATCAGATATTAATATGTTAGTCCCCATTCAAGTTTCAACTGCAACATTGCTATATGACAGAGATATCAGCTTGTTGAACCCAAACATATTAAAAACATATCAAATTGCAAATTTTGGTTTGGAATGATGCAGCTCCCACAGTGACAATTCTTTGCTTCTGTTTGATAAGTTGTGAAACCATAACTGTTTAGTGATTTCTATAAACAGGACAAAAAAACAGTCCACACCTAGATGTCCTGGTATAAATTGTAAAGATAAAAAAATGTGATTAAAAAACTAAAGTAATATGCTTAAAGGGTGCAATAAGACCTTAAAAGTCTAGGTTTAAGTTTGTAAAGTTGGGACTATAGAACGCTTGATACTTTTCATTATTATCAATGAAGGCTAGATACAAGAGATGAAAATGAAATATTCAAGAGTAAAAAGAAGAGCATGGAGGAGGCAAAAGAATAGTGAATACCAAAAGTGACAGAAGAAGAGAGTAAGGAAAAAAGGTTAGTGAGTAAAAGGGGGAAACAAACAAAGGAGAGCTGTTTAAATTCGGCATATTCAAAGGCTATAAAAAAACATTTAGTCGATAATAATTGCTTCGCATTCCTAGTAACCATTTATGAATCCAGCTAAGCATTGATTTAAAGTAACAAAACAACAGTAGGAACTGTGAAAATTTTTATTTAGCCAAATAAGTCTCTGGATAATTTTCCATATTCAATGCAAAGTAAACCTAAACAATAGGATTAGATTATTCACAAATCCTGCAATTTACTCCTGAGTCATTCAGAACTGTTTTAAAAAACTGTTAAACAGCACCATTCTACAATGTCACTCTACAGATTTTCTCCAACCTTTACCCTCCTAGCTTAATTCTGTATGTGAGGGTACAAAATATAATAAAACTTTATATGCTCTACATCCTATATAAATTCTGCAAATCAAAATCTTTATCTTCAATACGTTCTAAATAACTTCTTTTACAACTATGTATAGTAAAATTTTGAGAATTTCTACCAAAATTTCAGAATATTTTCCTAACTTCAGACTTTCCTGTAGGACTATTCGTTAAACCTAAGAAAAATAGAGATAAATTCCATGTCCGTTTTCCATGACATCACGTCTTTCCTCCAGGATTATTCATTCTACTGTTTGCTTAATGGTTCAAGTTATCCTATACAAACAAAATCAAGAGTTGAACATAGGGAATAATTACACTTTACAATTGCTTCCACAGTAGCACTCCCGGTGCAACTATGGGATAATAGCAGAATGAATTCAGATAATAGCTTAGCCCGACCCCGTAAACATCTTTCCTCACATGCTTGAAGTAGGAGGACAGACTGATTGGTTAAAAACCAAACTAAAACAGTCAACTTGGTACAGTTCTGAATTTCAGAAAATAGTTCAATTTTTAAAAGGTTAAATACTAAAGTATTACAGTTGGTTCAAATTTTTATATTCTGAAAGTCCAAACCAACCTATAATTCGATATCTTGGCTATACCTGAAACCCTAGCTACAGGCATAAGAGAAGTGCATTTTTTGTTTGTCATATATAATGACCCATCACTATGGGTCCACAAGAACAATGATATGCAATATGTAGGTCTGAAATTATCTCAAGCAAATTTATGGGTTGGATTTTCAATTTCTTATGGGTCACATCAAACCCAGCCATGCATCGTTCTATCCTTATACCAAAACAGCATCCAAGGTTGATTTTTTTCCTAATTTTCCCACGTCAGATTTATCTCAAAATTTAGCCACTATAATTGCGATCAAGAAATTTAGCGGAGATATTTCACATCAATCAAAACGGTCCATAACAAGATCAAAGAGAAAAAAGAGAAAAAGAAGAAATAGGGTAGGAATTTACCGCAAATCTTGATGGGCGCTTCCAGCTCGAGCAGATTGGGCTGCTGCATGAAAATGTCCTTGGAAACGACGCAAAGCTGCCGGATCTCCGCCTCCAACAGCCGCACCTGCTTCCCCGCTCGACTCCCCTTCGCTTCCACCAGCCGATGGATGATATCATCCAACGATGCAGGATCCATCCTCGAAGCACAAAGAAAACTCCCAACTCCACCCCCCGGAAGAACCCCAAATATAAGAGAAAAGGAACACCTCAAAATAGCAAACTACAATGCAAAAAAGATCCGACCTTTCCCCGTCCTACACAAACCAGGCGGCTAAAGAGCACAACATTCCATGTTCCCAAAAAGGAAGAAACCGCCTCTCCCCCGCCCTCGCTTTTCTTGTTAAAACCAACAGCTTTTTGAGCATTTTTCTCTCCCTTAATCGCCCGTTGGATGGATCGATCTCTTAATATCCCACTTTTCCTACCGATCTGGACTGAGACGGATAGGGGATTCCCCACCGCTGGCTCCGTTCTCTCGCTGTCTCATTCATCTCCTCTCTCAATGCTGCCAACGGAGCGGAGGGAAGACAGTGGCGGTGGTGGTGGTGGTGGGGGAGAGGGAGGTTGCCGACTTAAGGGATCGTGGGTCGGACGGCTAAGATCCTACATTTAGATTGATTGGACATTGACCGTCAGATGAGAGATCAGCAACGACTGCACACTGATTGAAGCGGTGCGGCCGATGATCCAATGATTGAGCACATAGCGACATTTGGAAATAACGGTAGTTTTGGGAGGGTTTTAAAGCTAAGATTAATATATTTATAATCGGTATTTTTGTCCATTGCAACGTGTATATATATATATATAAACTCAAATTAGTTGAATCTAATAGCAGTCAACCTAAATTCTGTAGATTATATAGAAAACCTTAATGATTAAATAAGGAACTTTGCAAGGACGAATATGTAAAAAACCTCATAAAATAAAAAGATGTTATCAAATTTACCTACAGTTTACCCGTGGTGGAATGGCCCACAGAGGCACCCTTGTCCGCGTCTGATCTCGTGTGCCACGTCGAATGCTACGTGGCGCCTTTGTCATACCGCGAGAAGTTGGGATATTAAACCTCGTCTATTATTGTCCGAGTCCGAGACGACAACGTGACAGCCTCTGTTCAAATTAGATTCTTGGTTAGATTTGGATTAACGCAAGGTTTTATTGGTACGTGGATTAGGGGAGACTCTTATCATCAATTCGAAGAAGAAAACCCAGTTGTCGTCTTCGAACCCCAAATTTGTCGTCACCAGTCCCCATCCAACCAGAGAACGCTTGATGAGGGGAGGATCTAACGGCAGAGGCCGCGGCCGCGGAGAGTCGAGGGCTGAATTCGGCGGCGGCGGCGGCGGCGGTGGACGCGGGAGGGGGAAGTATACCAACCCATGCCTGACGATGCATCAGCCCTGGGCCTCGCTCCTGGTCTATGGCATCAAGCGCGTCGAAGGAAGATCCTGGCCTGCCCCTCTCACCGGTAATCCATCCCCTTTTTTCCCCGATCTTTCCATCTTGTTCTTCTGAATCCTCTCTGGCTGTCTTTGCACGGTTCTCCAGTCTCTTGCCCGTGCAACAGCTGTTAGGGTCGTTGTCTGATCGGAACTCTCTAAGATAATTTTTATGTCATTGTATCACAGATTCTTTCTTTACATTACAAGCTCAAACCTTGTCACCTTTTAAAAGTTCCTTGATTCGATTTTTCGCGTTTGCCCTGGTTGCTTATGACTAACCATCGCAGATTTGAAATTGCTTGAGACGGTTTAGATCTCAGGTTTAGGGCTCTGACATTACTCTTCAGATTGTTTTAGTTTTTGAGTGTTCCTAATCCGATCACTAATATTTTTCTTCAGTGCTGGAATGTTGGGATGCATAAATATCCTTGTTTTCCTTCTTAATTCTTCTATTGACTATTAATTTTCTGGGCCTGACGTTTGTTTTTGTCTTCTGAAGGCCGGCTTTGGATACATGCTGCTTCGAAAGTTCCAGAACCTGAGACTATCAAAGCTATGGAGAATTTCTACAGGGAGATATATGCTGTGGATGGGGTTAAGGATATAAAATTTCCAGAACACTATCCGGTTTCCCGATTGTTAGGTATGTCATCATACACCTTCTGGTCTGCTTATGTCTACTTGTATTCGTAAAAGAAGAATACATCATAAGTCTGATCCATATATCAAAATTATGTCCATATTAGCTTAGCGTTATCATCTTAATGATTCTGACCAGTTACCACAAGTTGCAACTAAGGAGCTCTGTTGTGATAATGGCCTCTTATGGTTGTGATTCTGAGGCTTTTTGTATGCGGCCTTGAACACATGGAAAGGGCTTATGTGTTTTGCAATAAGAACAACTGAAACAAATAGAGATTCAGTACCTTGTTATTTGTGTGTATAAATTCCCCATTGTAGCCCCTTCAATATAGTTCACAATGCCATAAGGCAAAAAAATTCAACTTACATGATTAAATATTGAAGTAAAATTACTTTCCCCAGTTTTTTGTTTTTAGTCTTCCTTTTAGAAATTTTAGAAAGTTGCAAGAAGCAGCATAATAAGGCTTCTTGCTATACTATGGATAGAGGCCGGATGAAATATCATGCCTTAACATCTAGATGAACTTAAATTCTAGGGTGACCATGTTATTCAATGAGTAATTGACACACAAGGATAGAATTTTTATGATCCTTAAACAAATGCCATGATCTTTTCAAGGATAACTTCCTCAAGGAACCTAAGAGCACAATTGAATGTATGTGGAGAGTTCTGTAGTAAGATTCTTATTTTAACTAGGATAGAGTGATGAAGTAATTAACCTAGAAAGTATTGATCATGAATTTTGGACTAAATTGCTTAAAACTTTCATATGAGTAACCCCAAAATGAGTAATAATATATATGATTTTGTTACTCAAAATAAAGTTTTTTGGCACAAACCAACAAGTAATATAAGTTGAATTTACTCATTCATTACAATCTTGAGAGTCGAGGGACACATGAGATACTGTTTTTTAAAGTATATATAAGTCCAGGTTTCTTTGAAACTGTTGAGAACAGAATGATCAGAAGAAAAATACAAATGTTTCCAAATGACATTAGAATTTTGGTACATAAAGATGCTTAAACATTCAAGAAAGTGGTCATTGGTGGAAGAGTGCTTTATCTGTTTATCCACGTACCATGAGGAGGAACAACTGCTGCCACTTCAGTTTTACATTGTACTGCAAAATTATCCACTGCCTTCTGATATCACGTCAGACTAGTGATTATTAAGATATCAAAGATAGTGAGTAAATATAGAAGGATCATTTTTAGGGTATAGATTGAAAAGCTTACATATCCTTTTTCCTAATAAAGAAATATTAGTTGCTGAGTATGAGGTCAAAGCTCTTGATTTTTTGCTACAAGAACTACATCCTTGGAGACTCACAGTAACCAGTGCCACAGTCTTTGGTCTTTCCGGAAGAATGTTCTTTTAAATAATCGATTCTTGTGATAGGGTATATGCAAATTGAATGGTTGCTGACTAGATCAGCATGATGACATTACTGGATCAGCATGGTAACCAGTACCATGAATCCAGCTATGATACACTAGATCAGCATGGTATCATTGCAAGAAACCCAATTACTTGGAATATATGCAAATTGAATGGTTGCTGACCATTTTGGTATATGGGGATCATTAACTTGCTTATTTTCTTTTCAAGCCATTACTGCTGTTAAATGTAGCTGCCGCCAACACGATTTACAGGATAAGTGGGTCCTAATGCTAGCCAACCAACTAAAGGAGACTAACATATTGATGTCTTGGGTTTCAATCCTTTTTTGGCTATGAATGAAGGCCCAAATGGATTTTAAGTATATTATTTCGGCTTTTATCTTCTTTTCTAATTCTCCCCATACTTCAGCTTCACAACTTATGCCTCTTCTGTAACTCTAATAGCTTTTGGTTGGCAACAATTTAATTGAGGTGTGGTGCTAGTTTCGAGTCTCCTAGCAGGAGTGGTGGGTTCCACTTGCACCTCTATTGATAGAAGTATTCAAACTTCCATCTGAAATGTATAATAGTCAAATATAAAAAAGTTGTGTGAAGATCAACTTGCAAAGGATAGCAAATCCTCTTTCAAAAGAACCAAAACCTTTGTGATATACTTCAACAGATAAGACACTCATCGTTGCAAAGGAACCAATTTCCTTTACCATGTAATAGTTGTCAATGCTTGCGATTTGAACATAGTACCAGTAGAAGAATTTTTTTTTAGAACTATTCAATTTCTAAATATGAAGTTATCCACTGATGAAATCCTGGACACCCTTTTGTATGATGATGATCGTCATCATAATCATTATGAAGTTTTAAGAATTTGATTCACTTTTAGACATCTACTCCTCACCTTCAGCAGGCAACAATTACTTCAAAGACTCTTACTACAATTGACTCTGTTATATTAATGTTGGAAGTTTATTGCCATAATAAAAATCATTGTATCTGCTGGGAAGGAAATTTCTGACTGCAGTCTTAGGATATTCGAGATGATTCCCATCAGAAAGGAAATAAAAGATGGGTGCTTAATGAGCAATGGTGGACTAAGGAGGAAGTAGATTTTGTGACAGAAGTTTGACTAGTCTACATAGTACTTAAAGCTGGAAGTTATTAAATGTTTTTGTCCTGATGGCCAAGTGTTATTGTCCTCTGATTAAAAATATCAACTTTTGTTTATGTTTTAGCTTTTGTGACTTTTCTTTTGTATGCTTGAATCATATGGAAACTGGCTTCTGCTCGGTTGGCATGGAGTTCAAAAAAATGATGATTTGAGATTACATTTTCTATAGTTAAAAAGAGCAGTTACTTTGTTGGGACTTTGGTGATAGTGATACTATTTCTAAAACCTGATTATATATGTTTGCAATTGTAGGTTGTGTTGAAGTGGTAGGCTGTGTTAAATGTGAAGAGCTGGTGTGCTGGGAGGATGTACCTGAGTCGGTGAGGATTGCTTTTTCTTCTTTTCTTACACTGTTTCCGCTTACCTTGTTTAATATCATGTTAACTATCTTTGTTGTGTTTTTTTACCAATGTAGGTGAGACTTGAAGGCCAAACAGACTTCTGCTGGTTGTGTGAAAATCCTCAGGTATTTATGCACGACTTCATGGTTGTTAGTGATGAAAACCAGAGCTTAAGCACCAAAGAGTTCTAGGATCTTTTTGTGTGGTGTAATTGTCATTATGAAGATATTTCCTTCTTTTTATTTTAGTTATGATTATTGTTATGATAACATGAATGCAACCTCTGAAGTTAGCACCATTAACTTTACATTGCAAGACAATGTTTCAGATTCATGGTAAATTTGACCTGACTTTCTGTTACTTTCTGCAGAAACTATTAATTCCATTTGAAATGCGTGGTTTTCAGAAAGTCTATAACTTGGAAAGAAGGGTAATTGGCACAAATTTCTGTTGTTATGTAACAAGGAAACTTTTATTATGTCATCTGCTTCTTTGTTCCTTTTCTTTCCTTACCTCTTATATCATAACTGTTCTGCTGTGTTTACCTGCAGATTCATGATGTGGCAGTAAGAGGTCTTATCACTATCCAAGGCCCTTTACCCATAAAGTTTCCACTTCCAGATCCCCAAGATCCTTTTTCGCTAAGGCCAGGATCTCTTGCATTACACTTCAGTAGCTCCAAAGCACCTGAAGTGGCAAAAACACCTAATGTTAGTGCAGCTATAGCTGCTGCACGAGCTGCTGCTACACAATTCTCAAGGGAGGATCAGATTGCCACGTCTAATAGTTACCAAACTAATGTAACTGAGAAGAGCGAGTTCGGATCGGCAGAAACCAGTCATGCTGGGACGAGAAAAGAAGGCAGAAGGTTGCCTGATTCACAAAATGAAACTCAGGGTCTTCAGGATCTTAACTACAATCAACATACTACTCACAAAGAAAGAGATGAAAACAAGAGATATCCCAGTGAGAAAACCAGCAGAGGCTCTAGGTCGGACCCTGGAGCTTCTGGAAAGGTCAGAACTACTATTTCTTGATGCTTTAAGGTTTATGTTCTTACCCTTTTAATCAAAGATAGGATCTCATACTTTAAGGCATTACAAAAATCCTTTTCTTCAATAATCTTTCATCATGTCTCTCTTTTCTCCACTTTGTGCATACTGTGGATCGAACTATTGCACTATAGCTGGTTCCTCTTTCTGACTTTTAACTACTTCCACGCATGTTTGACATGTATTATTCACATGAATGATCAAGCACAATAAACAAGCCTAGGGTATCTGTCTATGAAATCCTTTGCAGTATCCAAGGTACATAAGTTATAAAAATTTATTTGAGTAAACCCAGAAGTGTAATGTAAAGTTGCAAAGTTTTGAGTCGAGAACCAACACACTTACCAAAGGGATCATTGGTGGGCTACTTGTAAGCATAGAATTGAAAATCATGGTATATTGGCCGTTCATGAGTGCGTGCCAGTTGCACTGGTACTGGATAGATACTAATCTTCTTCAGCTTTGGCCAAATACTGACCCTATATTATTTAATATTGTTTCGTTTGCCTGACTGGTTCGGGTACTGGGCTCAGTACCTGACTGGTACCCTGCTTTTAAGCATGCCAACATGTAACATATGCTTGAACTTATCTTATATCTGTACATTTCAATTATGCTTCTAGGCTTACAATTCAGCCGAAGAACACTTGTTAGTGTATGCTAGACTAATTGTTTCAGAAGAATGTTTTCTGATTTGGTATGTGCATCATCGAATATACCATGCAGTATTTTTGTGTGCTACCATCAGCATCTACTTTGTTTTTGTTTTTCAATGGCTTGCATTACCTTGACAATCAAACACCCTCTACTTCGTAAATCTGATGAATTTACTACTTCTGTCTTACCAGCACAAATTGTTCTCTCAAATTATTTACTGATTCTCTGATTACTTAGATTTTTTCAGCAGCACTGAATGGATTAAGACTCAATCAAGTAACCCGGACGCCAGAACCAAGTGTGCAGCATCAAGGCTTTCTGAGGCAATGAACTCTGTGGGAATCATTTATTAGAATATAGCATAGTGGATTGATCCCCTAATTTTGCACCCTTCCGAAGTTATTGCAGAGTTACATTACCTAGCCAACCATTTCTGTACAGGTTCCTGACCCATTATTCATCACCAGCAGGTACCATTTATGAATAGAATAATTGTAGGAAGTCATGCGTCAGCACAAAGTTGTATCTTGCAGTTTGTCTGTGCAAGCCGAACTGTACTTTTACTGATTTATAATTGTTATTTTTCATATGGATTGCACATTTTACTTCTCATTACATTTGAGAAAATTTTAAGACAAGCTTTTGATCTACTATTATGGATTGTTCTGCAATAATGTTGCTGTTCTCGAACACTGTTCCTATTCACCCTAGAAATGTCGAGGATGGACAGGCAAAAAGATAAAAGAACAGAAATAAACAGTTGACCCGAAAAGATCCATCGAACACAGAATCTACCTCTCCGGATTTGTCGTCCAATGTGTGTCTCCTGCGCCATGACGATCGAGAGACTGTAACTCAGCTCAGGACCTTAAATATGAAAAGAATATCTTAAATATTGATGAAATGATGATATATTATATTTATTTATCAAAAGTTCTTTGAAGATTTTACTTAGTTTCGCTAATAAAAATTGTGATGAATTATTACAAGATTTTAGGCTTGAATTTTATCTTCATCGTCCTCAGTAATAAATAAGAGAGAGAGAGAGCGTCGACTCGTTAGATCATGGAGGAGACATGATGTGGTGGACATGAGCAGAGCATGATGGGAATGGAATCTCGTTGACCACGACTCGTGTGATCCCTCACGCGTCAACTGGTCGATGCAGATCAGAGATTGTTTAACTGGTGTGCCAGTTGGACTTCTGGTATACGTGTTGACTTTCTTAGATAGATGTTCGCAACTCTTTATCTACACTACAAACTACAAGATTTATGAGAGAAGCTTGTGATGACTAGAAAGTGCACAAAACCCTCGAGCAGAGCAGAGCCTCTCCCTCTCTGCTCGATCCAACGCATGTGATTCAGTGGAATCCAACAGTCGTCCTTGTTCTCCCACTTGGCTTAGTGGCTTCTTCTTTCCCCTTCTGGAGTTGTCTTTTCCTCTCAGCAGGCCCGAGCTGCCCGCCTTGATCTCCTTCACCTTGATCGCTTCTTGATTTCTGTTGGTTCTCTATTCTCACACTTTCCTGGCTTCCTTGGGAGTAGGCTTCTTCTTTTCTTCGTCTCTAGATCTCTTCCGATGATCTCTCTCCAAGCACGCGAACAGCTCTTGTCCTAATAGGCTCAGTCTCCAATGGATGCGTCTCATGTTGAACCACCGCCACCTCCACACTCCTCCACTCCCGTCACCAGCTTTCCGGTCCTGGCCATCACCATCTTGGGCATTCTGACCACCGCCATGCTCCTCATCAGCTACTACGTCTTCGTCATCAAATGCCGCCTCGGCTGGCCGCGCTCTGACCTCCTCCGCTGCCTCTTCTCCTCTGCCGAGTCCCGCCGCCATCGCCACCTCTACATACCTCCCGTCATCCACGCCATCGCCACCGAGTTCCACGGTCTTGATCCGTCGGTAATCCGTTCCATTCCCGTCATCAAATTCACGAGAGCGGGCGATGGCGACGCTCAACGGAAGACGTCCTTCCACGACTGTGCAATCTGCTTGAATGAGTTCCGGGAGGAGGAAAGGCTCAAGCTGCTTCCTGACTGCTCTCATGCCTTCCATATCGACTGCGTGGATACCTGGCTCCAGTTCAACGGCAACTGCCCGCTGTGTCGGACGGGTATCACGAGTTCTTCTGTCGGCTTGGCGACCGATCACGTCGTAGTGCTCGCTCCTCGACGTGAGCAGAGTGGAAGCTTCGCGGTGGATGTGAGGGATGAAGTTAGCGACCAAACCTCGAATGGGGAGGCAAGTAATCCTTCGCTGTGGAAGAAGAGGAGGAAGCACAACAAAGTGGGGAGCATGGGGGACGAATGCATTGATGTCAGGGGAAAGGATGAGCAGTTCTGTGTTCAGCCCATAAGGAGGTCATTCTCCATGGACTCATCCGCCGACAGGCAGCTCTACCTGTCAGTCCAGGAGGAGATCTTGAGACAGAAGCAGAACTGTTATGAAGCAGGCAGTGGTGAAGGAAGCAGCAGCAACGTTCGTGGCGGAGACGGTGGCGGGAGCGGAAGAGTTCGGCGGTCATTGTTCTCGTTCGGCCGGAGTTCCAGGATTCCGGTCCTTCCAAGGCTGCTTGATGTGTGATATATGAGACGTTAGCTGCTGCTAATGTCATCTCTGTTTCGTTCGATGGTGGTCTTCGAAACTGGAACGAGTGTTTGTAATAGATTCCGATACAAAACATTTGTGTTAATGACTGTATACGGATTTCAACTCACGAGAAGCTCAAGCGATGTGTCGTTTCGCTTTCGGTGGGCATAATTAGAGGCATCATTACTGGAACTGATGAGTCTTCGAAGTTCTTCCAGCTTTCACGGCATGTGAACCTTGCAGATTTGCTTCTTGATCGCTGACTGACGTCCGGCGAACTCTTCCAAGTCAAAATTGCCAAGGCTACATGAGAAATCTGCAGAAAGTGGGTCAGACAAATGATCTCTCTTCCGATCATCGAGCACACAGGTGTGCCAGTCAACGCTGGTGTATGTTCACATGTGCGTACCGCAGGGAACGCATGTGGCTCTGATGATGTGCGGAGAGTTGTCATGAAAGCACTCCTGACAACCTAAAGAGAGGAAGAGTTCCCCATTGACAATGGCAGTTCGCATTCAATTTAGGATCAGAAACGCTGCAAAGTGATCGAGAACTCCCTCTACCTCGCAGTTGTTGTGGTTGCAGAGTAAATGGGTGGGGGGGAATGCTTCTTTTGCAGACATAAATTCCCAGTTCGGATGTCCACGAAGGAAGTACGGTGTAGCATTTGATTCCCACGTCTTCTTACTGCTTCTCTTAGATCTTTCTCGGCAGCAATTGTGGGAAAAGAGAAGAGAAACCATGGTGGACAGGTGCAATATCTAAGTCTCTTGATCTCCGACCTCCTTTGTTTATTAGACCAGAGCTTGGTCAACTCTGACGAGCATTAGATCTACATCAAATATAATGTTACGCCAAGAAGTAGAAAACAACAGACAAGGTTGGCATCATTTGATTTGCCGCTTTGCAACAGCACTGTAAACAAGACCTACCGCAGTCAGGGTTCGTACAAAGACGAGAGCTGCTCTGATTTCTGACAGACAAATAGAAAATTTGAATTCACATCACTGCTGAAACAGGGATTCGAATCAAGAAAGCTCGTGATGGATGATGGCATGTTTTGTAGTAAAGAAACAGCTATGTTTTGGGCTGTTCTGGCGTGCTGCGGTGACGGAGGTGAGCAGAGCGAAACGTCAGTCATCTCAGCATCCTGGAACCCCCCCGGGTGTCACAGGGCTGGATGAGGCTTTCGTATAGCAGGGAAGGTGTTGCCCCATGTTTCGCTCGCTGTCCGCCGCTCGCGGCTCGCTCGTGCAGCAAAAAATGGCCAGTTTTGACCCGTTTTTGGGCTGTTTTGGCTTGTTTTCGAACTGTTTACCCGTTTTTGGGCTGTTTTGGCTTGTTTTCGGACTGTTCTGGCGTGCTGTGCTGACGGAGGTGAGCGGAGCGAAACGTCAGCCATGGAATATTCCTATTAAAATTGACAGAAAATTTTGTGTCATTACCCTATTCTAGTGAGATCTGACTGACTGGAATTCATCATGCATCAGGCTTCAAATGGTGAGGAACTCATTCATCATATCGAGGATGTCTTTGTCAATCTGGAGGCCTTTCCAGAAGTTATAATCTTGGTGTGCACTGAATCAAAACTGTGAGACTTTTGTGACTAGTTACTGAACAATTGACAGAAAATTCATGCAGTATTCCTTCAAACCACTTTAGCTGATCTGCTTCGCCACCTATGCTCTGGAAAGTGTGCTGGTTTCTTCTTTTCCTGTTTCAGAAGCCACAGACGAGGCCCCTTCAGGTGTCATGTCCTTCTCTTGATCTCTTTCTTTCCCCCAGAGCACCAAGTACAGTCCAATGGTGACAACTATGCCTCCAATGATGCTATAACAAGAAAGACAACAATAATCTGATCTCAGAACTCTCATGCTGGTTCGTTTCTTCTGTATAAGTCGATCTTCATATGATAAACTGAGAGATTTGTGTTCGATGTGTACCTTCCCAGGAAGAGTTTTTCACCAAAAGCGAAGTATGCTAGAACTGCAACCATTATGGTGGAGAGAGGGTTGAACATGGTCACAAAAACTGGTCCTTTTTCCTTGGTGCACCACAGTTTTATGTAGATGATCAAACCAGAGCCGACAATTCCCTGCAACATTGCCCACAGAAATATAAATATACTGTGCCAAAAGTATGAGCCGTCATCTTCATGGAAACGTGTACTTACAGCATACAAGATACTCCATAGTTTAACATCAAATCCAAGCTTCCATGCTGCTGGTTTGTGTTCTACAAATGCTGCAAAAATAGCTGATTGTGCACCCCCAACGAAGCACATCCATGCAGTAAGTGAAAGTTGTGCTGGATATCTTCTCAACGTTATTGCCTGTATGTTTAAACATAGAGTAAGACCGATCTGTCCGTCTGTCACACCTCCATGATGTTTAGGTTGGTGATTCTCTTATTTGCTTTTGGGTTTTTCTTCCTCTGCAGTTGAAACGAACAATTACATGGCTTGATTGGCCGAGAGGAGAGAAGTACCTGCATGATGTACCATACGGACCATGAGATGCAGCTTGCCACTGTAAGAATTGATCCTTTCAGCCAGTTCTCATGGATGGCATTTCCATGGATTTGAATTAATGGTCTATAAAAGTTCTTCATCGCTGGTCCTTTGTAGAGTGTCATGGTTGTAACACCGGCCAACGACACCACAGTTCCGGCAGCCTTTGCCACCCCCTTAGGGCTCCCAAGATCAAGACGCTCCATTCTAAACCAAGAAATAGCCATTGGAGTAGTGAGTTTACATTCTGCAATGAATTGCCGTGAGTGACATGTTCTGTGACCAAGCAGACTGGCAACGACAAGAGTCATGACATGTTCTGTACCTGAGCAGGATGGCAGTGACAAAAGTCATGGCAGCGATGGTGTTGATCATAGAAGTAACAAAGGTTGGAGAGGTGTATTTTAAGCTTGCAAAGTACATGTTTAGAGTTAGGCTGACCCTGTAGGATGAGCAGATAACAGTGAGTTCAGGTATTAGCATCAGTTAAACTACATGCTGCTTAAGATGTTCTCCTCTCACCCAAGAAGGGAAAGAACACAAATCTCCAGGAACAATGCCCATGTAAGCTTTGGCCGTAATTTTCTGCCACAAGGTAGAAGTGAAGATTTGGGAAACAGTCTCGGGATTAGAATTCACATGTTGCTACTGGTAGTAACAAAAAGTCGATGTACCTCTCGAGGAAATAGGCAAAAGGCCACATGACCAAGGCAGCAACAATGTGTCTGTAAGTTACGAAGACATGGGGATTCAATCCCTGGTTGAAAGAGGCTTCTGTAATGAAGTAGAGGATCGTGTAACCTAATTGTGCCATGGTCATGAGAAGGTGTGGCTTAAATCTCCTGTATGTTCTTCTGATTTGTGTCATTGCAGGCGCCATGGCTGTGGAGCTTCTCTTTCCTCTCTGCTGCCGCGCTTGCTTCCACTGGTTTCTGAACGCTATGGCAAGTGAGGTTGTAGCCTTCGACTACAAATAAATGGGTCTATCTCTTGTCATTCTTCTTGTATATTTTTGGCACGGCTGGACTCTTGCATCACCACAAACTCGTTTTTAGTAGAGTTTGTGTTCTACACGCACAAGCTTTGCTGCATTTGTTTCTCAAAGTCTTTCCCTGAAGGACTGCTGCATTTTGTGTGCGTCATGATACCAACTATATCTGAAGGTTGCATCTGAATACCTGCAGCAGCGAACACTTTTCCGGTTAGGAGGAATACTTTTTTCTTCTCCGGGAGTAGATTTCTATGTGTTGTGCGGTCAGAAAAGCCTGCAGCCACGGGATGATAACAATTAAGATTTTTTCAACTATACGAGGAAATATCGTAGTTCTGTTGAAGAAAATCCTCGGTCATTATTTTTACTCTGTAAAAATAAGGAGCACCATATCAAATAAAATGACATCTTCTTGGAATCGATGGATTAGCTTTTCATTTCTCATTTCATTCAAATTGTTTAGGAAATAACGGACTTTCTACCTTCTGTCAATGTGGTTGTACAGTGTTTTATCTCGTGCCCTGATGATCAATAACAGCTCAGGATGTTGCTTGTGAGCATAAAGAAGATTCATCACTCCACAAGAAGTTCAGCACCACAAGAGGCATTACAAGAAAACCTACTTATGGTTTGAGGTTTTTTCTTATTTAGTAAGTTGAAGGTGTTTTATAGCCTAGGAATATCTTCCTAAGGCATTTGTAAGTGTCCCTCTTTTATAATATTAATTTGCTCCTCTTTCGTCCGTGGATGTAGGTCAATTGACTGAACCACGTATATCTGGTGTTCTGGTGTTATTGTTGCTTTTATTCTTTCCGCTTTATTATTTTTGTTGGGTTGCCAAAATTACCTTGTGGTAAATATCCTGAGGTCAACTCTAACAACATATATAAGATCTATGTAAGATCGAGGGCATGATAGAATATCATCTTAAGGTTTTGAAGCAGAAACAAGATTTGGGTTATAACAACGATCAGAAGCCATTACTGGTTTGAGTATCGTTCCAGTCATAAAGTAGAGTTCCTGTTCGAGTTGAAAGAGCTAGGATCGGGATCATAAGCTTTAATTAGGATAAGTTGCCGAAGAAAGATCTTCCGCAGGAGACACATCTTACAGGAATTGGACATTCTGCAATGAACTTTCCTTACTATTTATCTACTCCTGCTGATGATCCAGCTCATACTCCTGCAGATAATCTGTCTTTCGGAGGCGATAGATTCCAATCAGTATTTGTTGATTCGGAACAAGAAACAAGTGTTGTTGTCGACTCTTCTAGTTACAAGTAAGGATCAGACTAAGTTGTAAAAGAAGGATCTGTTGCCGAAGAAAGAGTAGGATCTTAAGAAAGATATGGATCAGGATCCGGCTTTTAAGACCTAAGTGGTAGAGTGGAATCCAATCACTTTGGAACTACTAGGCGAAGTGTTACCGATTCAATCATAGACTCCTCTGGATACAAATACTGTTATTGCTCCTATACCGCCAAGCTAGTACTAGACAAGCCGGGGCAGTCTCCTACAGTTCAGTTGACACTCAGACTATGTCATCTTATCTACCTCTGGCTCTTTGAACTCAGGCTCATCTAACTCAATGCGGATCTTTCTCCATATGAAGGGTGGGTTCTCCTCCACTCTGTGTCACTTGCATCCTTTTTATTGTAATTATGAAACTTCCCTACACGCTTTCGGATCTGTGTATGACCATAAGAATAATGTGATTGCCCCAAAATGATTTGAGTTATTATGCTTCTCTATTTCCAAGCAATGAATTTTGATTAAGACTTCTTTTGTTACTTCTACGATATACTAAAGCAGTTACTGTTACAGTTTCATCCCGCCAAGCTACTCCTCATGTGGGGCTAAAGGGCCGCTAGTGTTCATCCATCGTCCTTGTTTGCTACTCTGGAATAAGAAGCCAAAGTAAGCACAGCGGTAAGTGATTAAGTGTCCAAGTCTCTATTTTTCTGTCTTCTTGTTCCTACTCACTTATAGGAATCAGGACTACTCTTACATATATTAGAATGCAATTAAAACTGCTCAGCCTTACTATATTGCCTGAAACTCCTCTGTGTAAGTTTCGCTCTTGTACTTGTGCTGGTTGATTCAGGCTGTAGCCAATACCAATCAGAATGGACTACTACCCAGAGAGGCAACGCCCACTATTATAAGACTATAACACTACGGCTTATCCGCTCTAAAACAATGGCTTCAAGTGCAAAGTAGACAACCATGAATAGAACTCGATAGTCTCGAATAGAACTCAATAGTATCGGAATGACTAGCGAGTAGGAGAAAGTCTGTCATAAGCCCACAAACAAACCAGTATAAATCAGACTTATCGGAGTAAGTAAAAGAGACAAGTAGTATGGCGTATAGAATGAATGAAGTAAGTAGCAGACAGCAACTATCGAGTAAGAGAACAACTCTCTCAAGTAAGACTCCAGCAGGAATTCCACCAAGAAATAGAATCATGAACTAACGCCCCAACGAATGAAACTAAAAACAAAGAATAAGGTCTTCCAGCTCCCCTGATCTCATATCCTTATTGTTAGTTTATAGTACATCTCTCCTGTTTCTCTTTCTGAAACTCATGCCTGGCATCCTGACTCCCCGGCCTACTTGACTGGAACAACCCACTGCGGAGACAAAGACAAACTATGGCACCGACACCAAACTCGCATTCCTATCTATGTCCACCGACACCAAACTCACATCCCTATTTTGTATTCTTATTAGTTTCTTGTGATAATTCTGCTAAGTGGTTGATTGCGATGAATGAAGAAATTGAGTCTCTCCATCATAATAGAACTTAGGATCTTGTGAGGCCGCCTTTGGGTAAGAAAATTATTGGATGCAAATGGGATACCATTGCTGAGGGAAAGGTTCTTGTTCAGAAAATTCATACGAAGGACAATCCAACTGATATGTTTATGAAACCTCTTCCGGTTTATAAGTTCAAGCAGTGCTTGGACTTGGTTGGTGTTCATTGTTGGTGATTGCCCGTTAGGGCTTTTGTGAAGAAGGTTGAGCAAGTATTGTTGGGACATGCCAAGGTGGAGATTTGTTAGTTTGGCAAGTCTCATAGTCTCACATCGGGAAAATCAGACTTGTTGTCTCGTCTTGGAACTATAAATAAGGGCCTGAGCTTTGAAGTTATACACACCACAAGAAGTTCAGCATCACAAGAGGCATTTGTAAGTATCCATCTTTTATAGTATTAATTTGCTCCTCTTTCGTTCGTGAATATAGATCAATTGATCGAACCATGTATATCTGACATTGTAAGGTCTGGAATATATATGCTGGAAAGCTGAAGACCAGAGAACTCTCTGCGGTGGAGAAAACCGTCACTTGTGGAATGCAAGAAGCATTTTGCATTCCTCTTTCGTTCGTGAATATAGATCAATTGATCGAACCATGTATATCTGACATTGTAAGGTCTGGAATATATATGCTGGAAAGCTGAAGACCAGAGAACTCTCTGCGGTGGAGAAAACCGTCACTTGTGGAATGCAAGAAGCATTTTGCAGAACCATTAGATTCCACTGTAAGTTGTGTCACTGCTGAATCCGGGAATCCGACTACAAAATTAAATGGTTAGAGAAAAGATGTACATGTTGGATAGAACAGGATATGCTTTGGAAGTCCAAGTTACTGGCTCTTAGAAGAACCTTGCTGCTTGCATTGCAGCAGTCCAGGAATAGATTCTTTGTCCTCCTCAGGAGCATCCCTAAGTCTTGCGATTTCTTCTGCCTCTGCCTGCAGCTTCTAATTGCACCATTACAAGCAAGCAAACGCCACCTTCGGACATGGAATTAACAGCAAGGAATAATACCACAATAATTCATCAAATTTTGGTTATGTGCAGCCTGCAAAGCCCAATTCTATACTTGTATCCTGTTCAACTTCATGCCATGACAACAGTACAACCTGACACTGGATATAGAATGTTTCACCAGCTGTGATCCTCAACCCAATAGAATCCTTGTTCTTAGTCAAAGTTCAACTCTTCCCAAGCGTAAAAACCTGCAGCTGATGAGACAGATGTTGACATCCCATGACCGTCAAGCTGCAAACTGTATGCATGCACCAAAAAAAGAACAACCATGCTTAGTCTAAAACATAGCTTTGGTGGGTTCCAAAAACTATCACCTTTAGGATGATAGGGGGCCGGACTTAGAAAATCTGCTCCCAAATCTAACTACAGCATTCTCATCTAAACTCTCAAGTCTTGGCCAAGAAATAAATATTCACACTTGAGACAAGCATAGTTTGATTGAATAATAATAGTGATGATAATGATAATATCCAGCAAAGTTTGGCTTGAAAGCGAAGGGATATGGTCATGCCCGGCTACCGTCAGGCAACTCCGCTCGTGTGGTCTTCTTTGTCTCCCTAAATCGTCGGGGGACGTCAAAGGCTTAGGACGAGAAGGAAGCTGTTAACAATATTAACCGCTGCTGCCAAGTGCTCGAGGGTTGATAAGATGATAACAACACACGTGCGTCGGACCCACATGGAACTGGGTGTCGGCTTGACCGGTCATGGTTAGGTCGAGCCACAAGCCCTGCCAAATTTGACCGGTGATCTCCAACATTGGGATTCTACGTAGGTGTGTCTCCAACTTGAGTTATTGTATTCGAGAATCGAATCTATCGAGCACTCGAGGTGCTGTAAGTTGAGAGGAAACAAGAACATGAAAACGAGGAAGGATCGCAATCCAACTTGGCTAGCTGTAGATCATCAGTGAAGATACACAGTCACCGACGCGTTTTAGCTGTTGATCTGCACAGGAAGCGTACAGTTCTTCGGTGGAATAATGGGCACCGAGTCGTCGGAAGCAACCTTGACTGGCACTGCTCGCTCTGGGTTTCTGCTAAGCATCGACAAAAGTATCTCGGGATGACGATGTAAAGTTACCGTGTCAAGAACAGTTCAAGAAGGATAGGCTAAGTTAAAGAAGTGAGTGAAATCTTGGTCAAGCAGGAACATGAAGGAAATGCATGTGTGAGAACTAATGGACAAAGTTGATTTGATTTTTGGCAGGATAATTCAAATAAAAGGCTACATCATAGATGGGCGGCATGACCATCTCTATGGAAAACTAGTCTTCGTGCCTTGTGATTTGTCAAAGTCTAGTTCCTAACAGAGGGAACAGCTGGAGCTCAGTGAAGACCTGTAAATATATCACTTACAGTAACAGGTAACTTGCATGGCTGTGGAGTAAGATCAATGATGTACAAAAACTGTTTCTACTTTGCATTCACATCATGATTCGAGGTTGTGTGAGTAGAAAGCAATCTTAATACAAGTGTGAGCACAGACTCGGGGAGGCTGCACCTCGATGAGGCCTCTTAGCGGCACGCTAAAGAGACGGGTAAGTAAGCGATCGACAGTCATCGGTACATGTCAGCTTTATCGTGCGTGACACCATTAACAAAGTTCCCTCTATTTCCCCCATGCTTTCCTTCGAAAGCTGCACTGCTTTCAGATCCCCAGTATACTCCAAACTTTGTCTCTTCTTGGATTTGCTTCATCAGACTCTCGACTTCTACGTCACAGCGTTCCCGGAGCTCCTGAACCGTTGAGCAAGAGACGAGTGGGGATTTCTTGGATGGAATCTGAAATGTGTATAAAATAGGGGACGAGGTGAAAGCGAGGGTTGTGCATGACGTTGTCGGCCATTGGAAAGACAAGGACGCATTAATTATCGAGGAAATGCCGTCGATCCGGTGTTTATAAGACCGGTAGGTGGTGCAACTTGATAGCTCACGGTTGAACCACACCGCCCAGCGTTCGAGGGTTGGAGATGGCCGGATTTGGGTCTCCCTGCGGAGCCTGCAAGTTCCTGAGGCGGAAGTGCATCAGCGGCTGCGTCTTTGCTCCGTTCTTCCACCACGAGCAAGGCGCTGCGCACTTCGCGGCTATCCACAAGGTGTTCGGGGCGAGCAACGTCGCGAAGCTGCTAATGCACCTGCCCATGGCGGACCGCTCCGAGGCCGCCATTACCATATCCTATGAAGCACAAGCTCGGCTCCAAAACCCTATTTACGGCTGCGTCGCCCACATCTTCGCCCTCCAGCAACAAGTGAGCAGCTCGAGTGCTTGGAATCTTGTCCTCAGTGCCTGCTAATGCCTAATGCTTTGCCTTGTTCCGTAGGTTGTGAATCTACAAGCTCAGGTGGCCTCTCTCGAGGCACAAGCAGCACAAGGGCTTGGGAATGGCATGACTGAGAGTCTTATTCGTGAAGAAGACAGGATCTACAGTGCACTGCAGCCTCGTCAACATGATCTCCAGGGCTTCATTGATCAGGCGAGGCCGTTTTCTTCGAGCCCCCCATCGGATGTGGAGTGCATGAACAGCTACAACAATTGGATTTCTGAGGTCAACTTCGACATGGCTGATGAAGATTTGGCGTTGGGGATCGAGAACGAGACGCTCTCACCGATGGCCTGCTTTGACATGCAAGACGACTTTTGGAAGTCGGTGTATCACGACGCGAATGTCCGCCATTGATGAACTTGTGGATTAGTCGTCTACATCGATTTTTTGCTGTCAGTGTTTGACATGCATAAGATTTGCATTCTAGTGGAAGACATACAATTAGCAGGAAATCCACAAGGAACGTCATTGTACCAGCTAGTTCTAAATAGGACGATGAAGTACAGATTTATTAGGGTTTCTTTCTTTGCCCGGACCATAAAATCTAGGGAAACATACATGTTATTTTTTGCCTTTTACCTATTTTTGAATAAACCGAATATTAAATATTCCATTGCACAATAATGCGCCCATCATACAGCAATCTGATGAAGCAATCAAGTCACAGGATTCACGAATCTTGAAGCTTTGTGGCGTGGGATAACGTCACGAAGCCAGCCCAAGTGGCCAAGGAAATTATCTTTCCATTCATTAGTATGTACTATATCAATGCATCATCATTGGATTCTCGGATAGTTAGCTATTATTAGTATTTCGATCCTCGTAATTTTAAAAATAGTATCAGGATCCTTATACTTAATAAATAAAATATTTAATCTTAATTTTTCTTACGTCATCAATTTCATTCACGGAAAATAAATCATACGTGTTGTCACGTACAAAAACTATACGAATGAAAAGAATAATTTTTTATTTTTAAATTATTAATTTCATATAAATTTTTTTCCCCTCTGGTTCGAGAGCCTTTCATAAAAACTTCTCATCGCTTTCCTCCCCTCCGGTTCCTTCCCCTACGGTTGTGCTCTGGACGACAAACCAACAATAGCATCGATGGCTAATCACAATCACTTTTTAAACTATAGAGATCGGGAAGTTAATTATAACTATCTCAATGGATAATATGTAATTAGCTCCCATGCGACTATGTACTAATGTCTTTGGATCAAATCAAAGGAGTAGTAACCAAGGATTAGAGAAATGGGCTAATTCTTCTCCAGCTTACAGATCATAACAAAGAAATCCATGTCCACAATTCCAGCTAACAAAGAAGTGATGTTGAGGAACTCAGGTGGGCTTGATGGGTGAAGCAGGCTGGATTATGGTAGCCATGGCATGCAGAGTACCTGAACTTGAACCGAGGCCCACTTCTGCTGTTCTTGATAGAATCGCAGACACAACACATTTTGCTGCAGGAGTAAAAAAGCAAGTCCAATCAAAAGCTTCTTTCCCCTCTAGTTCGAAAGCCTTTCACAAAAACTTTTCATCGCTTTCTTCCCCTTTAGTTCCTTCCCCTACGACTATGCTATGGACGACAAACCAACAATAGCGTCGGTGGTTAATCACAACTACTTTTTAAACTATAGAGATCGGAAAGTTAATTAGAACTATCTCAATGATAATATGTAATTAGCCCCGTGGGACTATGTACTAATGTCTTTGGATCAAATCAAAAGAGTAGTAACCAAGGATTAGAGGAATGAGCTAATTCTTCTCCAGCTTACAGATCATAACAAAGAAATCCATGTTCACAATTCCAGCTAACAAAGAAGTGATGTTGAGGAACTCAGGTGGGCTTGATGGGTGAAGCAGGCTGGATTTTGGTAGCCATGGCATGTAGAGAACCTGAACTTGAACCGAGGCCCACTTCTGCTGTTCTTGATAGAATCGCAGACACAACACATTTTGCTGCAGGAGTAAAAAAGCAAGTCCAATCAAAAGCTTCTTTCAGTGTGCAACCTCCTTCCTTCTTTATCTCGAATGTGTATGGAGCTATCAGGTGTGTCATCACTGCTGCTTTCGTATTGGTTGACAGAAACCTGGATTGCGTTTTGAACAAGCAAGTTATACGGCATGAACTCTATATATTTGGCAATCCTTTCGTTACTCGTTCTTGAAACAGAGCAGTCTGAGATCGCACAACTGTGTGACATGAAAGTTTAGCAGCGCAGCACCAGCAAAAGAACAACTTTTGAAACCCAAAGGTTTTAAAAGGTCGATCCACCAAATCCCACTAGCAGAAATGACGAGAGGAAAGCCACTGCAGCTCACCTACGGCATTAACAGAAGCACCATCACTTTCTGTGACTTCACTGAGAGAGGGAAAGGAAGGGAAGAAGGTGACAAAGAGAGCCATGCAAAAAGGCTTGAAGAACACAAACACCTACGCCAGGCAAAGCCTGTTGGGTTGGGTTAGGTCCCAACACTGACAATGTTCACCACCATGGGAAAACTCCAAGGGGATGGGAGCTTGTGAGATGATGGTAGGGGAAGCCAACCTAAACCATTATAACCTTGTTGACCTGTTTTGTTCATGCTTGGCTCTACATTTGTGGTTACATTTTGGGTTGGGAACCAATATGTGTAATGCACCATTATATGGAAAAAATAAAAGAAGAAAAAAATATCCTTTATTATTATGAACAGCCTTTTTCTTAAAAAAGAAAAAGTTACCAAAGCAACTTTTTAAGATTTTTTTAAGCAAGAACTTTTGTGTGTCTTCTCCATGACCACTATGTTTGAACATTTTCTGCCTAATCCATTCAAAAAATTGAATAATACTGATTTATTATATATTCCAAGAGCTTATTATATAATAATAATATAATAAGAAAATAATTTTTTTTCAAAGTAAATCAAAATTGAAGTTCAAAATCTCTTATACATCATATCATATAAAGTATAAAGATTTTTTTTAGGGATGTCAAGTTTATTAGAAACAATTATATGAAAACTTGTAATTTTGTTTTCTCTACACCTTCTCTATTTATTGAATTGAATGATCAAATCTTAATATTCAAGAATATCATTATATACTTCTTTTTTTTATTTAAATATTTTAGTCCTATTAGATTTCTAAAAATATTTTATCAACCCTAACAATATAAGATTCCTAGTGCCAACGAGCTAATAATAATCTTTCACACAATCCACCTAATGTACTTCAAAACTCATAAAGATTACAATAGCGTCGGTGGTTAATCACAACTACTTTTTAAACTATAGAGATCGGAAAGTTAATTAGAACTATCTCAATGATAATATGTAATTAGCCCCGTGGGACTATGTACTAATGTCTTTGGATCAAATCAAAAGAGTAGTAACCAAGGATTAGAGGAATGAGCTAATTCTTCTCCAGCTTACAGATCATAACAAAGAAATCCATGTTCACAATTCCAGCTAACAAAGAAGTGATGTTGAGGAACTCAGGTGGGCTTGATGGGTGAAGCAGGCTGGATTTTGGTAGCCATGGCATGTAGAGAACCTGAACTTGAACCGAGGCCCACTTCTGCTGTTCTTGGCCGAGAGTTCGTCGGAAGTACGCCGGAAGCTCGCCGGAAGAGCGATTGACGCACCAGAACATGAAGTGCAGTAATCATATCTTAATTATCGTAGTTATAGTGTAAATTAAGTTAGGATTGAGCAACTAACTTAATTAGGGGCTAATTAGGCCCTTAACAGGGCTAAATTGGACCGAATTAAGCAAACATATTCGACCCCTGAATTCCTGGCCGGTGGTGGCACCACTTGGGAGACTCGATCTCCCAGGAATTTTGGGCGGTGGTATCGCCAGAGCTCAGTCTCCGAGCTCTGTCAGACGATGGTATTGCCTAGTGTCAGGTGTCAGGCGGTAGTATTGCCCAGTAATGACGATGGTACCGCCAGGACCCTAGTGTATATATATACCAACTACTAAATCCCTAATGTAAGTCGTCTCTTATAGCAATGGCTCGATTGCAACGAAACAATCTCAAGGAAGCAACATTGATAACAAGAACTAACAAAGAGTCAAACGCTAGCAACTGCCCCGTGTTGTTCTACTTGCCAAGAAAGTGTTCCAATGCCACATGCTAAGTTCTACCTTGACCACCTTGGTGGGTCAACTTTCCTACCTTAGATTCATATAAATTGGAAGGTTTCCTTTGTTATTTTTCCTTTCCATTTCATATTTTTTAATTAATATTTATTCATTAAAAAAGAAAAAAGATATACAATTGAGATAAGAATGATAAGGTAGGCGCGTAGAATTAGGAAGAAAGATCATAAAAATAAATAATTATATGTTGTTTTGATGAAGGATAAAAAATAAGAATGATGGGATAGTATTAACGTATAGTAAAGTGAAATGATTATTATTAATATTATATTATAAAAAAAAGGGTAAAGAAAGATCTAACAAACTTAATAGATATGACTTTGGTAAACAAATATTTAAATATTTTTGTATTTAATTTAAATATATAACTATTTATAAAACTCAATAATTATAAAAAAAAAATCTATATAATCTATCTAATATTACGATTTTTTCTTGAAATACGACAAATATGGGTCATGTGATAATATCGATTTGAATCCGATTAATTATTCAGGTATTCAAGTTTGAATCGAGCGCCCAATTTTCTATTGGTACCGTCGGACGATCAGGAAAGGCCACGTCACTGTAGTATGGAGAGACCACGTCAACCCGACAGTTCTCGGCGGGTGATTCAGCCGCGCCCCGCCTTTGCCTCTAAAAGACTAGTGTGCCACGTCGAGCGGAGCCGGTGATGCCATGGGAGGCTTCTATTTGGGCCAGCCCGCGACGCAGACGGCGCGACAGCGGCGCAAAGTCAAGAGGAAAGGTGGACGCCATCATTTGTTGCGCCGCTCGTCATCTTCCACAGCAAGACGCCTTCTGCGCTCTGAGTCTGAGTCTGACCGCGGGGAAGACGATGCCAAAGCTACCTGCGTCGCCTGAAGGACCCATTTTGTAGGCCCCTTCTCTTTCCCAATCACCACTGGAGTAACTGAGAGGGAACGGGGACGATGACTCTAAAAAGTTAGACGAGTATTGCTGAGCTCGAAGAGGTCTTCTCCTTGCCACACTCTGATACAGAAATATATATATATACACCATAAACCTCTCTCTCTCCCCATTTAAACGCTCTTCCCATCGTTCCGCATTTAATTATTCTTGCTCTTTTACTCTGTGGAAGGTGGAGGAAGGAATATACACATTGTCGAAAACAGAGCCTACGCGAGTCCGATTGGGAGGAGCTTGAACTCGGCAACGCGACTCCCTTCCTCCTCTCATCTGTTCTCCCAATTCGTAGGGTGTATAGGTTTGCAGTGATCTCCCGTGGCTGGTTGAGATCGATCAATCAAGCAGGAAAGATGAGGTATTTGGGATCGAGGAGGAGAATGGAAAGGATCCATATGTTCGTGCTTCTGAGCTGCGAATTTTATGTTAGAGAGCTGTCAGTCCTGTAAAGTTCCTTGCTTTCTTTGTTTCCTCGGTATGTGTTGAGTTCTTTCTTGCTTTTTCCTGCTGATCTTCTACCTCTTGGTGGCTCAAAGTATCCCTTTTTGACGTTGGCAGACGACAAAGCCTAGCTTGAACGCGACAGGAGGCGCAGGAAGAGCCAGGTGACAGGCTAGATCTGGCAGAGGCCTGTCTGAAGCCCTAGCCTTGGTGGCGGAGCCCTGGATTAACAAGATGCGGACTTCCGTCGCCGCTGCCGCCGCCACCAAGAAGAAGAAAAAGAAGAATGACGGCCCCAAGCCGCCGCCTTCCGCCGCCACCGTCGGGATCCTCTCCTTCGAGGTCGCCAGCGCCATGTCCCGCGCCGTCAGCCTCTACCGCTCCCTTTCCGAATCTGAGATGGCCCGGTTCCGCTCCCAAATCCTGGCGTCCCACGGCGTCCGCCATCTCGTCTCCTCCGACGAGCACTTCCTTCTGTCCCTCGCCCTTGCCGAGAAGCTAGACGACCTCAACGGCGTTGCCACCGTCGCCTCCCGCCTCGGCCGCCGCTGCTCCCACCCCGCCCTCCTTGGCTTCGAGCACGTCTACTCCGACCTCCTCGCCGGTCGCATCAACCCTTCCAGCCTCGGCTTCCTCTCCAAGGACATGGATGGGACTATCCGTAAGATGGGGCGCTTCGTCTCGTCCACCGCGGCGCTCTACTCCGAGTTGGAGGTCCTGACGGAGCTAGAGCACGCTGCCAAGAAGTTCCACCAAAATCCAGTCCACGACGCCAGCCGCCGGGCCGTTGACCAGAAAATCCAGTGGCAGCGGCAAGATGTTAAGCACCTGCGTGGCTCCTCCCTTTGGAACCAGACTTACGACAAGGTCGTCCTCCTCCTTGCCCGAGCTATCTGCACCATGCATTCCCGGATATCCCTCGTGTTCTGGGAGACAATCTGCAGTTCGGATTGCCTAGCCGCCGAACAAAGCTGTCAGCTTTCAGATCAACTCATTGTTTCAACTCATCATTCCCTCCCTCTTAGTGCGCTCTTGATCCTCACAGGTGGTAGATGACAATAAATCAATAATTTGTGTTCAATTTCGATCCGTCCACTTTGATTTAAAAAAATATAAATAAATACATAGAAAATAATTATTAGCAAGATAAGGTCTCGTTCTTGAGATCTTCATATGAATATGTGGAGTTTACTTGAAGTAAACCACTAGGAATAAGTGATTAGGGCTAAAACTCCAAACGAAAGGCAACAAGAGACTTAAGAATGGGACGGGAAAAGCCCAAGCGAACTTGTCGCCATCCGTCCACACTGCCGTCTCATGCAACCTAGACTTTCTTTCATGTGTTGGATTTTTTTGACATGGTATGACAATAGTTGTGCCATCTCCATCCATCACAAGACAAAGGAAAGTTTGTCACGTCACTTGCACGACACGTTCTCTCCTTTCGAAGGGTACGATTAGCATGGTGGAAGGAAGAAAGAGAGTGGTTAATGTCCATCACTTTGACTTGAGAATTTGTAGTCATCAACAAACCCACATCCCTACTTGCATTCAATTAGCATCATCTTGGCTTGTGAGAATTTGTAGTCATCAACAAACCCACATCGTTCGATTAGCATCATCTTGGCTTAGTTGTTTGCATATAGTTGTCATGTTGCACCCACGCGGAATTGGAAATTTCCATGTGGAAATCCAACCACCGGACTTTGCTCCGATTGACTTTGACTCCTAACACGATTCTAGGGTTAGAATCCCATGTACTTGTTCTCTCTCTCTCTCATATGCATCCATCTTTGTAATATTCTTTTTCCCCTGTTTGTTTGTGTCTATGGCAGACAAGGCAAAGAGTTGCTGAGCTTCCTTCTTCTAGTATATAATGAGATCCATCCACACATGTTCATACATGTTGTTATGGTAAACGATATCATTCAACTTTTTAAGATTATCTTCAAAGAAAAAAAAAATTCAATGATGATCATGCTTTTTAAGTGATAAGGCATGATTCATTTATATGGACTGTTAAGGATTTTATTATAATTGATTTTGCCTATACCAAGTGGTATCTGTAACCAACTACTAAATCCCTAATGTAAGTCGTCTCTTATAGCAATGGCTCGATTGCAACGAAACAATCTCAAGGAAGCAACATTGATAACAAGAACTAACAAAGAGTCAAACGCTAGCAACTGCCCCGTGTTGTTCTACTTGCCAAGAAAGTGTTCCAATGCCACATGCTAAGTTCTACCTTGACCACCTTGGTGTTGTAATATTCTTTTTCCCCTGTTTGTTTGTGGTCAATGGCAGACACAAGGCAAAGAGTTGCTGAGGTTCCTTCGTCTAAGGTTTGCATTCTTACTTTAATGGACATCATATTTGTTCAGAATTGGATGATACTTGTAACACTGCGAGTTCCACATTTTCTTTTCGGTTGCTATTTCTCTGTTCTTAGATCCATCCAAGATGCAGTGATAGCTTAGCTTCCCTGTCTCGATTCCTGAATTCAGATGGTTTCACAGCATTTGTTGTGCATAATGCTTTTGTAAATTTTGATTAACTACATCACCTGAGTTGTGAATGTGATTATAGGAGTGTGACATATTCTAACATAATTTGAGTGACTGCTATTATTATGAAGCTTCGGATGGAAAGTCATCTCCTGTAGCGATGGTTTGATTGCAACGAAGCACTATCAAGGAAGCTACATTAATAACAAGAATTAACAAAGAGTCAAATGCTAGCAACTACCCTATGTTGTTCTACTTGTCAAGAAAGTGTTCCAACGCCACATGCCAAGTTCTACCTTGACGACCTTGGTAGGTCAACTTTCCTACCTTAGATTCATATAAATTGGAAGGTTTCCTTTGTTATTTTTCCTTTCCATTTCATATTTTTTAATTAATATTTATTCATTAAAAAAGAAAAAAGATATACAATTGAGATAAGAATGATAAGGTAGGCGCGTAGAATTAGGAAGAAAGATCATAAAAATAAATAATTATATGTTGTTTTGATGAAGGATAAAAAATAAGAATGATGGGATAGTATTAACGTATAGTAAAGTGAAATGATTATTATTAATATTATGTTATAAAAAAAAGGGTAAAGAAAGATCTAACAAACTTAATAGATATGGCTTTGGTAAATAAATATTTAAATATTTTTGTATTTAATTTAAATATATAACTATTTATAAAACTCAATAATTATAAAAAAAAAATCTATATAATCTATCTAATATTACGATTTTTTCTTGAAATACGACAAATATGGGTCATGTGATAATATCGATTTGAATCCGATTAATTATTCAGGTATTCAAGTTTGAATCGAGCGCCCAATTTTCTATTGGTACCGTCGGACGATCAGGAAAGGCCACGTCACTGTAGTATGGAGAGACCACGTCAACCCGACAGTTCTCGGCGGGTGATTCAGCCGCGCCCCGCCTTTGCCTCTAAAAGACTAGTGTGCCACGTCGAGCGGAGCCGGTGATGCCATGGGAGGCTTCTATTTGGGCCAGCCCGCGACGCAGACGGCGCGACAGCGGCGCAAAGTCAAGAGGAAAGGTGGACGCCATCATTTGTTGCGCCTCTCGTCATCTTCCACAGCAAGACGCCTTCTGCGCTCTGAGTCTGAGTCTGACCGCGGGGAAGACGATGCCAAAGCTACCTGCGTCGCCTGAAGGACCCATTTTGTAGGCCCCTTCTCTTTCCCAATCACCACTGGAGTAACTGAGAGGGAACGGGGACGATGACTCTAAAAAGTTAGACGAGTATTGCTGAGCTCGAAGAGGTCTTCTCCTTGCCACACTCTGATACAGAAATATATATATATACACCATAAACCTCTCTCTCTCCCCATTTAAACGCTCTTCCCATCGTTCCGCATTTAATTATTCTTGCTCTTTTACTCTGTGGAAGGAGGAGGAAGGAATATACACATTGTCGAAAACAGAGCCTCCGCGAGCCCGATTGGGAGGAGCTTGAACTCGGCAACGCGACTCCCTTCCTCCTCTCATCTGTTCTCCCAATTCGTAGGGTGTATAGGTTTGCAGTGATCTCCCGTGGCTGGTTGAGATCGATCAATCAAGCAGGAAAGATGAGGTATTTGGGATCGAGGAGGAGAATGGAAAGGATCCATATGTTCGTGCTTCTGAGCTGCGAATTTTATGTTAGAGAGCTGTCAGTCCTGTAAAGTTCCTTGCTTTCTTTGTTTCCTCGGTATGTGTTGAGTTCTTTCTTGCTTTTTCCTGCTGATCTTCTACCTCTTGGTGGCTCAAAGTATCCCTTTTTGACGTTGGCAGACGACAAAGCCTAGCTTGAACGCGACAGGAGGCGCAGGAAGAGCCAGGTGACAGGCTAGATCTGGCAGAGGCCTGTCTGAAGCCCTAGCCTTGGTGGCGGAGCCCTGGATTAACAAGATGCGGACTTCCGTCGCCGCTGCCGCCGCCACCAAGAAGAAGAAAAAGAAGAATGACGGCCCCAAGCCGCCGCCTTCCGCCGCCACCGTCGGGATCCTCTCCTTCGAGGTCGCCAGCGCCATGTCCCGCGCCGTCAGCCTCTACCGCTCCCTTTCCGAATCTGAGATGGCCCGGTTCCGCTCCCAAATCCTGGCGTCCCACGGCGTCCGCCATCTCGTCTCCTCCGACGAGCACTTCCTTCTGTCCCTCGCCCTTGCCGAGAAGCTAGACGACCTCAACGGCGTTGCCACCGTCGCCTCCCGCCTCGGCCGCCGCTGCTCCCACCCCGCCCTCCTTGGCTTCGAGCACGTCTACTCCGACCTCCTCGCCGGTCGCATCAACCCTTCCAGCCTCGGCTTCCTCTCCAAGGACATGGATGGGACTATCCGTAAGATGGGGCGCTTCGTCTCGTCCACCGCGGCGCTCTACTCCGAGTTGGAGGTCCTGACGGAGCTAGAGCACGCTGCCAAGAAGTTCCACCAAAATCCAGTCCACGACGCCAGCCGCCGGGCCGTTGACCAGAAAATCCAGTGGCAGCGGCAAGATGTTAAGCACCTGCGTGGCTCCTCCCTTTGGAACCAGACTTACGACAAGGTCGTCCTCCTCCTTGCCCGAGCTATCTGCACCATGCATTCCCGGATATCCCTCGTGTTCTGGGAGACAATCTGCAGTTCGGATTGCCTAGCCGCCGACCAAAGCTGTCAGCTTTCAGATCAACTCATTGTTTCAACTCATCATCCAATTCATTCAGGGTCCCTAAGATCAGGTTCTGTAAATAGCATATCTGGTCAGATCCCTAAGACGACTCCTGATGCCGAAGCGGGTGCGAATCTCCGGAGGGAGGGCCTCGGATTCCGCTGTGGGGCGAGTCCGGGGAGGCTCTTCATGGAGTGCCTCAGTTTAGGCAGCTCTGCTTTACTGAAAGAGAGCGATGAGCAATTCTCGAACGAGCGGTGTCTCAGCCGTCCTGCTTTCGGTGCTCCGGTTCCATTTAGCGGCGAAGTGGTTCGGCACATGAGTGGTGGTAGGAGATCGAAGTTTGGGCCGAGGAGTAAGCTGACGATGCTCGCCGCACCCTCTACGGTGGGCGGTTCCGGTCTCGCATTGCATTATGCGAACATCATAATTATCATAGAGAAGTTACTGAAGTATACGCATCTCGTCGGAGACGATGCAAGAGACGACTTGTACCAGATGTTGCCATCGACCTTAAGAGCAGCTCTCAGAAGGAGTCTCAAGTCATGCGTGAAGAATCTAGCCATTTACGATGCTCCTCTTGCGCATGATTGGAAGGAAGCACTGGAGAAGATTTTGAGCTGGCTTTCACCCATGGCTCATGACATGATCCGTTGGCAGACCGATCGCAACTTCGAGCAGCAGCAAATAACGTCGACGACGAATGTGGTGTTGCTTCAGACTCTGTATTTTGCCGACAGGGAGAAGACGGAGGAAGTCGTTTGCGAGCTTCTGGTGGGGTTGAATTACATTTGCCGGTACGAGCAGCAGCAAAATGCTTTATTGGATTGTACGAGCAGTTTGGACTTGGATGAGTGTATGCCATCATCATGGCATATGCAATACGTTTCTTAGCTCGACTTGTAGTAAGTAGTTCATCAAAATTCAAAGCGAGAGAGATATGGTGTTTGTAATATTCTTTTTCCCCTGTTTGTTTGTGGTCAATGGCAGACACAAGGCAAAGAGTTGCTGAGGTTCCTTCGTCTAAGGTTTGCATTCTTACTTTAATGGACATCATATTTGTTCAGAATTGGATGATACTTGTAACACTGCGAGTTCCACATTTTCTTTTCGGTTGCTATTTCTCTGTTCTTAGATCCATTTTGTGGTCAATGGCAGAGACAAGGCAAAGAGTTGCTGAGCTTCCTTCTTCTAGGGTTTGCATTCTTACTTTAATGGACATCATATTTGTTCAGAATTGGATGATACTTGTAACACTGCGAGTTCCACATTTTCTTTTCGGTTGCTATTTCTCTGTTCTTAGATCCATCCAAGATGCAGTGATAGCTTAGCTTCCCTGTCTCGATTCCTGAATTCAGATGGTTTCACAGCATTTGTTGTGCATAATGCTTTTGTAAATTTTGATTAACTACATCACCTGAGTTGTGAATGTGATTATAGGAGTGTGACATATTCTAACATAATTTGAGTGACTGCTATTATTATGAAGCTTCGGATGCAAAATATCTGTTATTTACTTTCTGGGTGCAGTAAAATATTTTCATTTTACTCGAAAAGCATTCACAGATTTATTTAATGAAGCTACACAAATTCCCATGATATATATTGCATAGTTTAGTTTGTGTGTGCTAATATGTTGTTGTAATTCAAGTCAGATTAAGTAAATTTCCAATAAGGGTAAGCCATAATTCACGTTTACGTGGAAAATTTATTTTCCAGAAAGCAATTGTCAAATTTGCAAAACTAAACTAGTTTAGTTTGGATGGTGAAGTTTGTGCTATGTGCTTACATGATTTCAAGTAAAGTGTGTGCGAGAGAAATAAATAAATAAATAAATAGTCGTAAGTCTTTAAACAATTACTCATTAGGTGTCAAGCACGTTAACAAATTATCATAGGTTTTATATATAAACTTATGAATCTAATTAATACTCAATAATATTTCAAACCCTCGTGTGCCATTTGAATGGTTCCAAAAGGTTGAGATGATTAACATTTTGCTCCGCATCATATTATATAGAAAATAGGTCATGATGTGTAAAAATTAAATTATTGTGGGATAGTTTTATCCATTTTAATGATGTGCATCATTTTGCTCTATCAACTTTGTAAACTATTCTTGCTTATAGATTTCGAGCAAAAACACATAAAAATAAGACAAAACATGTTACTAAACAAATGCATAAGCAAACAAAGGTGTTATGGACCCACGAGGATCATCCACGACATTTTTCCCCATTTAAACTATTAATATCTTTGTTGACACTTGCTAGTATGCTTTGAGGATTGCTTCTTCATACCATAGGGTGTTTTCTGACTCCAAACTTAATTTTGTTTGAGGAAGGTTTTGCCACTTGACCAAGTACTCGATTTGTTCTGCTCGATTGGGTAGGTTCATTTTGCGATCTACTAAAATAACTTTAACTTGCTTTTTATAAAAGTCTTTGGTGAGGGTTAGTCGAATTGAAATATTTTAAAAAGTATCTTGCTGATATGAGTGGTAGACTTTTAAGTTACTTGTGTGGAAGATATTATAAATTTTGAGTCACGTAGATAGATAATTGAGAAAGACTCTTCGTATTTGCGCATTACTCCTTTATACACTTTATACCTAAAGAACTAAAGTGATACTAATTGGAGTTTCACTAATATGAAGTTATTGACTTTGAACTCTTACAATCGCCTTCCTAGATTTGCCTACCTCTTCATTTTTTTTTGTCACCTTCTAAAGTATTTCTGGGCAATATATGCATTTCGATGTCATTTCTTTACAAAGTGATATGCCGACGAGCTACTTTTAGTATAATTGATCGCCAAAGTATGAAGAGTTGACGACTATTGTCAAATAATGATCTAATCTCTAAGAGACTCTTGTTGGATGCAAAGCTTCATTGTAAGTTATAGGAGAATTGAGCTATGTCCAATAGCTTCACCCAATCTCTTTGGTTGGCACCCATATAATGTCGAAGATATTACTTAAAAAAAATTATTCTTTTAATTTGGCCATCCATAAAGTTTATTCTCATTGGATGGAAACTTATAGATAAGTATAATTTAGATCCTAATAATTTAAACATCTTAGTCCAGAATCATCCTAAGAATTACACGTCTTGGTCATTGATGATATTATGCGAAACTCTCCACTATTTCATTATATTCTAGTGTAAGAGTGCAACAATGAATATTGCATGCGTTGAAAACCAATTGATCATCACGAATATCGATTCTTCATCATTAACTTGGCCTTCTCTATTGAGTAGTGTAGGGGTGTAACAATGAATGTTGCATACTTTAAAAACTAATCGACTACCACGATAAGCTAATTATATATTATCTCATATAACTAGTTACCCTTAGCATCTTGATCTATATACTTTCAAAAGTTACATTGGGATCTCTATACTTACAAAAGTGATATATTAAGATCCCTATACAGGGTTAAAAAGATAATTTTATAAGATTAGAAATCAAGAAAGAGAGAGGGGGGTTTTGTTGGAATAACGAGGTTAAATGTCTCACTTTCGTAAGTATATGGATCTCAACGTAACTTTTGAAAGTATAAGAATTAATATGCTAAATGTAGCTAATCATAGGGGGTAATCTATAATTAGCCCTCATCATGAGTATCGATCCAAGTCTCAATGCCATCAGCAAGCTTGCTATAATGTCTAAGGAAATGCCCTCCCATAATCTTTCTAATGCACACAACAACTTCAAAAGTCTCACCAATGTCCACTGCGGTTGGCAAGACATATTTGAATACATTTCTCCATATTAGTCTAAATATTCTACTCAAAGAGAATCGTAACATACTCTCAAAAGTTTACATATCAAATTATCCTCTTGGAGAATAAAAACTCTATTCTCTTTAGTATAAATGAGTCCCTTCTAGATCCAAAATTATTTTATATTCTTTAATCAGTTATATTAGGGTTTACTACTTGGGGATCATTGTACAACCTATCATTGATCCTAGAAAGGAAGTTAGATTACAATAAACTTGCTTGGCACCCACCTTTTAGTTGCATAGTATTTATCAGCTCCACTTTCTTGCTCAATGCATCGACTACGATATTTGCTTTTCTAGATTTATACTTCAGTATCATATCAAATTCAGTCAAAAAACCCTACTATCATGCTTGCTTTGAGAAGAGTTTTTTTAGTTTGGAAGCAACTCGATACAGTATTGTTTGTCCTTAGCACAATTCATATTCCAAGAATATAATGTCACTATACTCGTAGATAATGGACCATCGTTATCATCTCTTTCTCATGTAATGGATGCCATCACTCAGTTTGGTTGAGTTTGTAGCTCTTGTAGGTTGCCAAGTGATTCTCCTACATCAGTACTACTCAAATAGCAAAGTCCAATGCATCTATGTAAACTTTAAAAAGCTTCCTATAGTTTAACAATTTGAGTATCAATTCTTCTATCACAACAGTTTTATGTCTTGAAATGTCATTTCACATTTGATCGATCATCTTTAATAACTTTGTTAGTGGAGTTGTACACTTCAAGTACCCAAATATGAAGCATCGATAATAGTTGATAAAACCAAGGAAGGATCTCAGCTCTGGTCTTTCTTTGGTGTTTGCCACTCCATCACAGCTTGCACATTCAATTAGTCCATTGGAATTGATCCTTTGTCAGTTTTATGGCAAAGTAACATGAATGTTGTTTTCTTTTGCATAAAGAGCTCTTGTGAGCAATGTAATCCTATTCATGAGGTTTGCCACAACATTATGTAGATGCTGCATGGAGTCTTCGGTGTCTTTTATCAATCGATTGACTAAGGATTTAGTATTACCGATTTGAGATTTCATCTCCTCTTATGAGTTTCTAGGAGCATTCTCTAGTCTTGGTAGGGTTCATCTAGACTTGTTTTGAAGATATCAAGATGGGTTTCTATAGTTGTAAGTCTCTCATTGTGATTTTTCTTTCCAAATGGTGCTTCAAATTATGCTTCCTCCTCTCATGGAGAATAACCAACTTCTTGCTTATCATTTTCGTTGTCGTACTTCTCTTAAACGACTCCAATAACTTGAGAGTGAGTTTCAATTGTAGCTTACCTATAATTGCTTAGGAAAATAGTTCAGCTTTTCTTATTTTGCTCAATTTGCTACGATGCTTCATCGATTGCAAACTTTTACTATTTACTTAGAATCGCTTGCTCGCTTTGATATCAAATGTGATGAACTAGGCTAGAATTACTTAAGTCATTAGACACCCTTATGTTATCTATCCGTAAAGGGTTAGTCTAATTATAACCTCGCTTAAGTCTTGAAGGATATGTAAAAGAGTAAATTAATTAGTTTGAAAAAAGAGTGATGAACAAGTCTCGATATTTCGTAAAGATGATAGCTTTATAAGTAATTCAACAAATACTTAGTGTGCAAAAAAAAAAAGACTTTATAAGATAAATGAATAATCATAAATCTATATACGATTACTCACCTGAGTGTCGGGCTTATTGATAAGTCCTTGTAAACTTTATATATGAACTTGTGAATCCAATCAATGCTAAATATTATCTCAATTTCCTATTTAATCATGTGCCACTTTGGACGATTCCAAAGGATTGTTATGATTGATGTTTGTTCCACGTCACAATTATAGAAAACAAGTCATCACATATAAAAACTAAATCATTTTAGTCTAATTTTACTCATTCCGGTAAGTAATCATTATGCAGCTCAATAAACTATTCTTGTTTATTATTTTACAAAAACATAAAGAAGTAAGAGAAAATAGGCCACCAAACAAATGTACAAACGAACAAATCTATTAACTAATGTGGACGTGAAACGACCGTAAGTTATGATACAGAGACCCTCCTCAATGCTATGATTTATGTCAACAGTAATGTATCCTCACTCACAGAACCATCTCTTATCTCGACTCTTTATCATCTTATTTTGTGCATGCAAGTCCCGTTAGATTAGCAGTCATATTCAATATTGGATTCTGCCCATGGCAACTTCAAATGATTCTTTGTTTTGCATATATCTTATCATCACTAGAATTCTTTCTGCATGAAACTTTAGAAAATGCACAAACTAGGACTCTATCTTGAAGTTGCCCTTCACAAGAATTTGGTATTGTAAACTGTTATTTCATAATCAAGCTTGATGAGGGTAATAATGGTGACATGACGCGAAGTGACGTCAGCCGCGCCCGGATAACACTCCGTCTAAGGAGGGCAATAATAACGATGCGATGTACGCTAACGTCACTCACTCTTAGACGACGACTTCATCGTTTTGCCCTGACATGCTTGGCCGAGGCAGGCCAGAACAACGACCGAGGCACGCCCATACCCTGCGGCAGCCTGGTTCTTCACACGACACCAACAACAGTGTCGGACGCCATCAGAGGTACGACCCACCCCCTGCAAACAGGCACATCAGGAACAGTAAGCTGCCCTATAAAAACTCCCCGCGCAAGAAAGAAAGGGGAGGAGGAGGAAAAAAGGAGAACACCACTCCACTCCGCTCACCGACTTGATCGTCGGAGGGGTCGAGCCGAGCTTCCGACCCGACCTGTGTGCAGGTACGAAGACGGAGCTGTTTCTTCCCAACGCTGCGGAGGGGAGCCCTTCCTCGCGGGACGCCCCGACGAGCCCGCTACGCGACCGATCCCGACGATCGACCGTGTTGATGACCCCCGAGGGATCGCGAGCAAGATCCCCGCCATTCGGACCCGAACCAAGTCGCGTCGACCCCGAGGTCACGGCATAAAGTTGCTTACCCTAACAAAGCTTGTCATTGTTGCTGAAGAATTGCAGGGGTTCATAAATTGATTCCTTTGGTCTCACTGTATAGTAGACCACTGTATTATTTCCTACAAACCATTAGGAACTCTCGTTTTAACATTCTATGAACTAATTGGGTTTGAAGCAATTGGTTTGTAGGTCTTCTCTATCTTCCCTATGTCGAGGGTAACTTACATCAATTTTTCTTTTTTTCGTTTCATTTGGGACCTGACTCTTTGGCCAAATCAATGTTTCTACAATTTTCGTTTATCTGTAGACACGGTCTCATGGTTCTAAAATTCAAGTCCATTTGATGCCTTGTAGGCTTAAATTTCAGATCAGTCGCATAACTCGATATATCTCCATGCCTTAGATAGCTCTAAATCATTATTATCTAGTAGTTGTAATTTATTGCGCAGCGTACAACAGAAGGTGACGATCTGTGTGCAGCCTCAGACACTTGGCGGCTAATGGAGACGTACTTGGTAGGTGCTAAGACAATGACAGCATGGAAATCCATCGTCAAACCAGACGTGATTAGCTTCATGGAGATTCTACCTAGTGACCTCGTAAACGATGAGATCAATTTTACATGGTAACAAAGTTGATACTTGCTTGTGTTGACTTGCAGGTTCCGAAAAGTGCCAAGCCTCTGAAGAGAACATTTAAGACTGCTTGTCATCGATGCGAGCCTTGTCCCAGTACAAGCATTTGGATCGTGGCAGGTGCATCTACCCATAGATTTTATGGGGCATTCATGGCCGGCCAACTTACTGTTCGTAGGTGTGGTTGAAGCCTTCACCGGCGAAATTAAGAGCCGGATGTAAGCAGGGAGAACCGGGTGCTGTTGCTGTTGAATTGATGGTGCATTAAAACCCCTGCCGTCAGAGCAATGAAATATGTTGGAGGATTTCTGATCCTACTGTGCTCCAGTTCCCACTTGTTTCAGGAGCTCACCATATTTCAATTGTTGCCCCATGACAGAGCGTGAGAGGCTGATGAGCTGACATTGTTGTTGATGCCTGATCGATGAATTGTCATGGAATGTGCAGAGAGATTTCTCCTGGCATGCATGTTGTTGCTTCGTTGTAATGGTGGGTGGAGCTTCTGTGAATGATTAGACTCACGAGAAATCATGGAGTAATCTGCCTGATGAGGATTCATGATGAGGCCAACTCTTGCTTTGCACGTCGGTGAGAGCTAAAAGTTCTCTGGCGACAACTTTCTTTCTGCATACGTATTAGTTGTTACTTTGATCTCATGGTATTAGAATCGATATAATGATCAAGATTCATCCTCCTTTCTTATATCATTCAAATAACATAAGTCAATACAATGAAGAATCAAGATTCTTTCTTCTTTTTTTTTCTCAATAATAATTATTTATTTTTTATGTTTTATCATATCATAATCAAAGATTTAAGATTAATTGATGTATAGTTTTTATCTGCAGTTTGATTAGTAGGAAATGACAATAATTCAAGAACATATATAGATTTTATTTTATTTTAAATAAAATCTTTTGATATGAAAACAAGACCTCTAAGATGAAATTTTTTTTTCCTCTTCTTTTTTGCTTTTTTTCTTTATTCCTCTTTCCCTTTTCTCCTCCACTTCTCCTCTTTTCCTAAAAATCCTTGTTACCTAATTATTCTTTTTATTAGAATTTTAATTTTTATAAATATGTCTTTCATAAAACTTATAATTATATCAAGATCATAGAGTATTATAGTTTTCCTTCAAATTACGAAAAAGGATCTCTTCAACCCATGGAATCATAAAAAAAAAAAGAGTTAAAGAGTCTAAGTACTATAAATTCCATCAAAACCACAGGATCACATATATGAAATCAAGATCTATAATATATTTAAATAGCAAATCATAAGACAAAATAAATTCAAGAAATACCTTCTTTACCTTTACCCTGAGGATTAATAGAGAGGCAAATTGATATAATTATTTAGCAGACCATCCTTACGGGTGGACATCTCGACAATAAAAGTGTATGCATGGGAGAATCTGAAACAATACATCACCTAAATGGAGATCTAAAGATAGAATATTTTCAACTATAATAACGACGATGTCTTAATCTTGTACGTTTGCCTAATGCTGTAGTGAAAGGTTTGATGCTTCTCCAAGTATGCACACCTGCAATTTTCATTATATATACACATGATGATAGTAATGCTGGTGTGTCCCCTCTTGTGAATAACGCTATCTTACATCGCAGACTTATCATGAAATGGCTTATTAAATACAAAAACCACAATTACGGCAGACATATGGGTTGATATAAACATTATGTCTTAGGACAATGTATCAGCCAATGAGAAAGAAATTGACATGGCTAATGTCGTTTAATCTATTCACGATAGAATGCATCTGTTTATTTCCGTAGGAAATTTATTTTTACTAAGCAAAACGACTTCGATTTTTAAAAATAATATAAAATAAATTCAATTCTTGAATGATCCAAATTACTTCTAATATGGCAACCAAACATGCCAAGAAAAAATTAACTTTACAAACAGATATGATCATGATAAAAAAAAAAAATCTTGAGATCCTCGGTCTTCGTACACTAATTCTTGATAGATGTAAGTACCTTTAATAAAGAGCTAAAGCTACAGGCAAGTTCTGGTTTGGACAATGAATATGACTAGGTATTAAAATGTTTTTTATGCATGACTGTGATCTTGATCTAAGAGGAAAACCATAGGGAGCACAAAAAAGATATCAAGAACAGAATACTAGGAACAGAAAAGATGAAGATAGTTTGATGCAGAACATACCAGATGAATACATGTTTAGGGAGGGAGAGAGATATATCGGTACACATCCATGAATTAGAGATTCTAGAGTTTGAATGCAAGCTAAGAGTTAAGAATTCCAGCATTAATACACCTAGCATGATGAGATCCATTAAAAGGTAAAACCGATCTTCTATTATCGTCCTCGCAGTATAGAAGATTAAGCACAATGAATAACATACGAAAAATGACACTTCTGCCTCCAAAGTACATTTTCATTTTCATTTCAAGCTGGAGAAGTATTTGCAACAAAATCTAGAAGAACGAAGGGCTGAAGAAATGCATTGTTTGAAATACCATAAATTATCCTATAGTATAATTCATCAAAAAAGGTACCTGGAGTTCCCAATTGTATACAGCCCTTAAAACATGAAGACAATTTACAAAAAGATTTATAAGATAATTCAAAAACAACACATCAAGTCAATGTATATAAAGGCTCTACATTCACAATACAGAAGCAAGGCATGTATAACTAGAGCTGTGTATACCATATAAACTAACAAATGGAGCAAACTACTCTTGGAGACATGCCAGTTTATCACTAATTTCAATAACTCAGCACCCACAAAGTTGTCAGTATAAACAATGATGACTGTTCTAAAGAGTTATTAAAAGGCTAGTGAAGCATCCTTAGGTTTGTTACGTTTCTTACAATATATCCCATGCATGTTGATTTATTAGTTCCAATTCTGTGGCCTGGAAACATTAGTAGACAATTATGATATTGTATGTGGGATACCAAATTTGAAGGAAAAAAAAAAAAGACCCCAGATCAAAAGTTATATGGCAGTCTAGCCAAATTGTCATTACCGTTTGGAATATATCAATGTACTATAAAGAAACGATCGCATGCCAATTACAATATTGGTTGTGATTTGTGAATTTGATATATGTATTAAGATAACTACAGTGTGATTTTAGATCCAGCAGTCACCTGTTTAGCTGGGAATTCCACCTAAGAATCCAATGATGACACCATCTAGAAAGCCAGAAACCTTATGAAGGAAGCTATGCGCTTAACAAGCAAATTCTATAGAGGCAACTAAATAGACAATGTATAATAATGGACAACTACAAGTGGATGTCAGTCTCAGAAACAGGAAACCAATTAATAGAGCAACTAATTTATGGCAGGCAATAATGTAAAAAGCCAGAATTAGTACAGTCCAGGCAACATGTCAATAATTACAATCAGAGCCACAGAAAATCAAAAAAAGAAGATTAAAACAGAGTACAATTGTAAGGCTACAACTTTTGTCTGAATGGTGTAATGACAGATCCATGCCATATGCAGGTATTTGTGTGACCTAGAGATCCATATAGAGAAAGGATTATAGCATATACTCATGGCATATGCTGGTTGACTTCCAAGTATGGCAAGCATCACAGTATCTATTATGACAGAATCAGCACTTTAATCGATAAAAAAAATGTATTTAAAATGAATTTTTAAGTCGTAGCATCTTTGGAGAAAAAAAAAAGAGTTGTCAAGGGTATAGTTTAACACATGTTGATATAGTGTGTAGCCTTAGATTGACAACTGAATAGCCACTAATGAGTTAAACAATTTGACTTAGATGAAAGAGTGACTCATCTTCAGTGTATAGATGATCATGTGAAGGTATGTCTGTACAACTAGAGCAATCACCAAATTCGCCAGACCTACTAAGCTCGAGTACCACCATAACAAACCATTAAGTTACGAATAGAGAGACATAAAAAAGAACAAATTTGACAAACGAAGTCACCCTGAATATGGGGCTCTATCAAGAAAGACCAATAAAGTAGACATAATCAGGTTTCAAATAAGACAGTGATGATGCTCCGACGACAGGGGCCAATAAGGGCATGCTGCTTGATCTTTACATAAATCATATTCCGAAGTCCAACAACCAACAAAGTTGTAACAGAAACATAAGGTTATAAAGTGAAGCCAATTGATGCTAAATGCAATGGAAAATTGATTACAGTAAGCAGGGGCATACGAGATTAAGTATTGGATTATGGCTGCAAAAGAAAGAAATAATGCATTGGCAGCCAACGTAGGAAAACAGTGCTGCTTGTCAACTAGCCAATGAGGAAGGAGGACAGCACCAGTTGCCATCTAGCCAATTGGATAGATGGTCAATAGCAGAACATGGAAGCAAACACCATCCTTGCGCTATGATATATTTGCAAATCAACCATTCACACCCACACACAAAACATATTTGGCAAAGGACATATACATGTACACACTTAGTAAGCTCTGTCTAGTGGTTCTCACCGAAATCCAGGCCAAATTGATAAATTGATCTTAGGTAGTTTTAATCTCTTTTACTAAGAAAACAGTACCCTTCCTTACACTTCACACTGAATGAGCCCATTAAAAGCCCAAATTCTACCATCTATCCACAAATAAACTCAAAAGCAGGTCTAGGACACAGGATTTCTTTGACCAATATTATGTGAATTTCAATCACCTCTATCTAGGTTTTGGGAAACAATTGGCAGGTATGACATGTAAATGAGCCTAAGATGGTACATTATCTCAAGGGAAAAATACTTACAGTAAGGCCGCAAGGGCACTCCTTGTACCAGTTATGTCTTCAACTTATTACTCGAGTACTCAAATGGCCAAAATTATTTGTGTCGCTTGATGCAAAAGCTTCGGATATCATAGGAGGGTTTGTGATATGCCACCTGCTGTATATATAGCCCACATGACATGAGAACAGTATACCAAATTATCCGGCCTTTTCAGTTTACTCGTTACCAATTCTTCAACCAGTCAATCCCATAGGAAGAGGTTAGAGCTCCAATCCCCATTCTGCACGATCTAGAGATTTCTGATCACTATGGGTGGTCATGTACTCACTGATTCAGGCCAATTCTTGTGATAAAAGGAAAAGCAACAAATGAGTTGAAGAAAATTGATTCTACAGAGGGCGTGGGCCTTGCTAATTAAATGTAACGATTTTAATGAATGAACAAGGACCACAGCGCCAGAAGTATCATTCGAGAACTCCAGAAGGATGAAAAAGATCGCAATAGAGAATCGGCAAGTGTCATCAAAGAAAGAGAAAAAGATCAGTGTCATCCAAGAACTTGGAAAAGGATGGAAACGCCACGTATAGGTACCAGCACGATCGAGAAACTCAACGGAAGATGAAAAGAAGATCCGCAATAAAGAAACAGTAAGTACCATCCGATTACTCACAAAAAGATCGGCATCCTCCGAAAACTCAGGAAAAGATGAAAAAAAGGACAGATTGCAGTACAAAAAAGACGCCGATCTGTATGGGAATCTCTAAGTCTAGGACTATGCATGCACATCGAAGAACCGTAGTTAGGGCTGGAAACGAGAACTCTGATTTCTGGCGTAACGGCGGCGGCGGGGTGAGCTGGCCTGCGCATTGCGCGAAGGGGGGACACCAGGAGGAGGAGACGAGAAGGGTTGAGGTGGTCGGGTAGAAAGAGGAGATGGCGCAGTTGTCCTTCGAGCGGTAGCAATCTGCCTGTCGTCTTCGTCGCCGTCTCTCCTCCGCTCCTCTCCGTTTGCCTCCTCGAGTCGGTTATTGTGACGTGGATGTATACCAAATCGCATGATTATACGTATACAATTGTTGAGTGATCCACATTACTTCACTATCTTATTTATTCGTAATAGAATTTTTTTCATTGTGAAAAAAAATTATTTTATTTTTTATGTGTCAGTAATACTATCATAACAAAAGATTTTATTTTTATGTGAAAAAGAGTATTATCAACACTTAAGGTTTACTATGAATAATCCTTCACTATCTTATTTATTCGGAATAGAATTTTTTCTTTATGTGTCAGTAATAAAATATATTTTTGAGAGGGATTATTCCAACTAATCGAGTCAAAAGGATGGCGTTGATCATCGATGATAGTAAAAATATAAAATAAAAAAATTAGATACTTAAATCAAAACGTAAATTACTTGTAGACGTATCCTTGAAAAATATTAAATAAAATATAAGGAATTTAAATATTTTTTAATAAAAAAATAGATTTGAAAATTTTAGTTTAATCATTTCCATTACGCTTCAATAGGATCTGATCTAGTTTGGAACTATTTAGAGATTTTGTTCGTAGATTAACAAACAAAACAGAAAGAAACCTCTAATTGTCTTTGTCGTGATTGCTTATGGCATCACCACTTCATCATGTGCCTGATCAATTGATTGGAAACTTAATTTGAAAACCTCATCATAAATTTACCTTCAAGAAAGAACATCCATACCAACATCATGCTAAATCTTAGGTCCTTATCTCTGGTACAGTAGCTTTAACCAAGCATGATTGAGACTAGGCGGAGGGACAAGCAAATAAGAACAAGAACTCATTCACTATCTTATTTAGCATTGTAGCTCTACAGACCAGTAGATACAGCCTGCGCTACACAAATCACACCTACCTGTTCTCTTCTGTGATGTTTTTAAACCTGCCAACTATCAGCAACATGCACAAGAACTGAGAGCTGCAATGCCTCGGATAAGTCCAAAGAACTAAAATGGGTTTCAGAAAATGCCTGTGGTCTACCCTAACCTTATAATTTACCCCGGCTGAATCAAAAGCCATTATCTGATTTCTGTATACATGTTTCAAGTGTGCATACTTGTATATTGATGGTGTTACAAAACTCTGTTGAATACAAAAGAAGAGAAAAAAATCAGATTGGGACGGAAACAGAACTCATGAGTGCCGATGCTACATCAAACATGCCTAGGAGCTGTGGAGAACCCTATAAAGCTCATCCCCCATTGACTGTAGCGTTACAGGTTTTCTTATTAAACCATTCATCCCAGACTGCAAGCACTTCTCCCATATATCAGCCTCAGCGCTTGCCGTCAAAGCCACAATCAAAGGCCAAGACCTGCTTCTAAATTTCCTAATTCTCATTGCCACTTCAAACCCATCCATTTGGGGCATGTGAAGGTCCAATATTATCAGCTGAAAGGGTGTCGCTGGGGCACCAAATGAGCTCAGGCACTGAATTCCGGATGTGACAGATGAAACGCGGCAACCCAGTTTCTCGAGGAGCTTGCGAGTAACAGCCCTGTTGATGTCGTCACTCTCAGCTAGTAGAACTCTGAGGCCTTTGAAATTGGGGGTGGAAGATGCGGAATGCAGCTCAAAAGATCCTCTGGCCTCAGCCATGGCTGTCAACCGCCGTAATTGGAATTGAAGAACTAGTGTGATATTTGATGTGACGCCTTGGGGGTTTTTAACATCCCAGATATTTCCCTGCATCATCTGCACATATAAAGAAACTGTTTAGTGAACATTCTGCACTTGGCTGCGCATAGGATGTGCTTCTATCATCAATCATGTTACAATCACACCAAAGGCAACAGATGCCATCACCTAATACATCAGGTTCAGGCCCATAAGGTTAAGCAGATATCAGTGCAGCATGATATAGTTGCGGTTGTTTGTTAAAATCACCACCCATAAAGAGGAATAAGATTGCAGATTATGCTAGACATAAAGGGTTTTCCAAGTCAGCAGTCATTTGGATTCATGTACTCTTTATTCTATTTTGCTAAAATGAGTCACTATAATTTCTCCCCAAGCATTTCATGCACCATATCCCCCTTCTATTTCTCTGTCAAGAAAAATAAACCTGACAACACATTAAACTTATTGCTTGGTGAACTGCTATTTTTTGTCTATTGCTCTAACATGACTAGCGCAGGCCCTCTTTCAATCAATGACCAAGATACACCAGGTGGGTTATAAAGGTTGATGTCATATGAAGCACAAGATGATGTGAATGAATGCAGCAATTGAATCCAAGAGTAACTGCCTCAGTATCCTCAGATTTCCTTGAGTGATTTCATGAAGTATCTAGAAGCTGCCGCCTGCTAAGGGCAACAGGAATTTTGCAGGCTGTGACAGAATATGATGTCTACAATCCAGAATTGACATTTATGGAGCTTAAATATTTACTGATCAATTCTACAGAATCATAAGACAAAAAAGAAAGAACTGACAAAAAGATCCAAATCCTTCAACCTGGCTTCTAGTGAGTCTGAGGGCCTTTTTAAAAGATTTACGTGACCAAACTGCACACAAAATTCTTCTGTACACACAATCTATAGAATTAGACAATAACTATTCTTAAAGATAGTTTGAACTTCCAAAATCCCTTTGAAAAGAGATTTCTTAGAACCCAGTTAGTTTCTTGAAGATAGTTTCAACTTCCAAAACCTAAGAAGAGGCTTTTAAATATACAGAAGCTCAATAGTCTAAACGGCATCCAGAATATCCAGAATATTCATGTGTATAACATGTTCAATAGTCTAAACGGCATATGACTCCACCAGTCCAACAAACTGGAACACTGTTTTTTTTATTAAATATTTTAAGGTAAAAGAGAGATGATTACCTGCACGAGCCTCTTAAACATTCTAAAGCTAAGGCCCATCTCCAAAACTTCTGAATCTGGTACTTGAGAAAGCTGAACCGATGATGAACTAAATTTATCAGTTTCTGTTCTTTTTAACCCAACCTCAAACTTCACACAAGCATACCCATCAGAAAAGTTTGATTTCCAAGGAACCCATTCCTGATCTTCTTTGTCTTTGATCCCATCATACCTCAGAACCCGGAACATCAGCAAACCCTCACCACATCCACTTAAAACAGTACCAACCATATGCAGTATCACATGAAAAATTCGTTTCTCGTCACCAACAACCCCATTAGGCACTTCATTTTCTACCTGAAAATTGAAACCAAACCCCCTATAATCGCAAAGACATCTTGCAGCAGTTATGGCTTCCTTGATCATAGAATGTAGGTGGAATGGTCTCATTACCAAGGATACTCGCTCACTGTTTATACTAGACATTTCCATCACATCATTGACCAATGTTGAAACCACGCTGCTGCTTTTTGTGACAGTATCAATGATAAGCCTTTGTTCGGGGCTAAATTTCTCTTGCTGCATCATTGACAACAAACCCAAGATGGAATGGATGGGTCTTCTCATCCCCTGGCTCATGGCAACTTGGAACTGGTTCCTTGCTTCACTTGCCCTTAAAGTGTTCCGTTTTGCCTGAAGCAAATCCCGATTCTGTTGTGCCAACTTCTCCCTCATCAATTGTGATTCTTCTAAAACTGCAGCATGGGAGAGGGCAACAGCAACCTGATCCGCCACCACCTCAACAATCTCTAGTTCCTGATCGCTCCAAACGCTTGCGGCATCCCTAGGGAGGACCAGAACCAGTATCGCGTAGCTTGCTTGGACGACTTCTGGTGTTCCACCTTTAAAATTGGAAACCTTCAACATCGGCATCCGTATCGCAGCCACGGCTCCTGGTTCATGCATACCTCCACTACTTGCAGAGCCAAGCACAGAGTCAGTACCAAGCATCTTGACACCCTTGGTTTCTTTAATTTCTAATATATCTGGGTCATCAATCGGAATAGAACGACCGTACAAATCCGAGGAGCTCCTCTGCCTTAGCTCATGAGTTAGGTACATCTCCTTCTTACTCTCGTCTGGCATCCACACTGCACAGTTTTGCAGGCCCAATGTTTTTGACAGCTCAACCAAGGTGGTGTATAAGATGGTATGTCTGTCCAGTGATTTGCGGATCTCTTGAGTCAGCATCCTTACATGCCAACTGGCCTCTTCCTGCCTCTTCATCAGGACAACCTCCCTGTCCAATTCCCGAGCTTTTATTCTCAAAAAGTTCTCCCTCACCTTCACTCGCAGGAGCTGAGGGATCAAGGTTAACAGGGTGATTGCCGTAGCAAAGGACACGAGTGCCGTAAAGAATTTGGAAATGGTCAAGCTCAGCATCAGGAGAAACGAATGCTGCTCGTAAGTGAACACGTTTAGCAAGTGTGTGAGTCCACATAGGACTATGAAGGCGCCGAACTGGAAGACGATCCATTTGAAGGGGAAGAGGTTGGAGCATGTGGCGAAGTATAAGAGTTCGAGGGGAATGGAGAAGTAGGCAGCGGCAATGAAGAAATCGCTCACCTTCTGGAACTGGAAAATGTTCTCAACGTTCCAAAAGCTGTTGTCCCCATCGCAGTTGCATCGTGAGTACCCAATCTCAATCGCAGATGCGCAAAATAGCAGGGAAGAGATCAGAAGCCCATGGCACAATGCTCTTAACATTTGAGCTAGGACACCAGGTTCATTTCATCTGACTAGAAATCCCAAGCTTGTTTCATTTCACTCCGGCTTGTAGGTTGCCAAAAAGATCACAGTTCAAAACCCTAAAATCCAAAGCTTCCAAGATTCTTTGTGGATCCCTAGAATCAAGCGCAAACAAAATTCTTATGAATGGAATAACACATCAAGAAAAAGAGGCCTAGCATCACACTTCACTGTCAAAGAAGATCTTCAAGAAAACACTAGGGTCTTTTTTTTAGCTTTATCTAATAGCGTTGATCTCAACCTTGGTACACCTAAAAATCAGTAGATCGAAGGCCTACTGACCAATTTAGATAGATAAAGTGAAGATCCTATGATAAAGCTATATCCGAATGGAAACTGGACACCATTGATCTTAACCAAATACAAAGAAGAAAGAGGAAAAGAAAAGGACTGAATCATGAATCGCAGAAGCGAGTGTCAATAGGCTCCTAAAAAATACATGCTTCGAAGAATGACCGAAATCTCAGAGGATAAACAAAGGGGAACTAGAAAACCACTTCCGGTCCTTTCCCGCAGATCGAAAATGGACATTTAAGAGCCTGAAAATGCCATCAAAGAAGACCAAAAGAACAATCCCTAGAAACCCCAGATAAGAACCAAAAAAAAGAGAGAGAAACGAAAAAAAAGAAGAAGGAAGAACTGGATCCTAAAGTTCATGGAACCCCGTCACACACAAAGAAGAACTTTTCTTTCATGGATCGACAACCTAAGAAAAAAACCTCACCTTCTCTACTTGTATCTTCACAATTCCTTCCGTACAAGAAGAGATCCACAGGAACCAAAAGCTTACGAGCAAAAGGAAAGCCACCAGGGGCAAGGAGCATTACCTACGAGACCACCATCTTGCATCCGCGGCCTTCAGACCACCATCGCATCCAGGCGCCGCAGCTCCCACCGAGGAGGGCAAAAAGGCCTCAGCTCGCCTCCTTCCGATCCTCCTCCGCGGCTCCTCCTCTGCTTTCCTCACGCATTCCGATGGCTCAAAAGCGACGATGGGAGCGGAGCCGCAGCGAGCAGAGAAACAAAGAGAAGAGAAATGGAAACCGGGTCCGAGATAGGAAGGACGTCCAAGTAAGCTAAGCTGCGTCTTTTTCTATTCTCACCCCACTCTTTTCATCTTTACGTCTCTCTCTCTCTCCCACACACACACACACACGGGGGAGAGGGAGTTGACACCCGAGTCACTGCTCATCTCCTCCGTCCGTTTGGATGGTGCCCGAATCTCAAAGCATAGAATACGCTGATATGTACTATCTCTATGTACATCGATCCGTACAGAACTAATGGCGTGATATTGAATGCTTCCGAGAACACGTTGATGACCCAAAGAGGGGGGGCGGTTGTTATCATCATAACTCACAAAAGGAAGTCGATCGACGCTGCGTCGGGGGAGTGCACGATTTCCACGGGTGATGTCGTCTCAATCGGGACGGAAGGCCGAAGTTTCATGGGAGCCTTTGCGACTTGGATCATTTCGATGGGGTGTATGTGTTTCTTAGGGACGATTGCGTTTGTTTGGATGTGTTAGTGTTGAAAGGTCAGAGAGAGTCGACTTGGGGAACGAACAAGAAAACGTCACTCGCTTTAATACTTCTTTATTTGCACTCAATATTATTCTTCCCGATGAAAATAATAATAATAATAATTTGACTATGATTATTGTGATTTGGATATTTGGATGAAATTAGGATCGTTTTCGAATTTGTACTAAGAATGGGATGTTTCGTCTAATGGTTGCTGTCATCAATAGTCCATCATTTTTGCGTATGGATTATCCATCGACCTCATCGATGTTTGCTCCAATCAATCATTCAGAGACAGTGTAACGTATATTAAGAGGAGATTATCTCGACGGATAATTAGGAGAATAGTAGAAGCCGCCTTTGCCATTATTTTTCTTACTTACTGACACAAAACGCTCGACAATTTCAACGTTCTTCCATCGAATCTTTGACTCTATTATTTTTAAATACATGTATTTACGACAAAGATGAGAATTCATAATGCATTGAGTCGGTCGAGCGAGATAAATTTCGATTGTCTCGAATAAAAATATTTTGTTTGAAGTTTTTGCACTGTTATCTATAAAATTTATAGATTGTGCATATTAGTATCTATAATTCTACCTAATACACTTTTTGAGTGTATTCATATTGATCCCGTTTGTTTGTTAGGATTTTTTTTCTCCGTTTTTGAATAATATTTAGAGTCTGTTTATTTCAATTAGAGTCAGATAAAGATTTATTTAATATTTAATTATTATTTAGAGTCGAAGTCCTAATGAATTTTATGTGAAACTTTATAAATATAAATAGTGATGTAACCATTTCTTTTAAATAAATCAATAAATACCAATCCTCTCGAAATGATCAAGGAGACCGATCCCCTCAAAGCGATCAAGGAGGTCGATCCCCTCAAAGTGATCATTCCCTTTTATCTCATTTCTTCCACGATAAGACCTTAAGGTCTAATCATTTGGTATCATAGTCTTACAATTTTTTTTTCTTTTCTCTTTTTTCTTCTGCGATAAGACCTTATGGTCTTATCATTTGGTATCAGAGTCTTATAATTTCTTTTCCTTTTCTCCCATTTTTTTCACGATAACCTTAGAGTCTTACCATTTGGTATCGAAGCCTTATCATTTCTTTTCATTTTCTTTCATTTCTTTCACAATAGAATCTTAGGGTCTTACCATTCTTCTATTTTGAGAATCTATGTTGCAAATAATAATGCCCTGAGCTTGGACACTTGAGATGATTTTTGAACTCGTCATCACTGGTAATATATTTGATTTGCTTTGACAGAAAAAAAAATAATAATTTAGATATAAATTTTTTAATCCAAAACCGTATCACTTATCCCTATCCAAAGCCTCTTTTTATGCTCAATTAATTCCAATTAATTTACATAAATAATTTCTAAAAACTATTTTGTATATCTACCTAAAACATATGTTAGTAATACTGTTTAGTTCCATACGTAGTGTAAAAATATTTCAAAAAAAAAAAAAGCTACAACAAAAGCTTTTTCTTTAGCGAAATTGATTTCCACCTAACATTCAAAAGGTTTTTTTATGCAACAAATAGATAATAAAGTTTTGGAATAATGGAAATTGACATACCCCGAAAAACTTTAACTTTTTCTAAGATAAATGTTTCACATTAATTAATATATTAAAGTCGAGTTAGAAATAGTTATTACGTAGATGTGGTACTAAGTAGAATAAGAGTATGACTTAATTAATAAAAGCTTTGATTGAGTATGGAAATAAATGGTTCATAAGTTCGTCAAATTTTTTTTATTATTTTTTAAAATTTATATGTTTCCAAAGGATAAAATCATACACGCAAACTATCAATAATCGATCAACCAAATAATCTTTTATCAAATCTATTAATAATTATTCTATTTGAAACAAATTCATGCATTAGATTATTTGAATGAAACAAATCGATCCCCGTCAGAAGAAATAAAAGATTTGGAGTAAAAGTGGACGGGGAGCCATGCTAACCCTAACACGAGAGCGGGAGTGAGGATAACAAGAGTACGGAGAAGGAGAGCAGGGTTATCGGCAGAACCAGAACAGGAAAGGAGGGAGAAGAGAGGGAGGAGGGAGAGGGGCAGGCGGTGGGCGTATTGTTTGAATGAGCTGCCAATGCATGAGTATTGTATTGTAAGCTTTACTTGTCCCACAGTTTTGTGTTGTTTGTTTATAGGGGTGAGGTGAACCTGGACTTCCTCGGTCACCCCGTCCCCATCACCACCACCACCACCACCACCATATTCTTTTCCACGCAGGAGGCCTGCGGATTTCCTTTCCTCTTCCTTTTTTTCTCTCTTTTCTCTCTCTCTCTCTCTGGTTACGTCGTCTTTCTCCATCTCCTCCTTCCTCCCCATGTTCGAAACATGGTTGGCGTGGCATGGAGACGGGCGACGGGGACGAACACATACAGCGGTGGCGCAGGGTTTACTTCGCTGCAGCTACAGGAGTTCGTACGGCCCCACAGCTTTAGGAATTGGGATGCGTGCAGCTCCCTGGGATGAGGATGAGAATCATGATAATGAATGGGATAGAAAAAAAAAATATTATTATATTGAATTATAATTAGTACCGTAGGAAATTAAATGGTTACGATCTAAGATTTTCTTGGATGAGCTTTACTAAATTAATTTAATTTTACCATCATTCTGGACGAGCTTTGATCTGATCCATTTAATTAATTTCCAAATAAAAAATAAAAAAATTTGAATAAATAATAATATGGACAAAATATTTTTAAAAATTTAACTTGTATTACGATGTGTCAATAATAATGATTATGATAATTATTTTTTAATTAAATTAAATGAGATAGATAGACAAAACATAAGGAAAACCTTATTTAGAAAAATAATTAAGGAATGACTCTTTTGGGGCACGAGAAGACATGGGAACTTATCAAAGATGTTGTTGTTGGATTTGAACTAACCATGCGGGAGTTCAACACCATCAAAATTGAGGATTGACCACGGTTGGATTCCCCATGGAGAACACATCACATGAAAGCTTGTGTGCATGGCATGGTATGGGCTCAATCAAAGGCAGGCATGGCGTGGGGAAGAGGGCACATGCAACCCGACTCGAAGAGCCCGCGCCACAACCTCGTGGCAAACACAGTGCGTGCTTTATCTGGCTTATTGGATTCCAAGCGGCGAAGGTGCTTTGCATTGCACTGTGGATGTCCGCAGGCAGAGATCACTGTGCGGAGCGGGTAATAGTAGTAGCGAAGCCATGTGCCGATGCATCGTCGTCGTCATGCCAAGAAACCGAATCCACGTTTGACATGATGGGGGCACGTGGCAGATTAATCGGGGATACGTTATCAACCAACGGCGTATGACACTAGGATATCATCTCAATTCAATTTTGTCAGCCAGGTCACATGCCATGTCATCCTCGATCCCACTTTAGAATTTTAAATTTTAATCGATTATTATTTAAGCATCAAAGATGCTTTGTAAGGCATATCCAGGCTTATTATAAATTAGATTTATAATAAGATTTATTTTAATATCCTGATATTTAGATTTAAAAAAATTATAAATTTTATTTCTTCTTTTCTTTTCTTCTGAGATCAATAGAGATGCATCACTACTTTGCCTTATCTTTATACTCATTATTGATGTTCAGATCGATATCGACAAAATCGACCACCATATCATTTTCATTGATTATCACTACAATAATCACTCATAGTATCATTGTTCGTCACTCACCATCATTGAAATTATTTTTTTACCTATCGTTTTCATATAATTCATGTATGTGCTGTCATGGCATATGACATGAGTGTATCATCTCAATTGAATTTTGCCAACCAGGTCACATGCCATGTCATCCTCTATCCCACTTTAGAATATTATTTTCAACAAATCTAATATGAAAATTTTTTTGTAAATGCAAACGATTAGGGCTAAAGTACGTAGATGAATAATTTATATTTTTAAAATTTTAATCAATTATTATTTAAGCATCAAAGATGCGTTGTAAAGTATATCGAGGCTAATTAAATTTGTTTTAACATCCCGATCTTTAGATTTAAAAAATTATAGATTACCTCCCTTTTTTTTTCTTTTTTTTTGATGTCGATACATATGCCTCATTACTTTGCCTTTTCTTCTTACTCATCATCGATGTTCAGATCGATATCAACAAAGTTTACCACCATGTCGTTCATGTTGACTACCACCACAACAATCACTCATAGCGTCATTGTTCGTCTCCATCATTGAAATTATATTTTTACCTATCATTTTCGTGTAATTCATGTATGTGCTGTCACATGTTATATTTTTAATCAGTAAAATCAATAACGTTAAAATAAAATAAGATCTTAATATAAATTTTTTAAATGTAGAATCGAAATACTAAAGACATCTAACTGAAGTAATATATAATTAATTCTATATATTCTTAAATATTATTCCAAACAATATCTAAGCTCCGAAAAAAATAAGTTAGGTCGAATAAGACTCAAATGTTTGAATCCACGATACATCATCATCTACTTCTTGGTAGACGATGATCACGAATATTGATTTTATAACTAGAGAATAATTCATAGAGGAATTTGTGGTTTCAAAAATATGAAAGTTATAGGCTAAACTATATTCTTCAAATTTAACATGTTTTGAGAATTCAAACCTGAATATAAAACTAAGCGGAATAAGCAAAAATTACCCAATGATTCTTCAAAATGTGTTACATCGTAGGTGTCAAAGTATTTAAATAGGAGGTTAACTCACAGACCTAATCACCCTCGAATACTTTCTCAGGCTGATTCAGTAGGCCTCATCAGCCGTCGACGATATTTAATGACGTGTTCTCTGAAAAGTCACTGCGGTGCAGCGCAAGGACGAGGAATCATGCAATCCCCTCCCTCCCTCTCTCTCTCTCTCTCTCTCTCTCTCTCTACTGTACATCCCATGTGAATTCACGTATACAGAAAGGACATACGATCCGGAATCAAACTGCAAGTCGATGCATGAAAGCTGCGGCTGGAAGTGTTTCTTGTCTCACCGGATCACTCAGGCCCAAGCCAAGTTGGTATTATTCTACCTTCTCTCTCTCTCTCTCTCTCTCTCTCTCTCTCTCTCTCTCTGTCTCTCGCGGTTGGATGCATTCCCCTTGGTCATGCAGATGCAGTACTGGGGATCTTTTAATATGATTACTGCCATGATTGAACACACACCATAAGCCCAATCTGTATTAGAATATTAATAATCGTATCTTTGTGGGGACGTATTATTTGTTGGAAAAAGGAAATTAAGTGTAGTAACAGTCTGTTACTACAAATTATTTACCTAAGTTTGCACATATATATATATATGT
>LVTN01000457.1:0-65892 GCA_001649415.1 Musa itinerans | reverse complement strand
TATATATATATTCTTCCTTTTAATAATCCAATTTGATCGGAGATGATGATGTACTCAATCAATTTAGTAGTTGTGAACTCATTTTTGGTAAGATGCGATATGTTTTAATTGAATGCACGGATTGATGTGCTGTTTAAAATAAAGAAAAAATATTATGTTGAATCTCGGGTTTTGATGATGAAACCAATTGATGTATTTATGATTTGATCTGTGTTTTGAGTGACGAATGAAGCTTCGATCAGGGAGAGACAATTAAAGTAGGAAGAATTATGTTGGGCCGGAGAAAAAAATATGTCAAAAGATTGGACATCGAGCCAAAGGATCGGTCGACGTATCGGCAGAAGGCTTCGGGCCATGGGTTCGAGCATCGACCCAAAAAGAGTGAAAATTGTGCTAAGGAAATTAGAGTTGGGGAGGTCAGCTAGTCGATTGAGTAATAGGCTGCAGGAGAGAACGATGCGCCGAATAATTAGACGAAGCATTGATGAATCAATGACATGTCGGACAATAGTTGATTCAAGCTTTGTAATAATTGTCTAAATCGAAGTAGGTTTTAAGTGTGCAGGATTAACTACGATAGTGATTAAGACATAAAGCAAAATGAAGTCCTGGAGTCCAGAATAAGATTTCGTTGGGAGTTCGAGAGTTCATCGGAAGTCCGGACGTTCGTCGGAATTCTATCGGAATTGACCGAGAAGTCCAGGAGCTTGCCAAAAAAGCTCGTCGGAACTCGCCAAGAAGATTGTCGTAAAATCCAGGAGCTTGTCGAAAGTTCGCCGGAAAAAACCTAGGCTTATGGACTTATTGAACTTAGTGAATGTCTTAAAATTCATAGTTAGCACATAATTAGGTTGAAATTGGGCCAACTCAATTAGGGGTCGCTTGGGCTCAAGTTTGAGTTGTATTGGGCCAAGTGAAAGGCCCAAACAGTGACCCAATAGATGGAACCATCGGTGACACAATCTCCGAGATTGTGTCAGCGGTGGTACCGCCCAGAACTCAGTCTCCGAGACTGTCAAACGGTGGTACCGTCAGGACCCCGAAAGTCTCCGAGACTGTCAAGCGGTGGTACCGTCAGAACCCCGAAAATCGGGGATGAAACTCTTTTAGACTCTAAGTTTGAATCCACTTGAGGCCTATAAAAACCCATCTCATCCCTAGTTAACAAATACAAGAATTGAAAGTAAAAAATAGAAAAATGCTGTTGTAATCTTGTGAGAACTCTTCTTAAGCTCTAAGTGTTAGTCTTGTTTAAGAGACGAGTGAAGGGAGGTTAGAAAGGTTCTCTCCTGAACCAGTTAAAAGGAAAATCGAGTTGTAAAGGTAGTTCATCTTCGCCTATTGAAGGAAGATCATTAGTGGATGCCGGTGGTCTCGACGGAAGAGGAATCGATGGAGTGGATGTAAGTCACGACAACTGAACCATTATAAAATCTGGTTTGCATTTCTGCATTGCTATTTACATTTATTACAAACCGTCATACTTCTTCGTAATTTTAGCTGCACATTCTTACGAACGTGTTTCAAGTTAATATTTTTTCGAGATCGACTTTAATTGAACAAAAGATTTTTGAACCGACGACGTTTTTATTCGCCGCACAAATTCACCCTCCCTCTTAATGCCGACTCATTCCTAACATATTAATGTATTTAATTAATATGAGCGAATAAAGTAAAAATATAGTCCATCTAATGTAGAAATATAATTTGAACTTAGCTTATGTTAAGTGAAAATCTGATTATTCAAATTGGATATAAAATCGGAGTCGATCGATATGTTGCTCGTAAGAGTATCATATCAGGGATTCAAAATCCGACGAGACCTCTTCGATACGTAAGCTAACATAGAGATTGAGACGTTGGTAAAGCACCAAGAATAATGAGCTAAAAATATTCATAGAATGAGAACTCTCTTTGGAAATGCATATGAAAAGGATCTTTATAGGATGGTTTTTCGAACATTACAATGTGTATTAATGTCATGAACAATCTTACATAAGGAATACCCAAGTAGAGGCATGATGTATTTCGTTGTAACCACATCAACCACAATCTTACAATGTGACGGTATGTAATACTTAAATATTAGCAATATCACTATTTTCCTAACAGATTATACTAGTGAAATTATTGATTTTTGGTATCACTTCCATTGTTATCAACATGAACTCTTTTGATCTATTATGATTTTGTAATTAAAAAATACATATAAGATATAAATTATTTTAAGTGGAGAATAATGCAAAATATCATAATTGTTCGTTCATCTTCACATGCATGATGGGCCGATAAGATAAGATCAGAAATGGTGAACCGTGGGCTCTTCCATTGGGCCGGGGATTACGGGCTGCAATTAATCGTAGTAATTAGGTGAATTAGATAGATCTATTATTGTTCTAATGGTTATGCTAAGTATATTTGATGCAGCGATCAATTGGATCATAAGACCACATCACATATGGATTGGAGCTCTGTTCTTCGTGCCCTGTTTAGCCTTCCTTTCTTCCACACTAACATATGGGATTGATCAGAAGATTAGGCCGTGTGTTGGATTATTACAGTTTCTTTTGATCCCCCCAAGTGGAGGACTTGTTCTTCTCTAGCCGCCATCAGATAGATCTCAAAGCCGCTTGCGATAAACAATAAGCTTCTTTCTCAAAAGTGGCTTTCTGCTCCGTCAATCGACCAAAATAATAATACCTCAACTGACCATTTCTTGGAGAATGAGATGCTGCTTTGCAGATGGCATGATGGGAGAGGAAGACACTGATAGCATGTCCAGAAGAAAGGATAATAACAGTGGCTGGAAAGCTGTGCGTCCGATTCAGATGACCAAATAGCTGAGTGCCGCCCTCGTACTTAAGTAATATATATTGCTTTCTCCGATTCTAAGCTTTCTCTCTCTCTCTCTCCCTGCTACAACAAAGATAAACTACGCAAGTGGAGGAATGGATGTCGTCTACAGTTCTCCCTCGAACTTTGGATGAAGGCTAGACAAGCGAGTCCTCTTCCTTAGTCAAGCGAGAGACATCAACATATGCTGACGACCGCGGTACAGATCTGCCAGTGTCCTCATAGGACCAAAAGTGTTATTTATTTTCACCTCTATTCGATTTTGTAGTTTGTCGTTGTCATGTTCGCAGTCACCCGTTCCCTGTCAAGCACTTGTGGTATTCCAATGGAGTGCAAGAGCTGATAGGAATCTGTTGTTTAAGCATTCCTAAGACTCTTCAAATCAACAGAAGAAGGAGGGGTGTTACTCTTTGTTCTGCAAATTCTGAAGTCCGTGCGTGGTCTCCCTGAAACAAATAAGACTCTTCAAATCAACAGAAGAAGGAGGGATGTTACTCTCTCTCTCTCTCTCTCTGCAAATTCTGAAGTCCGTACGTGATCTCCCTGAAACAACGCAAAATAAAACAAGTGTCACCGACCTGCTCATAATGTCAGTCTTCTCACAGAAGCATTCGACTTACGTTGCTAGAGTTAGAGAGCCTATAGGCTTGTAGAAGTGGCTCCACCATCATGCTTCTAATCATAGGCGAAGAGGTTTCACGAATGGGTATGAACACAATCGAGTTTCATGTCAGGATCAGCTTCTGTTCAATGTACAAACCTTTCGAGGCCAAGGAAGTTATGAACGCACAACCTAATCTTGGAAGTTTAGCGACTACGAAGGCGAAGAGAAGTTACTGTATAGTGTCGGCCGCGTCAGAGCTCATAGCAACAACTCTCTGAGCCCACTGACCCTTGACTCCGTGATGTTGGCAGCGATCACAAGTAGTATACCACGATCTGACTTCACTTAGAAAGGCAAGCATGGAATGCAGGTGCGGTGTTCTCTCACAGCATCAAATGGTAAAGACCACTCGTCATGTCTACTAAGGAACATGTAGTAGGTCGTACCAGATCGTGGATCTCTCACAGAGCTAGTGTGAAGGGGGTCGCGCTGCGGTCGACGGTGACCTCTAAATATAGCGGATGATCCATAACAAGCACAGTGGTGAAGACATCGTAGGACTGCAGACTACGAGTTGAGGGTGTTCCGCCTCCATCCTGACCGCGTCAAGGGTACCGGCAAGAGAGCTACAAGAGCGTTCCCAAGTCGTAGCGAAAGATGAGGCAGTGGGGGCAGCTCTACATCACAGCCGGCCGAATAGAATACTCCCCCAAAGTGGACATGTATCCGTGTTAGTTTCTTCCCCCCCGCCAGCTTTCCTTCGTTCCGGACGTTCTACGATGCCCTTCCCTTGACCTTGTAAGTCGGCCACTCTACAAAAGCCCACCCTCTTCCTTCACCTCCATCCCTCGCTCTCGCCACAGCCGAACACTCTTCGGCAAAACCAATACAGAAATCCCTGATGGCAGATGGTCGCAACAAGGACTCGAAGCCCTCGAGCGATGAAGCCGGCTCCGCAGAGCCGCGGACGGACGACAGTGGTGGAACCAGACGGCCATACTACGAGTGCACCTTCTGCAAGCGGGGTTTCTCCAACGCGCAAGCTTTAGGAGGGCACATGAACCTCCATCGCAAACACCGAACCAGGGAACGGCAGTCGCCGGCAACGCCTTCGGTAATGGAGAGGACCGAGGACGATTATGCTAGCAACAATAGTGCCTTCTGCCCTCACCCTTATGAGCCATTCAGGGGTTACACGTACTTCCCATCATCATCGTTGTCATACAATGGCAGTGACGTGAGGATGGGCACGGACAGTGGCTTACAAGCGCCATACGAGATGAGCCTCTTCGGCGGGGAGTTACGCTTGGGCTCGAGCACACATGTCGATGGCCCCGTCGCCGTGGCCGGAGAAGGAAGGAGGCAAGAGGTGGAAGACGCCGAACTGGACCTGGAGCTGAGGCTCGGTCATCAACCATAGCAGAAGTCAGTCCCATATAGACGGACGTATGCACATATACAGTTGTTTATATACTTTTGTTGTGCTGCTTGCGTTATTATATTTGCTACAAGCAGTTGCCTGTGGGTCTTAACGATGAAACAAATCATACACTGTAGCAGCATAATAGAACCGATAAAAGTAGGCACAGTGGCGGAAATGAGATACAACAACTGCTTTGGTGTTCCAAGTAGGCACAGTGGCGGAAATGAGATACAACTGCTTCGGTGTTCATCATCTGAAATGTTTTGAGGTGGCATTCATGATTTGGATGAACTGATCGAAACCAAGGGTTTCTCTTGGTTGTCCTTCATGTTGTTATGTCACTACAAGACGCAATGCAATCTGTGGTCTTTGTGTTTGCTCGTTGCCATGCATGACTGGTGCTCGTGCGAGCGCCTCAGCTCCCCGTGCATCCCGCCGAAGCCGCATGTGAAGATAGAAATGTGCTACATCATCATCAACATCGATCGCAAACTATGCACTGTAGGGCATTCTGCATAGGAATGAATCATTGTTCTTCTTCTCTTCCTCTACTGTAGAGTGACTGATATGGCCACCATGGATAAGATGTGTTAAAAGGCCAAAACGTGCATCAATGTGATAGGTTCATTCTATGCAGTTTTTGGGTCGTTCCCGGTGAAAAAAGGACTTGTGGAGAAAGAATGCAAGTCTTTTGAGCGGAAGAAGAAAGTAGACTTCTATCTTTAGAATCAGTATCTTGAGAGTGTTTTGCGGAGTGAAGAGATGAAATTTTCTACACAGAAAAGGAAATGATGACCTAATTCGCTGGTTATTAGTTCAAGAGGCCTCTTTGCTTTGCTTTACTGAGATGTAATGATCTCCTCTGGCTTTTATTACAATGTCATGTCCGGAGAGGGGGATTCCCAATCAACTTAAGTCTTCTCTTTCTCCTCCGATTGACACCTCTCTCCCTTGTTATGGAAACGGCCATCAAGTCGTCCCTGCGTCACCCCAACCCCGTCATGTAGAAACATCAACGAGAGAGAACGAGACAACATTTGCAGGAGTCGACGAGTGGGAAATCACACCGAGTTCGTAATTTTCTGCAACCTATCGAATGGTTAAGTATGTGAAAAGCCATTTGATGGTTTCGTCTTCTTGTAGAGCGCATAGTTGTGTACATCTTGGTACTGTTTGGAGAAGCTTTTGTCGATCGACTGGTCCAAATGTCACATTGTCCAAACTGAGGTTCTTTTGTTTTCTTTTCTCCGGAAGGAAGAACATGATCAATGTGATTTCTCGGGTTAAGCCAAAGAAGAAAATGCATACGATTTATAACATCGATCATCTTTATGAGTATGACGAAGGCAAGTATATCATTGGAATCTAGCGAGGGGCAATCAAAGGAGAAAATGCATACGATTTATATCATCATCGATCATCTTTATGAGTATGACGAAAGCAAGTATATCATTGGAATCTAGTTTCCACTCGTATATGATCATTCTATCTTCCTTCCAATGTACTAAAAGGTTCTTCGCTTAAATAGAAACGCCACAAGTAGATACTGACTCAACACAGTTCCTCCAAGTACAATAGACACAAAGCAAAGTAAATAAGATAAACTGAGATCAAGATCCGGACATGCATTAGTAAGTATACCCGAGTCGAAGCTCTAGATCAAGATCATCCACATAGCCATAATCTCCAGAAACTCCTATCTCCAAGTCCAGGCTCACTGCTTTGCTGCCTTGTTCATCGAGATACTTGAACTCTTCAATTCCAGACAAAGCCTTCCCTGTTTCCATGATCTTCAAACCTTCCCCTGTTGATGTAGAAGCTGATGAGGGAGATAGATGGATCAGAGGAGAAAGCTCAGAGGGAAACTCGCAGGTCACCGGAGTGTGACTACGATTTCCGGTAGCACTTGAAGGTGGAGGCATGTTAAGATTGGGGATAGGGGTACTACCAAGATTAGGGTTAGGGTTTGTGTTGAGAAGTGAGGGACCCGACGGTGGGGACTCCCTGAGCCTAGCTTTATCCCTTCTGTGGACATTCATATGACCCCCAAGAGCCTGAGCTGACCTGAACTCTCTCCTGCAGAAGCTGCAGGAATATGACCTTTGGGGCCATGAGAAGCCTCCCAGAGAGCCACCGGAAAGGGGGGCCCCTCCTCTGCCGTAATGGCTGCAGCTCATCCATGTCTCCTTCCCCTTGCTGTTGTGGTTGTCGTCGTCGTCTCTAGTGCTTCTAACATATCTTTCCATTCTTCGTACACAAAGACCACAAAAACTCCAAGCCTTCCAGAACCAGCTCTCTTAATGCTGCGACTACGACAACAGCAAGAACAAGAAGAGGCCTTCATCAACCAGCTCTCCTAATGACTTCCGAAGTGGGACACATATTGTAAGAGAAGGCAAGTACACAGTACTTACTCACCTGAGGGCAGTGTAATCATGATATAGAGTCGGGTCTCTGTCACTCTCCTCGGCCTCCGCTGTGACATTGGTGTTACCTTTAGGTTGAAATTGTTGTGATTATTATTTCATCTGACATGAGAGTAATGGGGCTGCAGAAGTGCCCATCAAATTCTAACCCCGAAACTGATAATCCCATTCGCGGTACCACCTGCAAATGTCTGCTACTGTAAATGGTCAACCTTTCGCAGATACGGCTCCCCTCCATCTGCCACCTTATACGCTTTGCTACTTCTGTGAGCGCCATGTTCTAACTCTTTCCATGACTTCTCTGGCCTCTGCACGTGAGAGGAATGGGCATCGGGAGAGGAGGGGGGGTGAGGGGATGAAGTTTTGGAGCTTCTTCTACGGAAGTGAATTATATCGGTATTCAAGTGTGCCAACAGGCTCGTCGGAGCTCGCATGCAGGTGTCAATTCGAGATGGACGAGCTGTGTCCGTGATCCCTCTGGGCGTGGCCATGCTACATGATGGGATGACGTGGCAGCCATCAATTGGAAGTAGATAGTACCGGGACCCGCAATCCAATCAATGCTCAGGCACAGGGATGTCGGTGTCACTGCAGCGTGCGTGGGTATCAGAGCTTAAGGTTTTGAGTTTGAATCTCCGTGCCATCTAATTTCCATTCTTATTAAGCGTTTGCTTCTCTATCTCATTAACTACAAACGCTGTGCGCTTTAAGAAGTCTCAGACGTGGTTGCTAAGCCCATATGTGGTTGGAAGAGAAGAAGAGAAGAAACAAGTCATTCACTCATCAACATCACTACAGTCCGAATTGGTCAAGATCAGCAAAGGTTGCCAGCATCACTAGAACCTGTGACTTCGTAGGGCAAGGTCGACAGAGCAGCAACCTATCCCTAGAATTGATCCAGGAAGGACCAAAGGATCCCTCAGCAGAAACCCTGACCTTCAGATTTGGGAGGCAGAGATGCCCAATGACATGCACCCTTCGTTTGCTAGATCCATGTCTGTTTCGATAAGGATGGAAGGATGAAACTGCAGATGTTACCCAGCACAGATTAGCTTTGCTTCTCGGTTACTCCATCCCAAAGTACTGCATCTCATAACAATCTTTTGTACCCCTCAGGCCGAAGTCCTCCAAAAACCTGAATGAGATTGGAACAAGAATGATGGGAAATCTAACAGCCATGTTTCTTTTGAGTTCTTTAGTCGATGGGAATCTGGTCTTGATGGAACGTGTGGAGCTCGGCTGAGCCACCCCCACCCCCCCCGACCCACATGATTGGTTAAGGTGTCATTTCAACATCGTAGGCAATCTATCAGTCTTTTCAGCACACACACACACACAGCCATGAATGAATCTTCCAGTTCATTCCCCTGAGACACATTTCACATGCTTCTCTTCCGGCTGACGGCATCGCCTGTGGTTGGTGGTCGAGAAGGTGTGTGGTCTTTGTGTTACGAAAAGACCGACTTTGTATGTGGTAAGCTAAACCACTTGCATGTAGATGAAGGTATTTCCTCGCAGTAATTGTGTAATCAAGAAGAAGCCAAGAATTCGAGCATATGCCTTCTCCTTCGCCTCCCCTTACAAATTAGTGAATCCACTCACTCTGAGCATTACAAATTGCTACGAAAGACCGACTGCTATCGTTTTACAAAGATGGGTCGACCATTTCATTCAAATGTAAAGTTCTTAAGAGTAAGATTCTGTAGCTTTTTAGAAAGATATCTCGTGGTCACAGCCGACACATACATAACGACAGAGAGAACCGCAGCCGTGAGCTACAAAGGATTTCCTTTTCCAAAATAGAGAATTGAGTGAGTAGCCTGTGGAGATCAGAGAACATATTTTTGTGATACAGATGCCATTAAACTTTAGCTCATCATATTTACCTTCCAATATAATCGTCACTAGGCTCCAATCTCCGACCCTTTTGCTCATCAGTACATTCCGGTACGAATCCAACCCCACCAGATTTGAATGAATCCTCCGAAGCCAATTCAAATTGTCCACGGCATGGGCATTCCACAACGTCGGCACCAGCCATCGCCGTCCGGGACCGCGGAAGGTGGACGGGACCCACCGGTTCCCACTATCGTGGATCCTCTCCATTGGACAGTACGTCGAACTCCGCCGCGACCCAAAGCACACCGGTCCGTTTTACACGCGTCCATCCTCGAGCCACCCGCGACGCGCATATTTCTATTTATTCTTCATAGTATCGTCGTCGCAATGAAGCCGCCTCCGTGTCAGACCTGCTGCGGATCTTCTCCACGAGTGCTCCTAATTGGGAAAATCCGGTTCATGGATGGACGCCACTGATCTCTATCCACTGAACCAACGGTCGGATCTTCATCAAATCAACAGTAATTTTGTCGGTAAGACGCCGCGGACAACGGACTTACCCTCCCGCTTGGTCACTTTATGTGCGCCACGTCACCACTTGGCAGAGCTACTGGAAGCGGCGTACCATATGCTTCTTGTCGCGGATCTCGGTTGAACGGTGCAACCATGGTTCGATCGTAAGTCAAAATATGACTTAACGACAATAATATAAAATTATTTTGTAATTATTTATTACATAAATATACGAAAACTATGAAATGTGAATCGTGGGATTTATTTGAGGTCAATCAAATTCAACAAATTAAATGCTTAGTGATGGGCTTAAAATCCGATCCATCTTCCTGCCTTTCTAAGTGAGATGGCACTTTTTATTTTCTTCATCACGTGGAACGCTCGTGGCCAGAACTTAGTATGGAAACCAGTACTTGGTCTACAGAAGAAACCAGTGTTCCGTATTGGAACGTAGTACAGAGATGAGAAGCGTGAGCAGCACCTCGATGGCGACGCGGAGGCCTAACAAGGTACACGTGTCCACACGTCGCGGTCGGTCACGGCCACCTCGAGCTATCATCGACGGCAGAAAACGAGCAGCTGCCTCTCTCCAAGAATAACTAATCGAAAACAAACGGAAAAAAGCGCACACTGTATCCCCTCCCCGGTCCCTTCAATTTCCTTCGTGCTTGTTTGAGGAGACGCTCCTTCGCCCTTTCCTTTCCCTTTGTTCGATTGAAGAAACAACCCAACCCCCACCACTTCTCCACACGAAACCCACATGAAGGAGATGGTCGACGGCGGAAATCGCTTCTCGTGGCCCCCTTCCGCCGGTCCCTGCCGTTAATGGCGGCTTCCTGCGTCGAGAAGATGGCCAGCGAAGGCGACTCCCCGGAGAACTGCCGCGAGGCACGGCGCCAGCAGATCGAGATGCGGATCCTCGGGGCTGCCGGAGAAGGCGCTGGACCGCCGAGCCGGAAGAGGGCCGGGAAGCTGCGGGAGGCCCACGAGGAGCCAGAAACCTCAGGATTCGCCGCGAGCGAGAAGCGGAATCGGGTCGCCGATGGCGGCGCTCCGTCTCCTCGTCCGCAGAGCTTCTCTGTGGCGGTGTCGTCGTCCTCTTCCCCGTCTTCGGCTTCTGACGGAGAACCTGTCTCTCTGGCGATCGGGTCGACTTCCGGGTCGGTGCCGGCGGTGGCATTCGGATCGATATCGCTTGCCGGCCGGTCGAGGGAGATGGAGGACGCTGTATCCATCCAGCCGGATTTTTTCCGGGCGGAAGGAGGCCCCTCGATCCATTTCTTCGCCGTCTTCGACGGCCACGGTGGCTCCCACGTAAATTTCTAAGCCCGACCTCTTCTTGCCGTTTAGAATTACAATATGTGTTTGAAGCTTTGAAAGTAAACAAAAACACCGCTCGTGGAGTGCCAACTTCAATGGATGAATTCAAACACCAACAGCAAGTTTCTGGTTACCTTCCGAATTTTCTAGAATATACACTACATGTAGCAGTTATGATTTTGTTTCTGTAACAAAATGTTGGTAATTTAGCAGTAACAAATTTCTCTTGCTCCTCTCTATGAGAAACCGCTCGTACACTATTCATGGCCTTGTGATCGGCAATCGACGGTGATCACCGACGTCGGAAGCCATGTTTCCAGCTATTGCAAGCGGCGATTTGGATGGTCGTAGCCGTCTGATGAAATCTCAACCTCGCGACGCAGGTCGCGGCTCTGTGCAAAGGGCAGATGCACGTGCTGCTGGCGGAGGAGCTTGGCCGGGCGGAGACGGAGACGGAGAGGGACGTGGAGGCGGAGGAGGCGCGGATAAAGACGGCGGTAGGCCGGAGCTTCGCGCGGATGGATGAGCTGGCGCTGATGGCCTGCGCGTGCGGGACGATCGGGCTGCCGCCGTGCGGGTGCGAGCGGTCGGGAACCGAGTCTGAGATCGTGGGCTCCACGGCGGTGGTGGCGCTCGTCGGGGGCGGCCGACTCGTCGTCGCCAACTGCGGGGACTCGCGGGCAGTGCTTAGCCGAGGCGGCCGGGCGGTGCCGCTCTCCGACGACCACAAGGTTAGTCCGGTGGCATTTCTTGCAATTATGATGGGCTCCTGAGGGCCATTTTCTTCCGTGCGATCACCGTCCGCCACGTTGTTTGCGCGATGAGGTGGCAGATGATTACGGTTAATTCCTTCGTGATGTGACTGGTGTCATCCGGGTGGACACGTGGTTTGACAAGATGTTTCGGTGACGAGATTCGGGAAATTTGTGGTACATCGTGTGTCTTACGGGGGGTTAATACTTCATTTTTGGCAGCCGGACCGACCGGATGAGCTGGCGAGGATCGAAGCGGCGGGCGGAAGGGTGATTTATTTGAACGGGGCTCGCGTCTACGGCATACTGGCCATGTCACGGGCGTTAGGTATGAGATATGCATTTTGAGCTGCCGTCTCTTTCCTTTACTATTGGGTATAGTACGAGTCTGATGGTTTCACTGAGTTGATCAATCTGCTCTGCTACTCTGTTGAATAACTTCTTCGAATCCTACTAAATGATAATGGAGCAAATGCACAAAATTTAAAAATTAATGCGAAATTCATTTGCTAGACAAATCTGAGAGTAGAAGAAGTACAAGGGCAACTTTGGTGGTCTTGACAATTTGAAGAACAGGGGTGATTGACTCTTAGCATGGCTCAAATTATATTAAGGACATTTGGAAATCCTTGTGAGTGGAAACCCACCCATCTTTGAATTTAATATGCTTTTCCTTTTCTAGTAGTGGTTATTGATGTGGATAGAATTTTTGTTCCTTACATTGCTCAAATTATAATGGGGACATTTGGAAATCTCTGTGGGAGGTGTACCTCCAATCTTCGAATTTAATATGCTTTTCCTTTTTGTAGTGGTTATTGTTGTGGGTAGAATTGACTTACAACTGGTCGGACACATGGCGCCGTGGAGTTTCAGGTTAGACTTCCTCGGTCGACCAAAAGATAGTAGATTTGTAGAGAAACTTGATGCACCCGAATTAGACTGAGGGTTGCAATTTTGAATTCTTATGCTATCTCGTTATTAGGTTGAGCCTCGTTTACTGGCCCTTTTGTGGAATCCGGCTTGCACTGGGATTCTATATCTTAGAAGCATGTACTCGTCTAAGTAGTTGTCTATTGATTGCACTGATTTATTCTTATCTTAATATTCTAAATATCTTTGATTCGAGCACAAATCAGGATGAGGAAGACCTTGCCAATTAGACTCATTACAAGGAGTCAGCCAGCCATGATTAGTGGTGAGCCACCACCTCTTAAAGGTACAGTGGAGGTGGGAGCCCTGCTAAAATTACACTTAAAGAGGTGGAAAATTTACTTCTCATGATTGAGATGTAGTGTGCCTCCATCCATTTGGATCCACCCCATTGTATAGTTGAAATTTAATTTTGCCTCCATTAAGCCTAATATTGTGAGAATAGGCTGCGAAGAGTATACAAGTTGCACCCTAAAAACTACCTAGACAAATTGCTATACGGTGGAAGGTTTTGTTTGATGAGGAGAATGATATATTTATGTTGAAGATAACCCCGAGGAAGAGGAAGCCTTTGGTGGATCATGGTAATACTTAAAAGTATGAGTCTGCCATATAGAATATGAGCAAAGGGAGGACCCCTGAACGTCTCAACGACCATTGTGACTCCTGTATTCCAATAGAAGCTCTTGTATTCTAATAGTGGAATTTGGTCAGTGTGGAATATACTTTTACTTTAAGCAACCAGGATTCTTCTTGTGTTCATTGTTTGCCGTCACAAACTGCTTATAAGCACATGAACAATATTTTCTGCGCTTATAAAAGATGTATTTTCTTTGTTCAGTTTTATTAGATCTTTTCTTGGTAAGATAACATACATGATGATTCTTCATTCGAACTTATATTCAAGTGTGTTGTTTACATAAGTAACTATTCAGCTGTATTGTGTTTTCAATTTGTTTCTCTGTTTGTATTTCTGGTTAAGACTACCGCTATGCATAATTTTCAGGAGTAAGAATCACGGCAATGCCTGCCCAAATGTGATTCTGGATCTGTATTGTTTGTTGCGTGTATCCATACGTAATCCATGCTTTGAACCTTCACAGGGGACAAGTACTTGAAACCTGCTGTGATATCTGAACCGGAGATCCGTGTGGTGGAGATAACAGCTGCAGACGAGTGCCTGATCATCGCAAGCGATGGCCTGTGGGACGTCCTGCCTAATGATCTCGCATGTGACGTGGCTCGACGGTGCTTGGAAGAAGCAGACCCAACAAGGGGATCCGAGCGTCTCGTCCACGAAGACGGTGGTGATACGGCAGGTGACCCGGAGAAAGAACACGCATCCGACGCACGCTGCTCTCTTGCAGCAGCACTCTTGGCCAGGCTTGCTTTGGGGAGGAGAAGCGCTGACAATATAAGCGTAGTCGTCATTGACTTGAGAAGAACTCGAGGACGGTCTGCTTGATACAATTGAGTTTGTATCGTCTGCTTGATATAAGCGTAGTTGTCGCTGACAATATAAGTCTTTATTGTCTGCTTGATACAATGAGTTTGTTCGATGGATCGAAGGGTTTACTCAACAAGGAAAGAAATTTGATGAAGAGTTGTCCGGACAAAGTGGATGTGAATGAAAAGGTTTCGTCGAAGAACGCCTCATTTCCGTTTTGACTGCCAAGTCATTATTTCTTTAACCGGCACAGATGACTAGCGTAGCGAAGATATTAAAGGAAAATGCCAAATAGATTTGGATGTACGTCAACTCGTGCAGAGCTGACGTGGTCAATCATTTGACTTATGGGGGCACACATGTGATTCCGACTCGTCCGACTTCAATGATGACGAGGAGAAAGAATGGTGATCTTAACACATGCAAAAAGATTCTTAATCCATATATCGAGGAAACACGGTTCAACGAAACAACGTCAAGACGTACATCAAAGCAACGACTTGAGGGACCGAGCTTTCATCTTCCTCCTCCCCCTCTTCCTGCAACTCCTCTTATTCCCCTCGCTGCCGCCGTCGTTAAAGCAGTCTTCGTCGTCGCTGTCCTGGTCGTCGCCTGCCACCGCAGCGTCATACCCGTTCCCGGACTCCGAATACTCGTTCCCGTCGTCTTCGTCGGAAGCATTATGGTCACACCGATCGCCGTTGTCACTGCTACCGCCTCGCATCTTTCCTCGCCAGGGACCGAACCCGGAGTAGTAGTAATAGAAGTTGGAATCAACACCAGCTATGTCGGTCTTCTTCTTTCTACCGGCGACGCCGACAGGGCCTTCCTTCACCGATTCCGCGACCTTCCCATTGCTATGGGTGCAGCTGTAAGAGCGAAGTTGGGAGAGATGGTAGCAGCAGAGGGAGTGCGGGTGCTGCGCAGGCCGCTTACAGTGCCATCCTTTGCCGTCGCTCTTCTTGCAGTTCGCACTGCCCTTCATAACTGCAGCAGTTCCTCCACTGGTCTTGATAACCTTGTCTTTCTTCTTCCTCTTCACCTTCGCCGTGACCTTCTTCCGTGCTTTCCCTTCCGCCTTGCCGTCTAACTGGTTCATGGTCGCTACGCTGCTGAAAGATATTTCGCTCTGTGCCATGAGAATCGACAGCTCCAATCCTCTCCATATCCCATGGTTAGGGCAGTCGAGTGAAGGAGAGATAGAGGTGGACGAGGACGAGAAGGATTCAAAGCTAGGTTTGATGGTTACCTGTCAGGGAGAGAAGCTACAGCAGCAGCCTCATATTTGATGCGATTCCCCATAATGCCCTTGGATTCTTCGACTTCGTCTTTTACGCCATTTCCCAAGCTGCCCCCGTCTTCCTCCTCCTCTTCCTGGCAATACTTACTTAGCAGGTCGAATCCCGGTCCAACAAGGAACAAAAATCCACAAAACAAAGCGAAGAAGAAAGGAACAGAAAATGAGATCGGAGCGACTGCTTGAAACTACCGATCGCTCCCCTCGATCGATTCGAGAATCTAGGGTTTGGTCTTCCGGATCTAATTTCCTTATCTTAAATCGACAGCGAAACTTGTAGAAATAAATCCTAGCAGAAGAGGCAGATAACCTACTGGAAGTAAGTACTTCCCCGTCCCAACCTTACAGCAGATTTATTTCGAGCATTAGGATGAAGACGAAGAAGAAAGAGAAGGAAACCCTAACTCTCGGAAGCATTATGGCTAACAAAGACGAGGAGAAGAGAAATAGCGCAGATATATTCCATATTTACAATGAAGGCAAGGGGTTTAAGACCCAAAGTTAAAGAGCAGGAGAGGGAGCGGGATAGATCTTACATGATCACAAGAAGCCACGAGGTCGAGGCACAACAAATCATCCCAGGGGGAGCGGTTCAGCTCACAGAGGAGCCCGGCGGAGGAGGAGGTGGCGGCGGCAGAGGATGTCTCGGACTCCCACGATCGCGGCTGGGGCGGCGGCGAGGGAGACGAGGCGAGGCCGGCCGGAAGCGGGGGAGAAGAGCAGACGGGCGGCGTCCCCAGCAGCCGGGCGGCGCATTTCCGGATCCGCATGGCCGATCAACGGCCGCTGAGCCGATCGGCGAAGAGGGAGGATGGATACGGCCGTGGGGGTAGGGTGGGCGGCGCGACACACCAAACGGGGAGGTGGGGTGGGGTGGCTTCCTTCTCGCGGCGGAGTTGGAGGCCGCTCTCGATCCATCCCTTTTGATACTTGACCCTCTTTTTCCTTTTATTTCAGGTTTAAGGCCTTTTTCCACTCGAACCGAAGATTTGGTTGGCAGATCGCTACGTACCTATTTCTCCTCTTCCAGCATAGTTACCAGCCTTCTCATTGGAAAATAATTGTGGGACCCGAAGGGTCCCATCTGTTGGTGTTCGTTTGTCCAATCCTACGGCCGTTAGCGTCTCGTTGTCGGAACGTGCAGCACCGTCTCCGGGAGTATGTTTTGATCTGCATATACATACAATATATATTGTTCTGGTGGACAGCATGAGAGCTTTTCTTTTAGCAGGGCCCACGAGGTTCGGATGAAATGACGAGAATGCCCCCACGACTGCGCAATGCTCAGTGATTTCATGTGCGATCGATATCCTCTTGTAACCTTGTCGATGATGGTGGGCTCGTGGAGCTGCAGACGCAGCATGTAACCTGGTCCGGCTCGATCCACGGCGCAAAGGTTGGTGGCCCCAAAGTATTCCCACATTCCATGGTCAATTTCTTTAGGTGATTAGGATTCTTCGATAGGTTGTGTGCATATATGTAGCTTTGGTCAGCGTTTAGATGCTGGAAAAGATCATGCAGGAGAAACGTTTGGGGAACCAGAAACTCGTCTCCATCTTCTCGACAAAGTCTATTTTAATTGAACTCAACTCTTTCCATCATCATCTTCCATCTTTTACACCTGCGTATACGCAACAAAGACTGACGCAGGTGGCACAATCACGGCATAGACGAAAGAAGAGAACCAGTCTTCTTTTATATATATATAGAGAGAGTTCTTCCCGTTGTTATCAGATCGATCGTTCCACTGCAACCGTTCTCGTCGTCAGGTACTCTTTGTCGTCGTTGTCATCATCATCACTCTGGGCGGAGACCAGGTCCTCTCTCTGGCGTCTTCTTCAACTGGCTCCTCCGTCTTGCCTTGCAAAGGCCCATAGCCACAGCAATGGTAGCACTACACATTAGAGAACCAACTGCCTCCTCCGTCAGACGCTCATGGTTGCATCGCCTGCCAGTCCCATGGATCAGCTGTCGGAGGAGTAGCTTATTGGCAATGGAACCTTGAGCTCCGCTCATCACCGGTCCAACTTGCTTTCTACTCCCCAGAAAAACTTATCGGTTTTAATTGCCTGACGAGTTGTTTATTGTCTGAGTCAGGTGTTACCAGCTTAAACCCTAACTTCGTGGAAGTATGGAGGGGGAAGCCGTCAGACAAGAGGATTCTACCTACTTCCTCCTCTCCTCGTTCTGCGCCGAGCCCAAACACAGAATAATGCTTAATAGTGTTCATTAGCGTTAGCACCACTTGTGTCCTTCCGGCACCTGCCGCTGCTATCTCCTGCTACGTACATCGGTGGTGGTGCCATTACCTATGCAGGAGCGAAACTGGCTGAGGTGGTGATTGCAAAGCGTGTGCGTCCTGCGCCGGCATCTTACAATACCAACCCCTTACCCTCCCTCTTAATGCAGGTATTGACTGGCTTTGAGTTGTTCAGTGACTTCTTTCGATTTCTTCCTTCGCTGCATCCCCTCCTCGTTCATAAGATTTACTTCGGTACTGGTTACTTGCTTGCTCAGTAATATATAGAGTGGGACAGTCATGTGTTGAACTGACATGGGCGCTGCTGCTGAGGATGCTTGTGCTAACCTATGGATAGGAGGAGCAGACATGAGCAGGTCTTTGACGAAGGTAATTTCCTCATATGGACCCCGCCGTTCTGCCAATGTTCGATTTTGATTCCCTTTCCAGAATGCCCTCATGTTCCTCTCGTCTTCTTCCTGCAAGCAGAGGCCTCCCCACCACCCATAATAATGTTTAGAATCCCGAAAGAGTTAAAAGAGATTTTTTTGGGGTAAAAGAGTTAAATCAATATTACAAAACAAAAAATTATAAGCCTGATTTTTCTTAAAAAATAATCTTATTTTTGGTATTTCCCAAACGATTATCCAATTTTGATTTTTTAAAAATTATATTATAATTCAAAAACTATCTAACTTGCCCCTCCTTCACTTTTTTTCCATCACCGCCTCTATCGTTATTGTGGATTATCCCGTTAGACCCATCATCGCCTTTCACCACCACTTATGAGTCATACACTGTCTCCCCTCTTATTTGTTTCGTTAGAGTCATCACTCGTATCCCTCACACGAGGAAGGAGGGGGCACGAGACATTTTGCTTCGCTATCACTCTCTATCTCATTAGAGCCATCGTTTGCCGCCATCATACAAGGGCTATCACCGATTGTTTGCTCCATTATCACCATTTGCCTTGTTGGACCTATTGCTCGTAATCGTTTTACAAGAAGGAGATCCCCTTCTTTCTCACATGAGGACTGTAAGTGATGGGTCCGATAAAACATATGGCAAAGATAGAATAGAGGATTGACAATAACCCTCGCATCCCTTCCTTTCTCGCTTGATGGTTGTGAATGACAATTTCAATATGAAAAAGAGTTAGCCGCGATGCTTGCACCATGTCTTTTCTTGTTCAAAGGCTACGGGCAATGGCTTCGACGGGGCAGAGAGGAGGGGAAGTGGTGCAAGGCACAGGGGCAAAAGCAGTGCAAGGCAGTGGTGTAAGGAGGAGGAGAGGCAATTTGAATATTTTTTGAATTAGTAAGTATGGTTTGGAAAAAAAATTAAAATGGGGTAATTGTTTAGGAAATAATCAAAATAAAATATCTATAAGAAAATCTCTCAAATTATAATATAGATTCGTAAAATAATTATATAAGCTATCAGAAGTCCGGATTCTACATACTCCAAGGCCTTACAATCGATCGTAGATTTTTCTCTATTTTGATTCTCTAATTATATTTATGTTTCTCTAGGTTCGAAAAAGAAAATACAAAGGGACGTTAATAGGAGTAGCAGAATTAAGAAAGCCCACGAAGACACAGCAGATTTCAATTATGCCAATTGTTTGCATTGTTCAAACTACATGGTTTTCTTCATCTCATCATTGATTTTAATCGTTTTCTGACATAAGTTTAGCTCGGCTTTGAATCTCATGTTAGCTTGCTTGAGCGAAGCTTATGAATCAAATATGTTGTCGTCCGTCGGTATCACATTTTGAACAAACGGAACACTGTCCGTCTACCTCCTCCGGCAAGAAAGATCTTCTACATGAGTCGAGATGCCACATGTCATCGTCCTCGGTTGACACGTCTCGACAATATCTATCAGCTCCACAAGTAACGGGAGAAAGATTCGCTGGGGCCCATCGGGAACAGCTTGCACAATCCACACACGATCCGATCAACGCACATCTTCTCCATCTGACCGTTGATGGCCGAACTCACGGCCAGTATCGAGAACATCACGTACGCCGGCCTACTTCCCTTATAAACGGACTCGTACCTCAATACATGACACTCCCGGGTGTCAAACATAGGTAGGTTTCCCTTGAGTACGTGCCACCCTTTGTTCTTCCTTCCAAGCTTCCGCTGTCGATGTGGCCTCTCCTCCACGTCTCGTTTGATTTATGTGCATTGGAGGGCAATCTTTTGTCATATAAATCTAAGCTTTGCCAACACCTCAGCCTTCATCTCAAAGGCTGTTCAAGCAAATAGACTCTTTAAGCTTGCACCATCAGATCCAAAGAAGGCTCCTCGACGACCTAAACCTATAAAAGGATCATTCCCGTTTGCATCTTTCTTTCCTTCTACCTTTTTAATCCTCACTTGCCTTCCTTGCTGTTCTTGATCTGACCACCTCGGATAGAAAAAGGAGATGCACATAAGGTTCGGTATCTTTCGAGACTGCAAATGCCATGTTCGAAGAGGTAATGAATGCTACGTACAAGATCATATAAATAGTCATTCATCTTTATGTGACTTCTCGATGGGTTTTATGTTATTTTCATTCCACGACACATCCTCCTCTTCCTTTTGACGTTGATCTTTTATGAAACGCAGAAAAATGTGAGGTTGTCGCACCGATCTCGTCTTCAAGCTTCAACCTGTCCGAGGAGTACACCAACGCCTTCCGCACCGAGTCATACCACGAATTCTGGGCACAAGTTTTGGGTCTCGCTTTCGACGACGGTGCAGCCCTCAACCCGAGAGGAAGTGGCACTGCTGCTCGGCTCCCTTCTCCCCGCCTCCTCGCGGAGCATCTTCTCCACCCCGACCAGCCCACCGTCACCAAAATCCTCGCCCACATTCGAACACGTTATCGCCCTGACATCCATGCCCTCCTCTCCGACTACTACGCCGAGACCGCCGACGCCTCGCTCCTCTGCGGCCTTCTCCTGAAGGACATCGACCAGATTCGACGCCGGTACCGCCCGTTCAAAGCCGCCCTTCATTCTGTCGTCTACGATAGCCAGTCACGTCATGGCCTCCAAGCCATCATTGGATAGGAGGAGCAGACATGAGCAGGTCTTTGGCGAAGGTCATTTCCCCATATGGACCCCGCCGTCCTGCCCTTGTTCGATTTTGATTGATTCCCTTTCCAGAATGCCCTCATGTTCCTCTCGTCTTCTTCCTGCAAGCAGAGGCCTCCCCACCACCCATAATAATGTTTAGAATCCCGAAAGAGTTAAAAGAGATTTTTTTGGGGTAAAATAGTTAAATCAATATTACAAAACAAAAAATTACAAGACCGGTTTTTCTTAAAAATAATTTTATTTTAGGTATTTCTCAAACAATTATCCAATTTTGATTTTTTTAAATTATACTCTAATTCAAAAACCACCCAACTTATCCCTCCTCCATCATCGTCGATTATCCCGTTAGACCTATCATCGCCTTCACCACCATTTATGAGCCATACACTGTCTCCCCTCTTATTTGTTTCGTTAGAGTCATCACTCGTATCCCTCACACAAGGAAGGAGGGAGCACAAGGGTTGTTGCTAGCCTTTTGCTTCGCTATCAATCTCTACCTCATTGGAGCCATCGTTTGCAGCCATCATACAAGGGCTATCATCGATTGTTTGCTCCATTATCACCATTTGCCTTGTTGGACCTATTGTCCGTAACCGTTTTACAAAAAGGAGATCCCCTTCTTTCTCACATGAGGATTGCAAGTGATGGGTCCGATAAAACATATGGCAAAGATAAAGTAGAGGACTAACAATAACCCTCGCATCCCTTCCTTTCTCACTTGATGGTTGCGAATGACAACTTCAATATGAAAAAGAGTTAGCGGTGACCCTTGCACCCTGTCTTTTCTCGTTCAAAGGCTACGGGCAATGGCTTCGACGAGACAGAGAGGAGGGAAAATGGTGCAAGACACAGGGGCAAAAGCGGTGCAAGGCAGTGGTGTAAGGAGGAGGAGAGGCAATTTGAATATTTTTTGAATTAGTAAGTATGGTTTGGCTCTCGTCTTCTTCCTGCAAGCAGAGGCCTCCCCACCACCCATAATAATGTTTAGAATCCCGAAAGAGTTAAAAGAGATTTTTTTGGGGTAAAAGAGTTAAATCAATATTACAAAACAAAAAATTATAAGCCTGATTTTTCTTAAAAAATAATCTTATTTTTGGTATTTCCCAAACGATTATCCAATTTTGATTTTTTAAAAATTATATTATAATTCAAAAACTATCTAACTTGCCCCTCCTTCACTTTTTTTCCATCACCGCCTCTATCGTTATTGTGGATTATCCCGTTAGACCCATCATCGCCTTTCACCACCACTTATGAGTCATACACTGTCTCCCCTCTTATTTGTTTCGTTAGAGTCATCACTCGTATCCCTCACACAAGGAAGGAGGGAGCACAAGGGTTGTTGCTAGCCTTTTGCTTCGCTATCAATCTCTACCTCATTGGAGCCATCGTTTGCAGCCATCATACAAGGGCTATCATCGATTGTTTGCTCCATTATCACCATTTGCCTTGTTGGACCTATTGTCCGTAACCGTTTTACAAAAAGGAGATCCCCTTCTTTCTCACATGAGGATTGCAAGTGATGGGTCCGATAAAACATATGGCAAAGATAAAGTAGAGGACTAACAATAACCCTCGCATCCCTTCCTTTCTCACTTGATGGTTGCGAATGACAACTTCAATATGAAAAAGAGTTAGCGGTGACCCTTGCACCCTGTCTTTTCTCGTTCAAAGGCTACGGGCAATGGCTTCGACGGGGCAGAGAGGAGGGGAAGTGGTGCAAGGCACAGGGGCAAAAGCAGTGCAAGGCAGTGGTGTAAGGAGGAGGAGAGGCAATTTGAATATTTTTTGAATTAATAAGTATGGTTTGGAAAAAAATTTAAAATGGGGTAATTGTTTAGGAAATAATCAAAATAAAAATATCTATAAGAAAATCGCTCAAATTATAATATAGATTCGTAAAACAATTATATAAGCTATCAGAAGTCCGGATTCTACATACTCCAAGGCCTTACAATCGATCGTAGATTTTTCTCTATTTTGATTCTCTAATTATATTTATGTTTCTCTAGGTTCGAAAAAGAAAATACAAAGGGACGTTAATAGGAGTAGCAGAATTAAGAAAGCCCACGAAGACACAGCAGATTTCAATTATGCCAATTGTTTGCATTGTTCAAACTACATGGTTTTCTTCATCTCATCATTGATTTTAATCGTTTTCTGACATAAGTTTAGCTCGGCTTTGAATCTCATGTTAGCTTGCTTGAGCGAAGCTTATGAATCAAATATGTTGTCGTCCGTCGGTATCACATTTTGAACAAACGGAACACTGTCCGTCTACCTCCTCCGGCAAGAAAGATCTTCTACATGAGTCGAGATGCCACATGTCATCGTCCTCGGTTGACACGTCTCGACAATATCTATCAGCTCCACAAGTAACGGGAGAAAGATTCGCTGGGGCCCATCGGGAACAGCTTGCACAATCCACACACGATCCGATCAACGCACATCTTCTCCATCTGACCGTTGATGGCCGAACTCACGGCCAGTATCGAGAACATCACGTACGCCGGCCTACTTCCCTTATAAACGGACTCGTACCTCAATACATGACACTCCCGGGTGTCAAACATAGGTAGGTTTCCCTTGAGTACGTGCCACCCTTTGTTCTTCCTTCCAAGCTTCCGCTGTCGATGTGGCCTCTCCTCCACGTCTCGTTTGATTTATGTGCATTGGAGGGCAATCTTTTGTCATATAAATCTAAGCTTTGCCAACACCTCAGCCTTCATCTCAAAGGCTGTTCAAGCAAATAGACTCTTTAAGCTTGCACCATCAGATCCAAAGAAGGCTCCTCGACGACCTAAACCTATAAAAGGATCATTCCCGTTTGCATCTTTCTTTCCTTCTACCTTTTTAATCCTCACTTGCCTTCCTTGCTGTTCTTGATCTGACCACCTCGGATAGAAAAAGGAGATGCACATAAGGTTCGGTATCTTTCGAGACTGCAAATGCCATGTTCGAAGAGGTAATGAATGCTACGTACAAGATCATATAAATAGTCATTCATCTTTATGTGACTTCTCGATGGGTTTTATGTTATTTTCATTCCACGACACATCCTCCTCTTCCTTTTGACGTTGATCTTTTATGAAACGCAGAAAAATGTGAGGTTGTCGCACCGATCTCGTCTTCAAGCTTCAACCTGTCCGAGGAGTACACCAACGCCTTCCGCACCGAGTCATACCACGAATTCTGGGCACAAGTTTTGGGTCTCGCTTTCGACGACGGTGCAGCCCTCAACCCGAGAGGAAGTGGCACTGCTGCTCGGCTCCCTTCTCCCCGCCTCCTCGCGGAGCATCTTCTCCACCCCGACCAGCCCACCGTCACCAAAATCCTCGCCCACATTCGAACACGTTATCGCCCTGACATCCATGCCCTCCTCTCCGACTACTACGCCGAGACCGCCGACGCCTCGCTCCTCTGCGGCCTTCTCCTGAAGGACATCGACCAGATTCGACGCCGGTACCGCCCGTTCAAAGCCGCCCTTCATTCTGTCGTCTACGATAGCCAGTCACGTCATGGCCTCCAAGCCATCATCGACTACCTTGTTGACATCTCCAAGACCGCTAACCCCTTCCATTCATCGGCTTCATCTCAAAGTAAATTCCGAGCAGTCCAACAGGGCTGCGCAGACCTGCTCAAGAGGCTGGGTTCACGCCGTAAGAAGGTGACGGCGAAGCTGCGGTTCATCAACCGCCTGAAGCGAGCCTTGGCCATATTAGCCATCGTCGTCCTTGCGGCTTCGGCGTCGACAGTCGGTGCTTGTATAACAATGCACGCTTTGGTGGCCTTGATAGCTCTACCGGTGTTCCTCTCGGCTTCGTCTCGGATGGCCTCGTCGAGGCGGCTGGGCCGGGTGATGGCTCAGCTGGACGCAGCGGCCAAAGGGACGTACATCTTGAACCGGGACTTGGACACCATCAGCCGGCTCGTGGCTCGGTTGGACGACGAGGCCGAGCACATGCTCGCCTTGCTTTGTCTCTGCGAGTGGCACGACGGCCACCGCCGCCGGTTGACGCAGGAGGTGGTGGCCAACGCTAGCAGAGTCCAGAAGAATTCAACGGGTTGTAGGTTTCCAGGCTATTAATGCACAGTGTCAAACTCATTCTTCATGCGTAATAAGTTGATTGGTGTATTCCTGCACTAAGTTTCTATCTTCCAAGGATTATATGAACTGCTAAACCACTCCATTGTAATTTGTCATAGCGGAATTCCTTCAATAGCTCGATCAAAGAGACAAATATATACATACCACTACGTGAAATAGCGACATTTGTTCTGTTTTCATAACCTTTCATTGTCCAGTGTTCAATCCCGTGCGAGACGTCTTAGAGAAATTGATCGACACGCACGAAACATACCCACATAAACACTCAGATGATCCAAACCATTGACCGCTGACGATCTTGTAGCAAAGCCATAGGTTGTACTTACTATCATTTGGGTGCTTAAAGTCTGCTAGTAAATCTCCTACAGTAAGTCATAGTCAGGGCTGACCATATGCAGTCGGTTTTCCAACGGAGACCATCGGCTGAATCAATTTCGAAATTTCTGAAACGAGTCCCGATTGGTTTTCTCCTCCAAAGTTTTCTTCACCTTGCGGGGCTTTTTTGGGGATTTGAAGAAATAACTAACTCAAATTTTAGAGTATGAATTTATATACAGAATGAGATATTATAAAATATGATAATTATATAATTTTTAATTAATAATAAATATAAAATATTTATTAAATTATTTTGTAAATTAAGAGAACATGTTGAAATCATGATCTTTATTATTGATATAATCATAATAATATGTTATCATAAATTTTATGATTTAAAATTATGATAACATAGTATCAAAATAATAAGAGAATCACAATAATCTTATAATTATTTATTTTTTAAATAATATATTTCCTAATATGCCCCCGTAAGATGGTGCTCCCATTGTAGACACTGATCTTAGACTGAAGTAGAAAGAATTGCTAGCAAGATAAAAGCTTGATAAGAGCATTTGTAAGTTGACTAGAAGATGAGACGTGAGAGACATGTAGCTCACCATTTTGAACCTTGTCATAAACAAAGTGAAAGTCGATAGTTATGTGTTTTATTCGATAGTGAAATACAGGATTAGCACATAAATATGTTGTCTCGATATTATCACAATATACAGATAAAAGATTGGATATTGTGACAAATAGTTCATACAACAATGTTTGAGTCTAACAAAGTTCAACAGTCGTAGAAGTAACTGCTCGATATTTGGCCTCTGTAGAAGATCTTGTAATAGAACGTTGTTTCTGGAAACTCTAAGAGATTGGATTATGACCAAGAAATACGATATAAACACTAGTAGATGTTTTGTCATCCTTATTACTTGCCCAATCGACATCCGTAAATGCTTGAAGTAATAGAGAAAAGTCCTTTCGGAGAAATAAGTCACAATCAATAGTGCCCTTTAAGTACCAAAGAAGATATTAATAGTTGTCCAATGATTGGAAGTAGACTTTTGTATAAATTGAGAAATTTTATTCACTACATATGCAATATCCGGATGAGTAAATGTTAAATATTATAGACTACCAACAACTTGACGATACTCAGTGGCATCACTGAGGTTAGCACTATTAGAGAGGGTAAACAAAACACATTGTAGAGATTGGCTTAGTAATAGTATTGACTTTAAGCATTTTGGTGCAATAAAAAAAGTCATGTATATACTTCTGTTGAGAAAGAAATAGATCATTTTCCGTGCGGATTACTTGAACACTAAGAAAATAGCAAACAGACCCAAAATCTTTGATAAAAACTTATTTCTAAACTTTTGAATAAATTGATTAATAGTTAGGAGAAAGGTGAAACTATGTCTAGAACTAGAGTAAGCATGCGATTAGTAAGATACATTGATGTGAAAAATCCAATGAGTTTAAAATTGAAGAGGTAAAGAAGCTTGAGTAAAGAGTGTGAGACCAATTTAGATGATATACTAATGATGACGTTCGTAGTCCCATTATTTTTAAGAGTATATGGAGGGATAAGAAAATGAGAGATTCTATTGGTTTCAAAAAAGTTACGAAGTTTTTGATATTCACCATCATTATCGGAGTAATTAGAGTAAAATGAAATAATGAATCGTTGAAAGAACTTTTTAATAATAAGCTTGAATTTTATAAAAATGATGAATAATTTAGATTTTTTGCTTCATGGAAAAGAACCGTATGTACTTCCTAAAATGGTTAACAAAAATAAGATAGTAGTTAAATCCGTCATTAGATTGTATTAGTAAAGGACCCCAGAATATATAAGTTCAAGAAGTGAATTACTTATGAGATAGGATATAGAAAATAAAAGCTTATACATTTTATTACATTTACATGAGGTACACGAAAAGGAATAAGAAGATGATGATGATAAAGGTAAATTGCATGAACAAACAATATAGTTTAGAACCTTAAAAGAAGAATGCCCTAAGTAATTGTGTCATTCTTGAAGTGGAGCCTTGACGGTGGCCAAAGCAAAGATGGATTTGAATGGTACAACTATTAGCTACTCGTAAACTCTATCTTTATTCAGCTCTTTTATAAGATGTGCTCCCATGTTAAGACCCTTTACAACAAATGAAGATGATAATAATTCAATAGAAACATTATTAGAATAACATGATTTTGAGATAGATATTAGGTTCTTCTTCATATTAGAAACACAAAGAACATTATAAAGTAAAACAGATTTTGAAGAAGATGAAAGATTTGTAGAATCGGTACAAGTTATTTTTAGACCTTTGCTATCACCTATCATGATATCATATGAACTAACATGATAAAGAGACAAATTATTCAAGTCAAACGTGACATGATGAAAAGCTCATGAATTAACAAGGTAGTTTGATGAAGGTTGAAAAGATCGAGTAACATAGTGAACATGCGATGGTGGTAATGAAAACCGAGTAGGTGATGCAGTAGGATATATATAGAATAAGATGGATATAAAGGCTAAAATATCTATGGAATAACAGCTTATAAGTGAAGATATTTCTTAGCAACATGACATTGTAAGTCATCTATTTGACATGTGACTTTGTTATTGAATTATTAGATTTGTTAACATTTTTAGTGTAACATTATTGCATGTTATTTCTAGAATAATTATTTGGATGATTATCTTATTGATCGTGGATATTGCCTTTATTGCGTGAATTAGCTTTATTGCTAGAATTAGCAATGTTTGGAGGAGGCAAAAGAGGTGAAGCGTCGTCTCGACTACTTGTGACGCTGCTTGTGACATTGTCGGCCTTCTTCGCCACCGACTCCTCAGCGGCCCGTGTCACACCCGGGCCGCAATCCCTCGCCAGAGGTCGGTAGATAAATATGTACGCGAACGTGTATATGTTTGGGCTGGTGATCGAGGCATCCTTAATCCAGTCTTCACGCTGCAGCGGTTCTCAGTGCGTTGGGGGCGAGGCCGGATGGGCCGTGCTGCACATGCGTCCGTCCTCTCATTTACCCACCTGCTTGGTGCATTTGCGGCGGCGTTTGGCAAGGCTCCTCCTGCCCTTCCGCCTGCACCAACTGCGAGTGTGTCCTCAACGAGTGCACTTGCGTCGATCGTGTGGACTACAAGGCCGACTCCTGTGGCTGGCTCGATGGCTTCCCAAAACTAGAGCCGTCGCAGCAGTGGGCGATCGAAGAAACCGGTGGGAAATTAGGGACGATGGTGTGATCCAATCCAATTGCGTTTGTGTTCGCCTGTCGTCTTCTCTCTCTCCGTCCTATCCATCCATCTATCATCCATCTATTTCTAATCTATGTCGTGTACCGTCGTGCGGTGTTGCTTTGCTTCGGTGATAAAATGCTGCTGCTTTTATCGTCACCGACGCATCTTTGCACTTCTCATCGTGTCCCTAATTTTGACATGAGAGTTTGGAAAATTGCTCAACAGGTGCCTTCTGGGAGAAACGAGAAAATATAGGAGACAACAGTATAACAAATCTTTTTTAGTTCATCACTAAACTATAATATATAGCCGATATAATATAGATGGTATAAGAGTTAATAGAAATTGATATGTGATATAAGCTAATAAATGATTTAAACATCCATTAAAAGTCTGATTACATATCATCTAATAATTTATTGTAATTGTAATGAGTCAATTTGGGGCTAATAGATGATTGTAATTGACTGACCATTAAAGGAGTAAAAGCCATTCACATATTTTTTTGTTTTTCATTGTCCACGAACTCTGAAAATTTTAATTAAGTAATTTTTTTTTAAAATCTCTCCAAAGGAATACTCCAAACGAGACCCATACGCATATTCAAATGATCAGAACTGTCGATCACAGACGACTTTATAGTAATACCATATGTCATACTTATGAAGGTTTTTTTTTGGGTCTCTTATTTTAGTACTTAAAGTACGCTAGTAATCTCCCACCGTAAGCCATCGTCAGTATGTAGTCAATTTTACGAGTCTCAAAGTTCAATTCACCTCGCGAGGCTTCTTATCAATTCCTCCTCCATCTAGTTTTTTACATTTCTTCGTGAGCCACATCCATTTTATAGATTCACACCTTAAGATTCTTTTTTTGAAGGAAAATATTTTGTTGTATTCGATAATTTATTCTTACCGTCTTTAGTGTTTGAGATTCATGCCATTAGTTTTATAGTTTACGTATTGAGGATTCATTTATCATATTTGACCAAATGATTAGATAGGTTGTATCTCTTTGTTGGATTCTCATCGATGACAGAATAGGTTATCTGTTTGGATATCGGAACACATAGATTTAGGAACTTCTATTAATCCATTATAGTTATAATGGATATTAACGGGGTTAGGAAACGAAATAGCCTTCAAATTCAAGCTTTATGCGTTCCATTAATCATAAGACCAACTGGAACATTTATAATTTGATCTCACTATTTATGTCTCCTTCCTATCTTGCCGACTTGCCGAATCATGATAGCTTAGTTTAATTTCTAGAAACTGGGTTGCGTCCCTTCGCGGTAAAATCACCATTTTGCGTATATACATACATCAATGGTTATGCTTACTATCTTCTGTTGATTGGATAGGAAATGCATTTGGGATGCCCTCTTATTCTTTCTATTCTATAATTTCTGGGTGCTTGATGCTGTCATTAAAAGTTGACATTAGATCTATCTATTATTCGACATTCTAGAGCATTGATTTCACACCCACGGATATCACCCACTGCACCTCTCTTTTCTTCTTGTAAAAATGCCCGTTATCTCAAATTTTCAACTTAGGTTCTACTTTCGTAATCACAACTATTTTTTGGATGACTTTGATGATTAAAGTTTTTAACTTAGCATTTTATTCGTTATTCATAATGTTCATCTGTGGTATGTAGCAGTAGAACGATCTACTTTCTTGAATTTTGTAGTCATATCATCGCAGCATCTACCTATGCTGTTGTGCTTGGTCCTAATGAGTTTTGACTCTGTTGATGAAACTGATAGCAGCTAAGATCTCCCATGATAACAGCTGGGATTTTTCTAACTACACGAGGAAATATCGTTGCTCTGTTGAGGAAAATCTTCTCTCTTTACGTGTATAAATAGAGAGCACCATATCAAACAAAAACATCTTCTTCGTTTCATTCATTCTTAACATGGTATCAAGCTGCGAGAGAGATACTCTAATATTATGTTAAGAATGGAACTAAGAAGATGTTTGTATTTGATATGGGGCTCTTTATTTACTCACAAAAGGAGTACATAATTCATGTCGATAATTTTCTCTCTCTCAATTTGTTCCTTGCTAAAATCTCTTCTTATATATTTACTATCTTGATTTGAACATAGCCTCAAGACATCAGTTCGATTTATCCCAAGGCACCACATTGCACATACGATTTCTTTCATGGATACGGAACACACCTAAATGATCTCCTGCTATCAAGTCAAGTAAGGTAAAGTAAGGCCATCTTATTATACATGATCGAATCCTTTTTATGTGTGATTGCTTTCTCTCGATACGTGATGATGGCATTGTACATTTGCCGGACTTACATTGCTCTTTACTTCAAGACACAGATCTTTAAATCGCTACGCCAACAGTTGGTTCATGGAAGGGGCAAAGATGATACCATAGCTGCTACAGGGTGTAAATTTACGAGTCGTGCTGCTCATTGAATCCAACCACCGGCTTTAATCACCGGCCCCATTTCGAACGTCGGTCGGTTCGTAGGTCGGAAGCGTAAAAGGCAAAGCCATCTTTTACCGCATAGCTAGGGTGATGTAGGACATCCAACATCCTCGGTTTGGCATGTCTCGACGTGCTCCACGGACACATCGCCGGTCACACTCCAATAGATGAAGAACAAGAGACGGAAAAGATGGTAGCCTAGAGGGCTCACCCCACATCCGTCAAGATCCATCATTATTAATGAGCTCTTCCTTGTCCGAATCGTGATCCCATAGCAGGTGGTGGCTTATGTCGCATGGTTCAAATCAATACCCAGGACAGAGGTTAAAGACAGTGTGTCCTACGTCTGCTCCAGCTGAGCTTACTATTATGACAAGCTTTATCGTGTAGGTCTCCTCCAAGTGTTAGTGTGGGTCTTTCTCGCTGATGCAAAGACTTCAAGCGGAATTATCACAGCAGTACTAGTGTCGTGATTCTGGACCTAACCCGACGCACCACATGGGAGGCTTGAAAGATTAGACACCAAACGTTGTTGGCTGTACAAAGGCTAGGAGGGCTTGGAGTGGACTCATCATTGGATATGTGACGTTGTACGAGAGGCAAAAGAAGAAGAAGAAGAAGAAGAAAAGAAGTGTGTCTGAAGGCGAACAGCTGGCCGGTCTCAGTCACTCCACCGAAGAACTGCTCCGGTTGATACTACACTCCAAGATTTCAGGACAGAGACAAAAGAAAGTTTTATGTCAAGAAAAATATGTTAAAGGTTTATTAAAAATGTTTCATATGATAGCTTGTAAGTTAGTGAATATTCTAATAAGTACATCGGATATTATATTTGTAGTTAGTTTATTATCCAAATTCATGTATAGCCCTGGCAAATATTATTTTGGGGTAGTTAAAAGAGTTCTTAGTTATATCAAGAGAATTCTTAATTATTGCATCCGTCGTGAGCAAGTAAATAATTTTAAGTTATATTCTTATACTAATAGTAATTTGGTTGGTTGTGTAGATAAAGAAAATAATTAAGAATTTGTGCTTAATCTTGATTCAAGGGTGATTTTATAGATAATAAAAAAAATAAGAATATATTGCTTTCTTAAGCTTTGAGACGAAGTACATTATGATTATAAGTATAGCAAGTCAAAACAATTTGGCTTTCAAGAATTCTTATAGATCTTAAAAAAAAAGAAAGATGGATTAATTAAAATCTACTGTAACAATAAGTCTACTATTACAATGATGAAGAATCCTATTTTCTATCGGCACACTAAAGACATTAAACTTGATAAGATGTGCACTGACGTCAGCCACTCTTGAACGTTATCTCACTCATCGACTTGATCAGACCACCTGGCCGAGGCAGACCAGAGCGACGATCGAAGTATGCCAATGCCCTGCACGAGCCCGGTTCTTCACGCAACACTAACATTCAGAGTAAGTGTTTTTAATCAACTTCTTCTTCTTATTTTGGACAGTTAAAATAATTTTGTTAAGTATGATATATAGGATCTTAAAATTGTTGAAGATCAAAAAGATCAAATGAATGAGAATATGTAGAAAGATATAAGAGTACTTTACTTGCTACAATAAGTAATAGATGAATCTCCATTTTCTCGAATCATGTTGATATCAACATCAATAGAAGCATGAAAAAAGATTCTGAATCTATCACTTATTTCTTTATAAAAGTTTTTTTTATTATGAACCAAATGAGGACTTTTAGTAAAAATCTAAAAGATCAAATAGTAGTATAAAAAGTTTTATGGAGTTTATCTTCAAAATTTGATATGATATCTATTACTATAGAAGAAGTTAAAATACAAGTACATTATTTATTAATGAATTAAAGGGCTTATTTTTAGTTCATAAATAAAAAATAAATAGATTTTCATATGAAAATTTTCAAATAAAGATATATTAGAAAAAGTATTAAAAGAAAAATTCAGAAATCATATATCAAGGGAGATGCCTAAATAATATAGGTAGTTGATGATTTGACGTTTAAGATAAGAGACGAGGACGATTAAATGAGAGTCAAAGGAACTCCAATGAAGGTAATAAAAAAACCCATCAATGTTTTTATTACAAAAATAATTTGATATATTAAAAAAAATATTGGTATAAAAAATAAAAACCCAAATGTTTCTCTCTGCTTTCATTGTAAACAATATAGTCAGCTCGAAAAACATTGTTGGAACAAAAATAAATATATTATCATGAAGAAAATAATAGTAAAAAAAGATAACAAATATTTTTTTATGACATCTGATGAAGAAGAGCATTCTAGACCTATTTGGTTTTTAGATAATGGATACAATAATCATGTGATAGAAGATAAAAGTTTATTTCAAAGGCTTGATGATCTAATTAGATTTACAGTACTTATAAGAAATAATAGTTAAGTTTAGGTAAAAGGAAAAGGAACAATTATTGTGAACTGGTAAAAAAATTTATTGATAATATGATGATTATTCCTAGTTTAAAATAAATTCTCATTAGTATAGGACAATTTATGAGAAAAAATATTATGCTATGTTTCATGATGAAAAATATTTGATTTATAATAAAAATAAAAAATTGATAACAACTGTGAGGATGATAAAAAAATAAAATTTGTCCTTTATTATTTTCAGATTTCTCCTTATATGCATTCACTATTATTATTATTGATGAATAGATATTATAGCATAAAAGATATGAACATTTGAATTATGGTAGATTAGAACTTTTAAATCAAAAGAATATGACACTTGGTTTGCCTGAAATAAAAAATAAAGATAATATATATTAATTTTGTGTTTTTTAAAATAACATAAAATATATTTTTTAAATACATTATTTTTGGAGAGCCAAAGATGAAATTTATGTATACAGATATTTATGGGTCTATGCAGATTGTTTCACATGATGAAAATAAATATAAATAAAAGCCTAAAGTATGAAAATTTCCATTATTTGTTTGTATATGGATGATGTGATTTTATTAAAAATTCATCAAATATGCTTATTGAATTTAAGAAAAATATGATATCAAAATTTCAAATGACTGATGTAGGGCTTTTACAATATTTTTTTGGAATGAAAATTATTCAAGATAAAAATATTTTTTTTTATGTCAAGAAAAATATGTTAAAGGTTTATTAAAAATGTTTCATATGATAGCTTGTAAGTTAGTGAATATTCTAATAAGTACATCGGATATTATATTTGTAGTTAGTTTATTATCCAAATTCATGTATAGCCCTGGCAAATATTATTTTGGGGTAGTTAAAAGAGTTCTTAGTTATATCAAGAGAATTCTTAATTATTGCATCCGTCGTGAGCAAGTAAATAATTTTAAGTTATATTCTTATACTAATAGTAATTTGGTTGGTTGTGCAGATAAAGAAAATAATTAAGAATTTGTGCTTAGTCTTGATTCAAGGGTGATTTTATAGATAATAAAAAAAATAAGAATATGTTGCTTTCTTAAGCCGTGAGATGAAGTACGTTATGATTATAACTATAACAAGTCGAACAATTTGGCTTCAAAGAATTCTTATAGATCTAAAAGAAAAGGAAGATGGATTAATTAAAATCTATTGCAACAATAGGTCTACTATTGCAATGATGAAGAATCCTATCTTCCATCGGCACACTAAATATATTAAACTTTCACATTATTTTATTCATGAATTAGTTGATAAAGAAATTTTTTTAATGAATTGTTATAGCACCGAAGATCAACTTACTGATATCTTTATTAAAGCTTTAGCAAAGAAAAAAATTTATTTTTTCTAAAGATAATTTCGACTTGTAACTATTTTGAATTAAGAAAGTATGAAAATTAATTCAAATAGTTAGAATTAGATGTAATAAAAGATAAAAAAAATAGATCAAAATAAATAAATGAGTGATTAATTTTTTGGTACATCGATAAGGATGAAAATATTTATTGAACTATGATTGATTTTTTATTATTTAAAAATTTTTATTTTATTTTTTGACTAATATAAATATAAATTCTTAGATCAACCCAACACACTCTAGATACTTCTCATTCCTTCTATTATTTTCCTAGAGTTTTGCAGAAAGCCAGCTACCATCCCTGTTGAATTCACCACTTAAACTGAAGAATGTGTTACATCATGTCCTTTCCCTTTCGTTTATGGTCCACTTCTATTGTGGCAGCTCAGAGTTACAATGGCACGGTGTATATGATATTGCTGCTTTCAACCGGAAATGACTTAAGACACCGATTGTTTGTCGCCTGTGCTTAAAATAATGAAGAAAATGACCAGAAGAAACGTAAGTGGATCAAACACAGGGACGACGTTGTCTTGTTCTCAAATTCACATAGGGAATTACATAGTTGTTCTCAAATCGGCAGTGATAACCTGAACCACAGATCGATTCTGTATTGCAAGTTAACACCGATCAATTGGGACTTTCATTTAGCTCAGTTCTTTACAGCGATTAGAACTTACTCCGTCAGTCATCTGCTGTAATTGTATTTGATACAAGTATTTGTTCTCGAAATTTGTCATTACTTCTCTCTTATCTTATATCATACTTATAAAAGGAGGTGAAGCCATTCTAAAGGAAGGATTGGACGCCACACCAACTAGGATTTTGAAGGAAATAAAACATAAAGCAAGAAAAAATGTCTTCGATAATAGCCAAAAAAGAATGTCTTTGAAGCTGTAATATGTATTGTTTTGTGTTTTCTTCCTTTCTTATATCAAGCAAAGTTGATCATATCATTCAGTAGTTTTATTGATTTGGACGCTTGGAAGGATCACATTCCATGATTCCCAAATGTCTACAAAACAACACCCACATAATCGCACACTGTCGTTGTGTTGTTGCCGGGGGCGAATGCTTATTGATAGCGTTCGATAGCGATACGTACCTTCGCATCGACATTAAAGAATACTACGTTTTGTAAGCTTACTTTTCGCCATTACTTCTTTACAGCTTTATTCCATCAGGAAACTCCACGGTATGGACTCGATTGGACTTCTACTTTTTATCTTCGTATTAATCCACGTATGACATAAGTTAGATCCTTACACTTGGGAGATCAGACCAAATGATTTGGCGATGATTTCTGATGAGGATAATAATGGTGATAAGATGTGTACTAACGTCAGTCACTCCTGGGTAATAATGGTGATAAGATGTGCACTGACGTCAGCCACTCTTGAACGTTATCTCACTCATCGACTTGATCAGACCACCTGGCCGAGGCAGACCAGAGCGACGATCGAAGTATGCCAATGCCCTGCACGAGCCCGGTTCTTCACGCAACACTAACATTGGTGTCGGACGCTATCAGAGGTACGACCTTGCTCCCTACAAGCAAACACATCAGGAGCAGTAAACTACTCCATAAAAGCCTCCGCACCTTGTCCCAAGCGGGGGAGAGGCCGGAAGATCTGACCCTTTCCATCTCTTTTCCCTCGACCCACCATTGCTGCCCTCCAATTCGGAGAAAGAGGAGATCCACAAAAGGTTACCCACTAACTTGATCATCGGAGGGATCGGACCGAGCTACCGACACGACCTATGTGCAGGTACGAAGACGAAGCCGCTCCCCCGAACGCCGAGGAGAGGAACCCCTTCCTGAAGGAAACCCGACGCGTCTCCACATGCTCAGACACGTGCGGCCGGCTACCTCAGCAACCCCGAGGGACGTTGAGCCAGATCCCTTCTCATTCAGGACCCGAACCATAGTTCATAAATAAAAAATAAATAGATTTTCATATGAAAATTTTCAAATAAAGATATATTAGAAAAAATATTAAAAGAAAAATTCAGAAATCATATATCAAGGGAGATGCCTAAATAATATAGGTAGTTGATGATTTGACGTTTAAGATAAGAGACGAGGACGATTAAATGAGAGTCAAAGGAACTCCAATGAAGGTAATAAAAAAACCCATCAATGTTTTTATTACAAAAATAATTTGATATATTAAAAAAAATATTGGTATAAAAAATAAAAACCCAAATGTTTCTCTCTGCTTTCATTGTAAACAATATAGTCAGCTCGAAAAACATTGTTGGAACAAAAATAAATATATTATCATGAAGAAAATAATAGTAAAAAAAGATAACAAATATTTTTTTATGACATCTGATGAAGAAGAGCATTCTAGACCTATTTGGTTTTTGGATAATGGATACAATAATTATATGATAGAAGATAAAAGTTTATTTCAAAGGCTTGATGATCTAATTAGATTTACAGTACTTATAAGAAATAATAGTTAAGTTTAGGTAAAAGGAAAAGGAACAATTATTGTGAACTGGTAAAAAAATTTATTGATAATATGATGATTATTCCTAGTTTAAAATAAATTCTCATTAGTATAGGACAATTTATGAGAAAAAAATATTATGCTATTTTTCATGATGAAAAGTGTTTGATTTATAATAAAAATAAAAAATTGATAACAACTGTGAGGATGATAAAAAAATAAAATGTTTCCTTTATTATTTTCATATTTCTCCTTATATGCATTCACTATTATTATTATTGATGAATAGATATTATAGTATAAAAGATATGAACATTTGAATTATGATAGATTAGAACTTTTAAATCAAAAGAATATGATAGTTGGTTTGCCTAACATAAAAAATAAAGATAATATATATGAATTTTGTGTTTTTAAAAATAACATAAAATATATTTTTAAAATAGATTATTTTTGGAGAGCCAAAGATGAAATTTATGTATACAGATATTTATGGGTCTATGCAGATTATTTCACATGATGAAAATAAATATAAATAAAAGCCTAAAGTATGAAAAATTCCATTATTTGTTTGTATATGGATGATGTGATTTTATTAAAAATTCATCAAATATGCTTATTGAATTTAAGAAAAATATGATATCAAAATTTCAAATGACTGATGTAGGGCTTTTACAATATTTTTTTGGAATGAAAATTATTCAAGATAAAAATATTTTTTTTTATGTCAAGAAAAATATGTTAAAGGTTTATTAAAAATGTTTCATATGATAGCTTGTAAGTTAGTGAATATTCTAATAAGTACATCGGATATTATATTTGTAGTTACTTTATTATCTAGATTCATGTATAGCCCTAGCAAATATTATTTTGGAGTAGTTAAAAGAGTTCTTAGTTACATTAAGAGAACTCTTAATTATTGCATCCGTCGTGAGTAAGTAAATAATTTTAAATTATATTCTTATACTAATAGTAATTTGGTTGGTTGTGCAGATAAAGAAAATAATTAAGAATTTGTGCTTAGTCTTGATTCAAGGGTGATTTTATAGATAATAAAAAAAATAAGAATATGTTGCTTTCTTAAGCCGTGAGATGAAGTACGTTATGATTATAACTATAACAAGTCGAACAATTTGGCTTCAAAGAATTCTTATAGATCTAAAAGAAAAGGAAGATGGATTAATTAAAATCTATTGCAACAATAGGTCTACTATTGCAATGATGAAGAATCCTATCTTCCATCGGCACACTAAATATATTAAACTTTCACATTATTTTATTCATGAATTAGTTGATAAAGAAATTTTTTTAATGAATTGTTATAGCACCGAAGATCAACTTACTGATATCTTTATTAAAGCTTTAGCAAAGAAAAAAATTTATTTTTTCTAAAGATAATTTCGACTTGTAACTATTTTGAATTAAGAAAGTATGAAAATTAATTCAAATAGTTAGAATTAGATGTAATAAAAGATAAAAAAAATAGATCAAAATAAATAAATGAGTGATTAATTTTTTGGTACATCGATAAGGATGAAAATATTTATTGAACTATGATTGATTTTTTATTATTTAAAAATTTTTATTTTATTTTTTGACTAATATAAATATAAATTCTTAGATCAACCCAACACACTCTAGATACTTCTCATTCCTTCTATTATTTTCCTAGAGTTTTGCAGAAAGCCAGCTACCATCCCTGTTGAATTCACCACTTAAACTGAAGAATGTGTTACATCATGTCCTTTCCCTTTCGTTTATGGTCCACTTCTATTGTGGCAGCTCAGAGTTACAATGGCACGGTGTATATGATATTGCTGCTTTCAACCGGAAATGACTTAAGACACCGATTGTTTGTCGCCTGTGCTTAAAATAATGAAGAAAATGACCAGAAGAAACGTAAGTGGATCAAACACAGGGACGACGTTGTCTTGTTCTCAAATTCACATAGGGAATTACATAGTTGTTCTCAAATCGGCAGTGATAACCTGAACCACAGATCGATTCTGTATTGCAAGTTAACACCGATCAATTGGGACTTTCATTTAGCTCAGTTCTTTACAGCGATTAGAACTTACTCCGTCAGTCATCTGCTGTAATTGTATTTGATACAAGTATTTGTTCTCGAAATTTGTCATTACTTCTCTCTTATCTTATATCATACTTATAAAAGGAGGTGAAGCCATTCTAAAGGAAGGATTGGACGCCACACCAACTAGGATTTTGAAGGAAATAAAACATAAAGCAAGAAAAAATGTCTTCGATAATAGCCAAAAAAGAATGTCTTTGAAGCTGTAATATGTATTGTTTTGTGTTTTCTTCCTTTCTTATATCAAGCAAAGTTGATCATATCATTCAGTAGTTTTATTGATTTGGACGCTTGGAAGGATCACATTCCATGATTCCCAAATGTCTACAAAACAACACCCACATAATCGCACACTGTCGTTGTGTTGTTGCCGGGGGCGAATGCTTATTGATAGCGTTCGATAGCGATACGTACCTTCGCATCGACATTAAAGAATACTACGTTTTGTAAGCTTACTTTTCGCCATTACTTCTTTACAGCTTTATTCCATCAGGAAACTCCACGGTATGGACTCGATTGGACTTCTACTTTTTATCTTCGTATTAATCCACGTATGACATAAGTTAGATCCTTACACTTGGGAGATCAGACCAAATGATTTGGCGATGATTTCTGATGAGGATAATAATGGTGATAAGATGTGTACTAACGTCAGTCACTCCTGGGTAATAATGGTGATAAGATGTGCACTGACGTCAGCCACTCTTGAACGTTATCTCACTCATCGACTTGATCAGACCACCTGGCCGAGGCAGACCAGAGCGACGATCGAAGTATGCCAATGCCCTGCACGAGCCCGGTTCTTCACGCAACACTAACATTGGTGTCGGACGCTATCAGAGGTACGACCTTGCTCCCTACAAGCAAACACATCAGGAGCAGTAAACTACTCCATAAAAGCCTCCGCACCTTGTCCCAAGCGGGGGAGAGGCCGGAAGATCTGACCCTTTCCATCTCTTTTCCCTCGACCCACCATTGCTGCCCTCCAATTCGGAGAAAGAGGAGATCCACAAAAGGTTACCCACTAACTTGATCATCGGAGGGATCGGACCGAGCTACCGACACGACCTATGTGCAGGTACGAAGACGAAGCCGCTCCCCCGAACGCCGAGGAGAGGAACCCCTTCCTGAAGGAAACCCGACGCGTCTCCACATGCTCAGACACGTGCGGCCGGCTACCTCAGCAACCCCGAGGGACGTTGAGCCAGATCCCTTCTCATTCAGGACCCGAACCAAGTCGTGTCGGTCCCGAGACCACGGCATAAAGTTGTTTACACCAACAATTTCTAACCAGTTATATTAGTACTGATTTGGGCACTTCAATATAGGCAGTTCTTCTGCCACTTCATCGTCGACTCGGCACCTAAATCAAACACGTAGTCGGTCTAACTTCTCCTCATTTGCAAAAATCATATTTTCTTCACAATTCTAACTTAATCGTCAGAAGAGTGATCATCAAACATACCTTGATATGATTTTATGGATAACCTATCTGAACTCACTTGATGCTACAGCCAAATGCTGCATTATTGTTGACGTACGAGATGGCCAATGAATGGACCCCGTTGGTGACAAAAGCGAGCACATCAAGGGATGAGGGAACACCGGGAAGTCTCCCTCCGCCTCCACTTCATCCATGTGATGCTGAAGCCTCCAGTCCATTGGACGAAAACATGCCTTGGTCTGTGGCTACTGTGTGTTCCGTGCTTCAATTGGAGGAGTCCTCGTGGCACTGACGACGACCGACGATTGCTGTGCCGCAGCGGAGCAGGAGGATGATGGCTGCCATTGGGAGGAAGACGACGACTGGAAGGAGAGAACCAATAATTGAGAAGGGGGGAGTCATTAATTCACATCTGGACATCTTCGTACGACTCCAAAATGTCCTCAGAGTGTGGGGCTGTTTGAGGTGCCTCTGCCGGACTCTTTATTGGACAGGTAATATATAATGACTTCGTAAGAGTTACGGTAAAATAAAATAGAAAAAAAGCTATATATATATATATATTATATGTGTGCAGTAAGACACTTTAAAATATTAGTCATTTATCAAAAAATTGATAATTTAAATTCTCATTTGATATATTTATAAGTGTTGACTACTTATCTAATTAAGATTTTGACGTATCATTCATTACAAGTATCCGCTCTAAATTTGGCGAAATTACTTCATGATTGTTATGATATCAAAAGATGATTAAAAAATCAATCGATCGATTCTACATATCTTGGGGTGATTTTTCATGTCCACATAAAAAAGAAAATAGAAGGCCGACATTTATTGGATTACTTCCAATTTCCTTATAAGCGCTGCCAAACCTGCAATATCGATTCATGTGCCGTGGCCTCACATTCTTCCTCCTTTATGAGGCGCCTTTTGCATCGTCTTGCATGCTGATGGATGAACACAGCAACAGCAGGTGGCCCCTCTTCCGAATGCTTGCTGTGGATTTCGACCATTGCTACTCGATTCAGTTGAGTGAGTATTTGGATTTCTTTTCCTTTTTGTTTCTCTGGCTCTGAGTTCTATGTTCCGTAAAAGTTATCCTAATCGGCTGTGCTTGCATGGCTCGCTCTTGCAGGAAGACGGACATCCGATCAGCAAGCAGAGCCGTTCTAGTGCTTTGGTCATCATGGAGTGATTAGTACCTGCCTTCTTTTACTAGATTTCCTTCTTGGTAGCTTTGGGCGATCGAAATCGTAGTCATGGGTGGCATGAACTCCATGGGTTGCTGTTGACTGCTTGATCCTTGTCTTCCATCTTCTTCCCTTGTTGAAAGATGGCCATGGCAGCTCCGGTGAAGGTTGTTCTCGGCTCCATTGCTTTCGGCATATTCTGGGTTTTAGCCGTCTTTCCTGCGGTTCCCTTCCTCCCGATCGGGAGAACCGCAGGCTCCCTCCTCGGCGCCATGCTCATGGTGATCTTCCAAGTCATACCGCCGGAGGAAGCCTACGACGCGATCGACCTCCCCATCCTCGGCCTCCTCTTCGGGACAATGGTCGTCAGCGTCTTCCTGGAGAAGGCCGACATGTTCAAGTACCTGGGCAAGTTGCTCTCCTGGAAGAGCCAGGGCGGCAAGGACTTGCTCGTCCGCATCTGCCTCGTCTCCGCCGTCTCCAGCGCTCTCTTCACCAACGACACCTGCTGCGTCGTCCTCACGGAGTTCATACTGAAGCTCGCGAGGCAGAACAACCTGCCGCCGCAGCCTTTTCTTCTGGCCCTCGCCTCCAGCTCCAACATCGGATCTGCGGCCACTCCGATCGGCAACCCGCAAAACCTGGTCATCGCCGTGCAAAGCGGGATTTCCTTTGAGAAGTTCTTGGCGGGTCTGTTCCCCGCGGTGCTCCTTGGGGGAATTCTGAATGCGGCCATCCTCCTCTGCTACTTCTGGAAACTACTGTCGGTCGAGAAGGATGAGGAGGTGGCTTCCGCCGTCGGGGAGGTGGTGGCTGAGGACGACATGACCTTGCACCGGTTCTCGCCGGCTACCATGTCGCACGTTGCTTCTTTGAACTCCCAGGAATTTGGTTCTTCCCTCGAGGCATTCTTCCGGAGCCCATCCTTGTCCGGGGAGTTCGCCCATATCAGTAGCTTAAGGAGCAGGGCCAACAGCATCGACATCGATGTGCAGAACGCATCAAATGTTGGAATCGAGTCAATGAGGGCCTCGGCCGCATCTCGAGACGCAGCAGAGGGTGCTGGAATCGCTCAGAGAGAGGAAGGTGTATCATCGAAGAGGGTTTCCAGGACCTACAGCAGCCAAAGATGCGTCTCGAGAGGAGAGGCTTCTCTCCAAGCCGCGGACTCCAAGGAAAGCTCCATGGAGATGTGGAAGAATAGGATGTGGAAGGCCTGCGTCTATCTTGTAACTATCGGGATGCTCATCTCTCTTCTGATGGGGCTAAACATGTCGTGGACTGCGATCACTGCTGCTCTTGTTCTGGTCGTGCTGGGTAGAACGAATAGCAGATAATGAGGATGGAAATCTGATTATTTCGGTAATTTTATTATGTTTCACTAATTTATGGTAATTTGAATTTTAGGTTCGTCACCCGCTCTTTAAATAATAAAAAATAAAAAAATATAAATATAAATAGAAAGCGTTTCTCGCTTGGATTCCGGATGGGGTCGGTGTTTCCGCTCAGCAACCGTTGGGTCCCATTAGTGGAGCCCAGGACTGGAATAATAAAGAGCCGCCAGCTGTGTGTGAAAATAATACCCTGGATCCTTGTCCGGGTCACGTCAGCGTACCGTGGAATGCGCGGTGGGCCGCTGGGTCGCGGCACCTCAGGTGTCACGCACAACCGTGGTCATCACGGTTTCACCCACTCGTTCGTTGCATACAGGACGCCACCGAAGTGCGTAGTCGGATAATCTTCGCATAGCAGTTGTTGCTGAGCTAAACGTCTCGATGACATTCACTCTTTCGATTTCTCAGAACCTAATTGAGCTTAACATTTCAGAACTGAAATCTACATTCCTTTGCTCTAAATTAAGTCGAATGGACTTCAATGAAAGAAGTATTTGGAGACTGGGGCATCTTACGTTTACCAAAAACCAGATCGGCTCACTATAGTAATAGACCACCTCGATCATTTTAATCTACGGTATACTCAAGATGTCATCAAGAATTGGCCAGCCAATCCACGATGAACTGCTGTCGTTAATGTTAGAATGGTTCTCCTCACCCTCTGTTCTGCTCGTTTCAGTTCTGCTGCTGGGCGGAAGAATTGCCGCATCTGCGGCGCTTATATCACCCGCTGAGGAGATGCGGGCATGGCTCATACTTGCATGGGTCAGCACGGTGGCCGGCAACCTCTCCTTGTTGGGCTCTGCGGCGAACCTTATAGTGTGTGAGCAAGCTCGGCGAGTTCAGTACTTCGCTTACAACCTCTCCTTCCTCGGCCATCTCCGCTTCGGTGTCCCCTCAACCCTTCTCGTCACGGGGACCGGTTTGTTCCTGGTCAGGAGTTACTAAATTAGTCTCAACCAGAGTAGATAGATTCTTCATGACTATTCGGTGAAATAGGATCAAATCTCATAAGTAGTAGGCATCATTATTGTGAAGGTAAATAATTACGGTGCCATCTGGTTATGTGTAAAAGTAATTTGCTTGGTTTTGGTAGAACGAATAGCAGATAATGAGGATGGAAATCTGATTATTTCGGTAATTTTATTATGTTTCACTAATTTATGGTAATTTGAATTTTAGGTTCGTCACCCGCTCTTTAAATAATAAAAAAAAATAAAAAAATATAAATATAAATAGAAAGCGTTTCTCGCTTGGATTCCGGATGGGGTCGGTGTTTCCGCTCAGCAACCGTTGGGTCCCATTAGTGGAGCCCAGGACTGGAATAATAAAGAGCCGCCAGCTGTGTGTGAAAATAATACCCTGGATCCTTGTCCGGGTCACGTCAGCGTACCGTGGAATGCGCGGTGGGCCGCTGGGTCGCGGCACCTCAGGTGTCACGCACAACCGTGGTCATCACGGTTTCACCCACTCGTTCGTTGCATACAGGACGACATGAATCAACCACCGATCGAGATGGGGCCCGCACCGGATCCCAGTTACGACATGAATGCGAGAGCCCAATGTCATATGCTAACATACCAATCAACGTACACCACAACATAATTTTTCTACGGCAGTCACATAGCATAGTTTGAAATGGGTGTGCGTGTATATTATGATATTTTAGCTTATCACACATACGCAGCTAACCATAGATTTGGTTGGTATCTAAGATTGGATGAGTTTAGTGCTAAAAGTTAAATCCAAGCATTTTTATTCACGTGACTAAGATCTATCAAATCTTACTGATGTGAATTTTATGTAGGATGACACATACGGATAAAAATTTCCGTTCGTCTCATCCAGGCGATGACCGAACGATGTGTCAGTGCAATATTGCTGCAGGTGGGCCATCGACTCGTAAAGTGGGCCCTGTGCCCCAGATCAGCAGCAAGCCGCCATGCCGCCACGCTGGTGCGGTCGTCTTCACCCCGGAAGCATCTGGTCTTGCAACGCCTCCTCTCTCTCTCTCTCTCTCTCTCTCTCTCTCTCTCTCTGCAGAAGTAGGTGTTCTTTCCCATGGCCGCCACAGATATGACCTAATCCAAGATGAGTTGTAAGAGGTTCAGATAACAACAGTAATGGAGAAAGACCAGAGCGACGATCGAAGTATGCCAATGCCCTGCACGAGCCCGGTTCTTCACGCAACACTAACATTGGTGTCGGACGCTATCAGAGGTACGACCTTGCTCCCTACAAGCAAACACATCAGGAGCAGTAAACTACTCCATAAAAGCCTCCGCACCTTGTCCCAAGCGGGGGAGAGGCCGGAAGATCTGACCCTTTCCATCTCTTTTCCCTCGACCCACCATTGCTGCCCTCCAATTCGGAGAAAGAGGAGATCCACAAAAGGTTACCCACTAACTTGATCATCGGAGGGATCGGACCGAGCTACCGACACGACCTATGTGCAGGTACGAAGACGAAGCCGCTCCCCCGAACGCCGAGGAGAGGAACCCCTTCCTGAAGGAAACCCGACGCGTCTCCACATGCTCAGACACGTGCGGCCGGCTACCTCAGCAACCCCGAGGGACGTTGAGCCAGATCCCTTCTCATTCAGGACCCGAACCAAGTCGTGTCGGTCCCGAGACCACGGCATAAAGTTGTTTACACCAACAATTTCTAACCAGTTATATTAGTACTGATTTGGGCACTTCAATATAGGCAGTTCTTCTGCCACTTCATCGTCGACTCGGCACCTAAATCAAACACGTAGTCGGTCTAACTTCTCCTCATTTGCAAAAATCATATTTTCTTCACAATTCTAACTTAATCGTCAGAAGAGTGATCATCAAACATACCTTGATATGATTTTATGGATAACCTATCTGAACTCACTTGATGCTACAGCCAAATGCTGCATTATTGTTGACGTACGAGATGGCCAATGAATGGACCCCGTTGGTGACAAAAGCGAGCACATCAAGGGATGAGGGAACACCGGGAAGTCTCCCTCCGCCTCCACTTCATCCATGTGATGCTGAAGCCTCCAGTCCATTGGACGAAAACATGCCTTGGTCTGTGGCTACTGTGTGTTCCGTGCTTCAATTGGAGGAGTCCTCGTGGCACTGACGACGACCGACGATTGCTGTGCCGCAGCGGAGCAGGAGGATGATGGCTGCCATTGGGAGGAAGACGACGACTGGAAGGAGAGAACCAATAATTGAGAAGGGGGGAGTCATTAATTCACATCTGGACATCTTCGTACGACTCCAAAATGTCCTCAGAGTGTGGGGCTGTTTGAGGTGCCTCTGCCGGACTCTTTATTGGACAGGTAATATATAATGACTTCGTAAGAGTTACGGTAAAATAAAATAGAAAAAAAGCTATATATATATATATATTATATGTGTGCAGTAAGACACTTTAAAATATTAGTCATTTATCAAAAAATTGATAATTTAAATTCTCATTTGATATATTTATAAGTGTTGACTACTTATCTAATTAAGATTTTGACGTATCATTCATTACAAGTATCCGCTCTAAATTTGGCGAAATTACTTCATGATTGTTATGATATCAAAAGATGATTAAAAAATCAATCGATCGATTCTACATATCTTGGGGTGATTTTTCATGTCCACATAAAAAAGAAAATAGAAGGCCGACATTTATTGGATTACTTCCAATTTCCTTATAAGCGCTGCCAAACCTGCAATATCGATTCATGTGCCGTGGCCTCACATTCTTCCTCCTTTATGAGGCGCCTTTTGCATCGTCTTGCATGCTGATGGATGAACACAGCAACAGCAGGTGGCCCCTCTTCCGAATGCTTGCTGTGGATTTCGACCATTGCTACTCGATTCAGTTGAGTGAGTATTTGGATTTCTTTTCCTTTTTGTTTCTCTGGCTCTGAGTTCTATGTTCCGTAAAAGTTATCCTAATCGGCTGTGCTTGCATGGCTCGCTCTTGCAGGAAGACGGACATCCGATCAGCAAGCAGAGCCGTTCTAGTGCTTTGGTCATCATGGAGTGATTAGTACCTGCCTTCTTTTACTAGATTTCCTTCTTGGTAGCTTTGGGCGATCGAAATCGTAGTCATGGGTGGCATGAACTCCATGGGTTGCTGTTGACTGCTTGATCCTTGTCTTCCATCTTCTTCCCTTGTTGAAAGATGGCCATGGCAGCTCCGGTGAAGGTTGTTCTCGGCTCCATTGCTTTCGGCATATTCTGGGTTTTAGCCGTCTTTCCTGCGGTTCCCTTCCTCCCGATCGGGAGAACCGCAGGCTCCCTCCTCGGCGCCATGCTCATGGTGATCTTCCAAGTCATACCGCCGGAGGAAGCCTACGACGCGATCGACCTCCCCATCCTCGGCCTCCTCTTCGGGACAATGGTCGTCAGCGTCTTCCTGGAGAAGGCCGACATGTTCAAGTACCTGGGCAAGTTGCTCTCCTGGAAGAGCCAGGGCGGCAAGGACTTGCTCGTCCGCATCTGCCTCGTCTCCGCCGTCTCCAGCGCTCTCTTCACCAACGACACCTGCTGCGTCGTCCTCACGGAGTTCATACTGAAGCTCGCGAGGCAGAACAACCTGCCGCCGCAGCCTTTTCTTCTGGCCCTCGCCTCCAGCTCCAACATCGGATCTGCGGCCACTCCGATCGGCAACCCGCAAAACCTGGTCATCGCCGTGCAAAGCGGGATTTCCTTTGAGAAGTTCTTGGCGGGTCTGTTCCCCGCGGTGCTCCTTGGGGGAATTCTGAATGCGGCCATCCTCCTCTGCTACTTCTGGAAACTACTGTCGGTCGAGAAGGATGAGGAGGTGGCTTCCGCCGTCGGGGAGGTGGTGGCTGAGGACGACATGACCTTGCACCGGTTCTCGCCGGCTACCATGTCGCACGTTGCTTCTTTGAACTCCCAGGAATTTGGTTCTTCCCTCGAGGCATTCTTCCGGAGCCCATCCTTGTCCGGGGAGTTCGCCCATATCAGTAGCTTAAGGAGCAGGGCCAACAGCATCGACATCGATGTGCAGAACGCATCAAATGTTGGAATCGAGTCAATGAGGGCCTCGGCCGCATCTCGAGACGCAGCAGAGGGTGCTGGAATCGCTCAGAGAGAGGAAGGTGTATCATCGAAGAGGGTTTCCAGGACCTACAGCAGCCAAAGATGCGTCTCGAGAGGAGAGGCTTCTCTCCAAGCCGCGGACTCCAAGGAAAGCTCCATGGAGATGTGGAAGAATAGGATGTGGAAGGCCTGCGTCTATCTTGTAACTATCGGGATGCTCATCTCTCTTCTGATGGGGCTAAACATGTCGTGGACTGCGATCACTGCTGCTCTTGTTCTGGTCGTGCTGGATTTCAAGGATGCTTGCCCTTGCCTGGAGAAGGTAATTTGGATCGCGTTCGATTCGATTGATACAGTGCTTCTTGCAATGTTCATCTTGGGTTTGCCTGAGCCATCCTTGTCTGCTGCAAAATCGGAAGCAGGTTTCATACTCCCTCTTAATATTCTTCTGTGGGATGTTCATAACCGTGGATGGCTTCAACAAAACCGGCATACCGAGTGCTTTGTGGGAGTTTGTGGAACCATATGCTCGCATCGACAGTGCTAGTGGGATCACACTTCTCTCTCTGGTGATTCTTGTGCTCTCAAATGTTGCTTCCAATGTCCCTACAGGTATGTTCTTCTTCCTTTTTCTTTAGTGCCACCGAAGTGCGTAGTCGGATAATCTTCGCATAGCAGTTGTTGCTGAGCTAAACGTCTCGATGACATTCACTCTTTCGATTTCTCAGAACCTAATTGAACTTAACATTTCAGAACTGAAATCTACATTCCTATGCTCTAAATTAAGTTGAATGGACTTTTATGAACTGCTGTCGTTAATGTTAGAATGGTTCTCCTCACCCTCTGTTCTGCTCGTTTCAGTTCTGCTGCTGGGCGGAAGAATTGCCGCATCTGCGGCGCTTATATCACCCGCTGAGGAGATGCGGGCATGGCTCATACTTGCATGGGTCAGCACGGTGGCCGGCAACCTCTCCTTGTTGGGCTCTGCGGCGAACCTTATAGTGTGTGAGCAAGCTCGGCGAGTTCAGTACTTCGCTTACAACCTCTCCTTCCTCGGCCATCTCCGCTTCGGTGTTCCCTCAACCCTTCTCGTCACGGGGACCGGTTTGTTCCTGGTCAGGAGTTACTAAATTAGTCTCAACCAGAGTAGATAGATTCTTCATGACTATTCGGTGAAATAGGATCAAATCTCATAAGTAGTAGGCATCATTATTGTGAAGGTAAATAATTACGGTGCCATCTGGTTATGTGTAAAAGTAATTTGCTTGGTTTTGGTAGAACGAATAGCAGATAATGAGGATGGAAATCTGATTATTTCGGTAATTTTATTATGTTTCACTAATTTATGGTAATTTGAATTTTAGGTTCGTCACCCGCTCTTTAAATAATAAAAAAAAATAAAAAAATATAAATATAAATAGAAAGCGTTTCTCGCTTGGATTCCGGATGGGGTCGGTGTTTCCGCTCAGCAACCGTTGGGTCCCATTAGTGGAGCCCAGGACTGGAATAATAAAGAGCCGCCAGCTGTGTGTGAAAATAATACCCTGGATCCTTGTCCGGGTCACGTCAGCGTACCGTGGAATGCGCGGTGGGCCGCTGGGTCGCGGCACCTCAGGTGTCACGCACAACCGTGGTCATCACGGTTTCACCCACTCGTTCGTTGCATACAGGACGACATGAATCAACCACCGATCGAGATGGGGCCCGCACCGGATCCCAGTTACGACATGAATGCGAGAGCCCAATGTCATATGCTAACATACCAATCAACGTACACCACAACATAATTTTTCTACGGCAGTCACATAGCATAGTTTGAAATGGGTGTGCGTGTATATTATGATATTTTAGCTTATCACACATACGCAGCTAACCATAGATTTGGTTGGTATCTAAGATTGGATGAGTTTAGTGCTAAAAGTTAAATCCAAGCATTTTTATTCACGTGACTAAGATCTATCAAATCTTACTGATGTGAATTTTATGTAGGATGACACATACGGATAAAAATTTCCGTTCGTCTCATCCAGGCGATGACCGAACGATGTGTCAGTGCAATATTGCTGCAGGTGGGCCATCGACTCGTAAAGTGGGCCCTGTGCCCCAGATCAGCAGCAAGCCGCCATGCCGCCACGCTGGTGCGGTCGTCTTCACCCCGGAAGCATCTGGTCTTGCAACGCCTCCTCTCTCTCTCTCTCTCTCTCTCTCTCTCTCTGCAGAAGTAGGTGTTCTTTCCCATGGCCGCCACAGATATGACCTAATCCAAGATGAGTTGTAAGAGGTTCAGATAACAACAGTAATGGAGAATGGAAACGTTGAAGGAATCAACAAGCCATGCGAGAGAACCTCAAGACACCACGAATGGAGAAAAATAAAACTGCGCCCGGTCCTCTTTGTACGAGTATTCTAATGCTGCGGAACTTAATAGTACATTTCCAATGTTTGTCGTATGTGGGATCGGTGGGCTTTGAGGAAGGCTCAAGTAGGGATGTTCTTAACGTCTAAGTTGACTTCCACGCCGATTCCTTCTCTTATATCTTCCCCGTTCTTGCATCCTTCCTTCCCCAAGTCCCATTTCTCTTCTACTATACAAGCCTTGTAATTAGGAGGAGTTGCAGAAGCCCCGGCCATGATTTCAGACACCTCTTCGTGTTTGCAGAGAAGCCCGCAGGACTGCTTCCACATCTATCAAGGGATGGATGATATCCTCTACTCATCCGCCGGAGCCGCTGCTTCTGGCACGGATCAGATCACATCCTCCCACGCTCTTCTGTATAGCCTCTCGGTCCTTAGAGAAAAGGTACGGCAATTGGAATCTTGCGTGAGCATGATGACCTCTCCGAATCGAACACAGCAGGAGTCGATAGCCATGGGAGTCTCCTGTGCAGGAATCATGATACAGGAGATCATTCTTGCGGCATCATCACTGAGTTGCACGCTTCCGCAAGTGGGCCCAAGCACTGCCGTTGCATACGATGAGCCACCACCGAGTGACATGAAGGTCGAAAGCGCAACAGCATGGATGGATCATTCATCAAATAACAGCCTAGGAATCACTAGGAAGGACGATTTCTTCAGCAGCAATAATCCGAGCACCAATTCTGCTATTGACGTCGACAATGGTAGCGTTACCAGGGATCAAATTAGAAAGGTGAAACCGCCCCTTGATCGTACCGGAATGAGGAAGGAATGTTCTCAAGGTCTCTCGTCGAACGGATATACTATAATCGAATTGGATGTTGCTGATCTCTTAGCCAAGTACACACACTACTGCCAGGTATGCGGCAAAGGGTTTCGGCGTGACGCAAATCTAAGGATGCACATGAGAGCGCACGGGGATGAGTACAAGAGCGCTGCAGCGCTGGCCAACCCGACCAAGAGCAGCAGGAGTATCAGCTCAGGAGTGGCCCTGAAGTACTCGTGTCCCCACGAGGGTTGCAGGTGGAACAGGAAGCACGCCAAGTTCCAGCCCCTCAAGTCGATGGTGTGCGCGAAGAACCACTACAAGCGGAGCCACTGCCCCAAGATGTACGTGTGCAATCGGTGCAACCTCAAGCAGTTCTCGGTGCTGTCGGATCTCCGGACGCACGAGAAGCACTGCGGGGATCTGCGGTGGCGGTGCTCCTGCGGAACCAACTTCTCCAGGAAGGACAAGCTCATGGGTCATGTGGCTTTGTTCGTCGGGCACACTCCACAACCCAGTCGCTTGCGGGACTAAGTTGAAGTAGGTAGGAAGGTCTCATCTCTCCATCTTCTTTTGCTTGTGGTAGAAACAAAGACTCTGTACTAAATGATTTCATAGAGTTTCTGAAAGTTACTGTGCATAAGTCTGCTTCCAGCTTATACATGTGCTGCAAGAAACTGCTGCTGCTTGAGTTCAATCATATTGGGAACCAGGATCACAAAAGTGGGGAGATGAATGTTCAGAATACTTCTTTCATCACTCTGATTCCTTCCCTAGCTTTTGTTTCAGTCTCTCCTTCTTCTTCTTTTAACTATTATATAAGTTAGAATAACTATAAAGTTGATGAAAACATTGCCATCTAAATTAAAGCTAAATTAGCAACCTTCATCAACTTGAAGGACAGAACAATTTGTATTGGCATATTTTGTACGGATGAGAATTGAGTTACTCGAACAATGTCTGACCGAAAACTTAGCTTCCTCCTGGTTATCAAATACGGTCTGCAATTGTAGCCTCTGCATCTCTCATTGGCCTCTCAAAATATATCAAGAGCTAGATAAGTTTAGACATGGTCCTTGTGCTTTTCGTTACATTTTCGATCAATGCAAGTAATAATCTTCATATTATTCTAGTGAAACCACTTGCAAATATACAAAGATATGTTCATGTTAAGGAACATAACTTAGTTGGTCTTAAGAGCCATGAGTATCATATTCTTTCGAAAAATCTATTACCACTGGCACTTTTGAGGTATACTGAGTAAGAATGTCTGTGATGTTTTAATTGAGTTTTGTTTATTTTTCGAAGATCTTTGTGCTAAAGTTGTAAGCATTTATGAGTTAGATCGTCAAGTTTGAAATGATGTTTCCTCCAACATTTTTTTTGACATGATGGAGCATTTCACATAGCAAGTGAGGCTAAAACTGGAGGCTTAGTGCTATATAGGTGGATGTATTCTGACTGAGAGGTACTATAATCTTATAGTATATATTTGTTTTATTATTTTTTTTAAAAATACTTATCTAATATATGCTTTCATCATGTTAGATATATGAGAGCATTGAAAAATTATGTGTGGAATATGGCTCATTCAAAAGGTTCCATTGTAGAAGGGAATATTGCTGATGAATGTCTCACATTTTATTCCAGTTATATGCATAATATAGAAATAATATTTAATTAGATACCAAGAAATTATGAGAGTGAGATTAAGTTCAAACAAGGAGTTGACTATATTTGCAAATTCTGGATGTTCTTTAAGTTTAGGTAAAAAATTAAGGTTGGTTGGTTTCAAGGAGTGGAATTTAGGCAATATATTTGTTTTGAAAAATTATCAAGAAGTTTATCTATTCTTTAAACGAGTATTAATTATAGCCCTTTTTTTTATATATCTTGTTTGGTATTTTCTCGTTATGTATTTTATATAGAGAATGCAAAGGTCAATAAGATCCTTGTCATGTGGTTTGAAAAATACGCAAGTATATTTATAAATAGTTTTTATTTATAAACTTATTAGTTATTAACTTATTTTTATGCCAAAAATACATTGCATGAATGCAAGAAGTCGATAATCTAACTTATGTAATAAATCACAAGCTTTAGTGGATATATCGTAAATGATTTTCGTTTCTATAACAAGGATCATGAAAATATGAAGCATTATTTAATTTTTTAGGTTTTAGGTTATTTTATTGAATTTCATTATATAGGATGTTATCAAGTTGTGTTGTTTAAGTGTGATTAGTTTGACCTCGATTCTTCAAAAAGAGGAATTATTGTTGATGATTATAGTTTTACTATAATAGATTTATCTTTTACTCTAAAAGGAGGGATAACTGATCCCTTTGTTCTTGCAAGTCATGTTGAACAAGTTAATATTGTAAAAATTGTCTCTCAAGATTTTTATAATGTAATGACTTCCAATATAAAAAAGAAATGAAGAAAAAACAAAACAATGACTCAATTCAACAAAGGACGTCTTCATTCAAATAACAATGGTTTGTAGTTATAATATTAATAAAATACGAAGTCATATTAATGATTTAATTTGGGAGATAAATAATCTTCAAGGATTGACTATAAAAAGTACATATGATATCGAAAATTTTATTAATATTGATGATGACGATGACAACGATGAGACAGTGAAAATATCCTTGTTGTTCAAGAAGATTAAGATATTATTTAACTCCAAACATTTAATACTCTTCAAAGGTCACAGATTTTGAACGTATTATCTTTATCTATCTTTTGAATTGTCTAAGGTCGGTCGTAATGATTTTGAATAGTATAGCTTCTAATTGTATGTTTCCAACATCAACATTCTGAGTTGATGTTTTAGAATTAAATGCTCATTTAGTTCCAATAGAGGCTATTGTTTTTTTCTCTACTCATTCTGAAGTATTTTCTTTGATTTCAGCACTCGATCAACATTTACTTCATGACTATTGGAGACACAACAGAAGTTCCGAATTCGATTGCTTTTGGTTACTGTTGGTATCTAAGCCATAGTTTTGAGACAGAAAACAATGCAAAGGTCAAAAACTTTCTCTTGCAAGGTCACAGGAGGAAGAGGAATCATCAATGCCAAGCACAATGAGAACACGTCGAGGAAGATAACTTTTTTAGTCTGGTGCTATTGGTAAGATGTCTTTCTCTTTTGACATTTTTATTACTCACTGCTATAGTTTTTATATGTTATAATTTTATCGTTTAATGTTGTTCGATGTGATAACTTTTTTTATTAGGATCTTATTCCAGCGAAAAGAAAGGAATATGATAAACATGTTAGATCAAGCCGTTGATTGATTTTCCAAAGGGTGAGGTTCCAATTGATTCTCTAATTGTAAACCTTTAGGAGGACAATCCACTACTTAATCACCCAAATTATCTTGAAGAATCCTTATTGTGCTCCTTTGAATGTCAAGAATGGTGATAACATCGAACAATAAGAAGAATAAGATTTACAAATTAGTATCTTTGTGTGCATGACGATTTAATGTTATGTTTTCATAATTTGATTCATGATATTTATAATTTAAGTACGAAAGAAAAAATTGTCCTAGCGAAGAATCAATCGTAAAGAATGTGTATCATGATCATCATACACAAATGAAGTATAAATCCGAAACAAAATACTTTAATGTGAATGCCAAAAAAAATATCTTCATACAATTCCGCATGATCAATCGAAATGGTTCGTAAATTAATTTAGTTCTCAAATATTTCAGTAACGTCTTTGTATTCATGCCATAATTTCACAAAATAGGCCATGCTTCAAGATCCAAAAGTTACGAATGATTTTTTTTATTTTTATTATATTCGATACTAATATTTTATTTTTTTAATGTTAGATAAGATGCATAGGTAAGGAACCATCCAAGAATTTTTTTTTTTTGTTAACACACAAGGACAAAATGAGGAATAAGTGGGTTGATGATTATGCGAAATAAGTTATGGTATGAACGATTTATTATTGTTTATAGTTATATTTAATCAGATGATACTTATTTAAAAATATTATGTTGTTAATGTAGGAAAAATACAATGAGATGATTGTTAATCATTGATTCTCATTTGTAAACGAAGATGAAATATCTGAAAGAGCCTGGAGATAAAAAAAAAAAAAAAGACATGGCCGAATAAAACAAAATCGTGTCATGCACAAGATATTCAAACACTACATGCATAAATTGAGATGGAGATGAACATAAAGTGAGAGAGCAAATTGAAAGATAGAGTGAATCAGCTGAGTGGTACTTCATCCACTCAACAATGTGGTGTTGCTTCATCTGCTAAAAAGGAAGATAACGAAAATAGTAAACTTTTCATGATATGTCAATTATTAAGAATTGGATGTGAATACTAAGCATTTATATAATTATATTCATGCATGAAATAAATACTAGTCCTGTATGTAGATATATACTTAAATGACATTGGCTTCACTACCATGTAGGATACACAGCGAGATTAGATCATATATATCGATGCTTTATGTATATTCAGGTGTCTTAAATGCTTTATATTTCTGTATTGTATCTTGAACGGGCTTATAGAATGTTGTATGAATCTATCAATCTAATTCTCCATTGATAAACTTCAAAGTTAAGCACGTAATATATTTTGATTTGTGTTTGTATGGGGAAAGACATGTTGTAAAGTGTCGTAGCTACTAATTTATATGACTGAAAACGTTTCGTCTATCATCTTTGAGATAGGGGTGAGTGGTGTGATATATGATGAGTAAAAATAAAATGTATAATGAGAGGTGATAAAGTAAAAGAGCCTTAAAAGCAATAAAGTGGTAGCAATGATGCTAACTTATTTTCTAAACGATTATTTTATTAAATTTTTAATTAATTTAAATAATTATCTAATAAATTTAGATAAATAATAAAGTACGGAAAAACATGATGGGTTAGTAGGCTACCTTTGGATGGATGGATAAAAATAAATTATTTTAAAATCCAATCCTAAATAAGATATAGGACTCGATCAATTATATTCTCTGAATTAATATATCATTTAAGTTTTGAGGACAAAGAATATTTCTCCCTTAAATAGCTCTTAATATAATAGAAAATGATCTATTACTCTTGGCTCTAGACGATGAAATGATGATCGAACGGATAATGCGATAGAAGAGGTAGCACATAGGGTGGTGGTTATTAACAGGGGTGCATTGATGACGATCTATGATGGATGTTATTGTTCATTTTGGTGATGGTGCTACTATTGTGATAGTGATGGTATTACTTTGATAATTGAAGATGAAGAAGAAGGATGATAAGAAGGAGAAAAATGTAAAGAATAGATAGAGTAGGGCCTCTAACTCTCTTCTCATTTATTCATCTCATCTAAAGTTCTTGGCTACAAGTTCTCAATTCTTCATTTATCCCTTCTAAAACGTAGGGTTTATAATATTTTTATAAGAATGAATGTCTTCTTTGATGAATGTCATATGTCTTATCCTAGAAGAGTGATGGATATGGATCCACAGGATAGGGTCAAATGTCTATCCTTATATAAATGTCAGATACATTCTTTTAGAAGAGAGGGGGTTAAAGATTCATAGGATGTTTATTTCAAAATCCTCTACCATGTGTACTTTAAGATTTGTGCATGATATCCTTTTGATGATCACATACAAGCTTAAAACCTAATACAAATTTAAGATGTATTTATACTATAATGTCACGGACTTAGTTGAAATTGTCTAAGCCATGAGGTACCTTTGTAGCAAAGTCACAGATTCAGATAGAGTTGTCTAGGTCATGATGTATCCTTGCGATATGCGTCTATAAAGGGTCAATCAATTTGTAACATTGCTCAAGTTTTATAGGACTTGTAAAAGAGAAAATTGATTAGTTCGAAAACAAGCGACAGATAAGTTCCAACGTCTCGCGAAGATGAAAGCTTTATAAGTAATTCAGTGAACACCTTGAGTGGAAGAGAGAAAAAAAAAGAATGAAAAAAATAAGAACTTTAGAAAGCTAAACGAGTAGTTGCAAGTCCGCAAATAACTAGTCACCCGATATTGAACACGAAGGAAAGTTTCCATAAATTAATGCGGGAACGCATTTATGCTCATATGGTTTCAACATAGCAAACTAAAACTTATCCTTTAGACAGTGCTATGATTCCATCAATATTTCACTCATATAGTTTTATAAATGATGTATATGATCGAAGTATACAGTTGATCCTTCATTCCTACTTCACTCTTGGGTGTCTCCTCATTGATGATCCTCTCCTGTCTCTATCACATGATCATCATTTATCGTCATTCTATACTGGCAATCTGACTTTAGAAAGCTTGAAGATCATATTCCCTGTGAGGAACCTTTGCTTCTTTTTATAAATTATGAAGGTGAGATTAAGATCAAATAAGTATAAGCATAAAAAATGTTTGTTCATTTTTATACGCATAAAGTGAGATTGAGATGTTTGTTCATTCTTTAAGTAAGTAATAATTGTTGCTCATATTTTTATTTATATAATTTGTTCGATATTCTCTCACAATATCGCCGCCACCACCACCACCGCCGCCTCCGCCGCCCATGCCGTATCCTCCAGCGTTCCCGGCACTAGCACCCTCACCATAACCGGAGCCATACCCACGCCCATAACCAGAGCTAGAGCCGGCACCTCCCCCTTTTCCCCCGCCACCGCCATCTCCGCCTCCTCCTCTGCCGTACCCTCCGGCACTCCCTCCACCGGCACCCGCACCATAACCGGATCCTTAACCGCCCCCTTCTCCATCGCCGCCGCCTCCTTTTCCGTACCCTCCATCACTGCCCCCACCGGCACCCTCGTCATAACCAGAGCCATACCCAGATCCATATCCGGATCCATGACCGGCTCCGCCACCGCCTCCTCCTTTGCCGTACCCTCCAGCACTCCCCCCATCGGCACCCTCACCATATCCAGTGCCGTAGCCGGAGCCATATCCGGACCCCCCACCACCACCACTTCCACCACCTCCACCTTCACCTCCTCCACCCCCGCCTCCGCCACCTCCGGCGCTAGTTCCAGTAAGGGATCTAGCAGCGAAGGTGAGCTCGAGGTTCAGAAGAGCGGTGAAGGCAAGAGCTCAAAGCCTAACACGAGTTCTGCTAATCATTGCAGCTGAACTAGCAGTGAACTGAGAGATGAAATGTGGTGGTGGAGGGAGGTAGCCGAAGGGTACTTATAAGGCTTGGTTGCATGGGTAACAGTCCAAATCCGAGGCCTTAATGCGCGTATAGTATAGCAGAGTCGTGTGAAACCGATGGCCGGGAAGGAAGTCTTTTTGAGACTGCGGCCCCGACCTTCTCTTTTCCCTCCTTTCTTTCATGATCAGCTGGGATTTATTATCATTGGGAAGGCCAGCCATCAATGCATCACTTTAGACATTGTTTATAATATATATATATATATATATATATAATCTTTATTTTTCTTTCAAAGTAAAGGCTCGCCTTATTTTCATTTACGATAATAGATAAAGAGAAAATATGACTAAGCAAAGCGGTTAAAGGCCTTCGGAAGTGTATATTATTTAAAGAATAACAAACAGCGTGGTGGACTTAACCAACATAAAACCCGACATCATCCGAAAATGACTCAAAAATGAGGTAGAGAAAAATTGCATACCCCAATTAGAAGCTACAACTACTAACATCACAAAACACAAAACAAAATAAATCCAGCTTACACATAAATTAGTGGACCTCATGTGTATCCTCTTTGTTCATCACTTAGATTAACGATAAAAGAAAAAAAAAAAGGCTTTTTTTTTTTCTTTTCCCACTACTGCAGAGAAGCATGAATGGAGATAGAATCTGATACTAGGCATGACGGATCAGTTTTCTTCTAGTTTCTGCACGATTATTCATGTTCTTCTTTGTAAGCCATACAAAACACTCCATCGAACAGTTGATCCTCGATGTTGTTCTCTAGCATGAGGTTGTAGAGGATTTGCAATTATTGATTTAGATAATTTGCACTAATATTCAACGAAACTAGTAATTAATTAGATTGAAAACTCTAATAAGCAACTTAACAGTATTGATTACAAAGTTCTGCTCTGTGACTGGGACTATTCATATAATAATAGTAAGCGTTGGACGAGCAGAGGAATAAGAGACCACGTAAAATACGTACACGCATGAATGATAGCAGTGCGTGCGTAAAGTATGCGAATCGGAAGAAACATGCATGAGAAAGGGGATACGAATGATACGGCCAGAGTTCTCTATTCCGATATTAATAGATAAGATACTAGATATGTTCAAAATCCTAGGAAGAGACTCAGATTACATGTAATCTTAGCTTTTTATCTTTCTTTCATTTTTAGGAACTGAGGAACCCGTTCGTGATACTTGATATGATGAACATGCTGCTTAATTCAGTCTTGGCTTTGGCCAGTGTATTACTCCAAGCAAATTGGAACGAGAAACGAGACTTGCAATAAGCATTCTTTATATATTTATTATAAGCAATAAAGCAAGTTCCACTTATAAGGTGTTACACAAGCATCACTTATTTCATCTTCTCCAAGCATCATACTGGACTTTTGCTGATACAACCTTAAAGCTCTTATTCCTGCTACCTTCCAACATCTGTATGCGTAAATCTAGGGGTGGCCATTTCCTCCACCGCTACCGTAGCCAGAACCGGAACCGGAACCGTAGCCGGAGCCGGAGCCCGTGCCAGAGCCCGTTCCGACGCAGCCTCCACCGCCTCCGCCTCCGCCACTCCCATAACCTCCGCCCTGATCACCACCAACGCCCGAACCGTAGCCTGAGCCTGAGCCAGAACCAGAGCCAGAGCCATAGCCAGCGCCTGAACCATCACCTTGTCCACCGCCTCCACCGCCACCGCCGCCGCCACCTCCACCTTCTCCATACCCTCCAGCACTGCCCCCACCGGCACCCTCACCATATCCAGCGCCGGAGCCGGAGCCGGAGCCATATCCGGACCCTCCACCACCACTTCCACCACCTCCACCTTCACCTCCTCCACCGCCGCCGCCACCACCTGCGGCGCTAGTTCCAGTTAGGGATCTAGCAGCGAAGGTGAGCTCGAGGCTCAGAAGAGCGAGGAAGGCAAGAGCCCAAAGCCTAACACGAGTTCTACCAGCCATTGCAGCTCAGCTAGCAGTGAACTGAGAGATGAGATGTGGTAGCGAAGAGGGGTGGAGGGGTATTTATAGCAGTCTTGCGTGGCTAGGCTAGCAGTCCAAACCCGATTTCACAATGCACGTAGATTTAAGGCTCCGATCCGAAGAAAGTCGTCGGGCAGCCGGTGGGTGGTTTCTGTTTTGACACTTGAGGTCGCTGCACACGCCACTGGCCTTTCTCTTTCCTCTTGTCTTCTTCAAGTCTCATGCTCGCTATGTTGGAGGCATTCTCGCCACCGGACTGCCTGATCCGATGCATTATAATAATCGCCCGATGATACTGATCCCGGATAAAAAGGGATCGTCATTGGCATGCATAACATACTGGTAGTGATGAAACGAGTGATCCATGGTAATTTTAGATGATGGGTTGGCGTCAACCAAACAAAGTCGCTGACAAATACCAGCACTAATCCTCCATCACTCGTTGTAGCCATGTGGACAACCATGTTGAACATAACACCTAAAGGAAGTCAGTCTCTCGAGGAAACCGTGCCGACGCCAAGAAGAAGAAGAAGAAGAAGAAGAATAAAAGAAATCATGAGTCCGGGTTTAATATTTGCGTTCGTTTGTGTTCCAAGTGGCCAACTGCACCACCTACCGACAGAATACGAGTCGACTGCGGAGTCACCAGCGAGCTGCGTGCATTTCCGGTTGCACTGCTGGCTGAATTCTTGGTTTTATATGGACATGTATCCCGAATCGGGTTTCAACTCTCCTCGTTTGACTCACCCAGCTAACTGGAGGTAGTGGGGATATTGAATGCTTCGAATCATTATTCTTCGCTTTACATGTGATAAATAGATCGATTAGAAATTAAAATATTCATACTAACAAATAACAAGTTTGTGTTAAAATTAAGGAGCATTAGTATTTCAGACATAATAACAGATCAACAAAAAAAAACACAGTTATTCTAATAATATATGTTCTAAACCTTTACAAAGAATCACTCATGCAGGTTTTACTTCGAGGAGAATGAATCAAGATCGCAGGACACCATCTGACAACCGGCTAATTGAATTGATACAGAAATTATAGTAGCCATGCTCTAATATTTATCACTGCCTGTCATGCTTCCATGTCAACCATGCCTTGCATTCGGATCTCACGCTATTGCCTGCGATGCTTCTCTGTCTCTTGCATCGTAAGTTCATAGTCAAGACGGATCGCATACACTTGTCATTTAATTTACAATGAACACCAAGACCGGGCAGAAGATAGCGAGAAGTCATGATTCCCACCACCATAACTTTCACCACATGACATATGATAAAATTTGGGATGCATTGGGAATGCCGATGCTTGGCAAAATATATCATTAGCCATCTATATCAGCTGATCTACACGATTACTTTAGTAGTCGACTCCAATTAATTAAGTGAAACAAGGCACGAATATTTGTAGAGATGTCGCCTGTACTACACTGTTAAGCCATGCAGTCGTCCCATATCCGCTTCAAGTACGTTGCGGAACGTGGGTTTCTAATGTTAAATTTAGAAGGTCGAGTTAGAGTAGCAGCAGCAGCAGCAGCAGCTACTGGCTGTATCTTGACTAATCTTGTAGCTTCATCTTGAGAAAACTATTCTCCCGTTGCTTTCAAGTAAAGACGGGGCCTCCTCCTAATCCACTTTGCCTTTGACTAACGAGGCATTACTCGATCTGTCATGAACCACAGACTCTACGCGCGTCGAGAGATGTGCACCAACTTGGAAAACAAGGTCGTTCCTTCGATGCTCGTAGTTGTAGTCCACGATATGGCATCCAGCTACACAAACAGCTTAAACTATCAAAAGGATTGTAGCCAAATACGGCAAAGGATTCGGTCATATTTGTTGGTCTCGATCTTATCAAACGGGATCTCTTCCTTGTAAAAGTAAAGAGATTTGTTTTTTATTATAAAAATATATTTTGACATCGTGTTGCAAGATCAGGACACAAACTAAGGAGCGTAAGTCTACTGACACAACCCCTTGAATGGCGTATAGGAAATTCAATTGTGTAGCCTGTGTTTGAGATTCACATCATATTAGAAATAATTTTTTTAATATTATAATAGAAAATATCTCAAGGGCATTAAAAAATTATAGAAAACAACATCAAGGAGAATAAAAAATCTTTTAAAAACAAGTTCAACTTAAAAACTTATAATCTTTCAAAATGTATGTTATGAGCTTCTTATTTATTGACTTTAACTATGATAAGAAATCACTAAGACTCATAATCTAAAATCATATTTAATCATAAGATCATTTCTAACCATAAAGTTTAATTTATATTCCAACATCCTCCCTTAAATTAAATTTTAAAAAAATATTAAAAAACCTAGAAGCTTGATGCAATATCCCATAAACTGTATTTCAAGTATGGTACTTTCAGGCTTATACGGTTTTTACTCGAGTCTCGCTCTAACTAGATTCTCCTATAGAACTCTTTCTTTTTCAATCCGAATAACCCGGGCTAGAGATTTGTTTTCATGTTTGATGTTATAATAATATATTTTAATATTATGTTGTAAGATCAAGAGATAAACTAAGGAGCATAAGTCTACTAACACAACCCACTAGCACAACCCCTTGAATGGCGGGAATTCAATTGTCTATGTTTTGGTTTTACATCCTATTAGAAATATAAAAAAAAGATATTATATTAGGAAAAATCTCAAAAAATGATGGGCATCAAGAAATTATAGAAAAAAATATCAACGAGAATAAAGAATCTAAAAAAAAAAGCTCTTATTAAACATAAAACTTATAATCTCTTATATCACAAATTGTATGTCTAAAATCTTATCTAATCGTAAGATCATATCTAACCATAAAGTTTAATTTATATTTCAACATCCTCCATTAAATTAAATTAAAAAAATATATTAGAAAACCTAAAATCTTAGTGTAATATCCCACAGACCGTATTTCAAGCATAATACTGTCAGGCTCATAATGTTTCTACTCGAGTCTCACTCTAATTGGATTCTCTTAGAGAATTCTTTCTCTCTCAATCCGAATTATCCTAACCAAGGATTTGCCTCAGTAAGAATACCTAAGATATTCCTCTTATGACACCGAGAGTGAATGATCTTCTATCGACACTCAATTGCCCTCATAAGATTAGCTGTCACTCCCAATAACTAGTTGTGCTAGACCTGAAACTTCCAAACCTATAAGTCTGGTATCAAAGAGTGGAATACTCATACAGGACATTATTAATGTCTCAAGTCTAAGGACCAAATACACCATCGGGATGACAGAATCATCGTCTAATAATGAGGTATCATCAACCATCCAGTATTCCGTAAGCGAATCGATAAGTGAACTCATTCTCCAATAAGCATATGCACTGTATCCCTAGTGTCTCCATACGAGTAACTATGAGACCAGTTGTCTCCATCATATAGACGGGTATCAAGCACAGTAGTCTATTCAGTTATCTCGATGTCTCTCGTGAGTAACATATGATCGGGATTATTTAATGTCTATATTTAAAGACGAATCAGTCTCATTATCATGATATTATCATAATCTGATTCTCATTGCATTGATCCATAAAAATCACAATATATATAATAAGAAATATAATGTAAAAAAGATATCAAATAAATAATAAGCAAAAAGAGTGTGTATCATGTCACACGTGTCATCACTCACATGATTGACTTATAGGGCACCTATGACTAGCAGTTGACATATAGTTGTCATATTTATTTTTCAACGCATCAAATTCATTAGTGAGTGAAACATGATTTCATTTTAGCAAACTATATATTTTACCAATCATTTTAAGTTCATCATATAAATCATGAAATGCTTCAAGTAATTCATCATGTGATAAAGAAGTTTCTGAAGAGTCAAATATCTCATAGTTGAAGGTCATTAAGGCATAATTTATCACTTCTTCATTAATTTGCTCTTCCACTTCTGACTCACTAGATTCGTCTCATGTTACTTTGAGTGATTTCTTCTTTTTTTGGGTTGATGACTTCTGTTTCAATTATGGATACTCATTTTTGAAGTGCCCTGATTTTTTGCACTCATAGCATATGATTGCATCTTTCTTAGGCTCACTTTTATTCTTACATTCTCGTCTTATAAGATTTGTCCTATTTCTCCTCATGAATTTTTTGAGAAGTTTTTGAATCTTTTTGTAAGAAGTATCATGTCTTCATCATTATTGCTTGAGCTTTTGCTTCAATAATCTTCTTTGGATTTGAGAGAAATATCTTTTTTTTTCTTTAGAAGATTTTCATCTTCTTCACTTTGCACGTCATTTCATAAGTCATTAATGATCCTATAAGTTCTTCAATAGGAAGATTGCTCAAGTTTTAGGAAGAGACCTTAAGATCTTGCTCACCAATTCAAGATTGGTATAAGTTTTACTAAAAGCTTTTAATCCATTGATAACATCTGTAAATCGGATGTACATGTCACCAATAGATTCGCTTGACTTCATTTTAAATAATTCATAACTATGAACTAAAAGATTAATTTTGGATTCTTTTACTCATGCCTTCGTGAGTAACTTCAAGTGTATGTCATATATCATGTGCCGAGTCACAAATAGAAGCTCGATTAAAATTATTTGTATCTAAAATATAAAATAAAGCATTTAAAGAAAATATTATCTTTTCAAAATCATTTCATTCTTTCATCGGGTTTGAAAGATTTTTTAAAACTAAACTCGATAACATTCTATGAATCAAAATCCATACAAAGTAAGAAAATCCTCATCAGTGTTTTCTAATAGGACTAATTTGTCCCATTAAATATGGGAGAATGTGTTTGATGTAATGCTTATGTATGCTTGTATCTTTTGGTTTTGTTCATGATTTGCATAGCATGTTAAGAGCTGGTTGTAAGCTTGGTAGACTCATTTTGGTTTGCTTTGATGGTCTTTTTAGGCTTGTAAATAAATATTATATCATGTGGGCACTTCTCGGGATTTCGATATATAGTGAACCATTTTGGACCTTGTGTTGTGCGACCGTTCAAAGCTTACGAAGTCTATATTTGTAATTTGTATTAGCTATAAAATGTTTGTTGAAATTATTGCTTGTGGATCTCGAGTGAAATGTTTTCTCTAACCCATTTTCTCTTTTGTATGTTCTAAGGGGTCATATGAGGTTTTAGTGAGGTTGACCATTACGAACGAACACACAAGGGTGTCGCACGACTTAAGCAAAACCAGCTAAGTTCGTGACATTTAGTATCAAAGCGGAACAAGTATATTTAAAAACACTTTGCATGCAAAT
>LVTN01000456.1:207369-219344 GCA_001649415.1 Musa itinerans | reverse complement strand
TATATATATATATATATATATATATATATATATATATATATGTAGCCTATATTGTTAAGAGAGTTAAGTGAGTAAACTTCACTACCTTAAGATTGCAAAAAAAAAGGTAAAATATAGATCTCAAATATTAAAAAATATGATGCAATCGTTTAATAAAACTTAAAAATTGAATAGAATATAATTTGATCCAAAAGCTTGAGAGTTGTAGAGTAATTATAGTTTTGAGGCCTTTTAGCAAAGCAAAAGCTTTAGCTATAATAGGATTGGAAGTTTGACATAATCACCCCGCCCCCGAGGCCATAGAGGGATATTTATTACAGTCTTAATAATAAATCACAATTCAATTCTAAACAGAAGTCAAACTTTACTTAAAAATCCTCTAGACCTTCGTATTCCATTGAGAATTATGCATTAAATCAGAGATAATATTGAGGTTCCTTATCTCATTCACCCCTACATATGTCGGCTATTTGCTTATAGGAAAGTTATCCAATCATAGATCATTTCATATGTTTGTACTTTGCCTATTATTTATCAGTTTACTTAAGACATCGTTGATGTTGATAGTGAGATTAAGAATGAACTTGTACATAAGAGAGGTTCTACTTGAGTTTTGAGGATTTCATGGATAAATCATGTCATATTTGACATACAAGATCTAAACTCAAAAAATATTTTAGGAATTAAGGATAAGGATGATATATTTAACATATATGACTTTTTTAGCAATGTCTAAGTCTCTGGTCCTTCGTATGAGTCATTGTGTACCAACTAACTAAACGTTTATTATTATTATTATTATTATTTAAAAAAATATATGAGAATTTTAAAATTTTAATGATAAATTTGTCCGAGAATCCGAAGCGAAAAAGAATGTGAGAAGAAATTTCAACACAGAAATTATAAGAACTGTTTTTTCCGCTAGAAAAAAAAACACTCTTTTGCCACTCCTTCCCACGCACATTTTTATAGTAAGGATGGCTCCCGTAAGAACTCAAACACAAGTGGTTTGAAGTCATTCCCTAGGAAATCAACACCTAAGGACGATGTTAGTACTTTGATGAGATTGCGATGTCTGTGGTTTCTCAAAACTTCACATTCAACTACGAAAATTCTTGAAGCCCACACTTCGCTTCAGGTTGAGAACCTTCACTGCCACGTCCTTGTGGTCTTCTCAATCCATGATTCCTCTATAGATAGATCCGAAGCTTCCCATGCCAATCAGATTAGTAGGTGAAAATTCATTTGTTGTTCTGAGCAGCTCAGCAAAAGAGACCCTCCCGTGCTGCTCTTTGATGCATGAGGTAAAAGAATAAAGCCTGCTTGACTTGCGTAATCGATAACGAGCAACCAACACAGAGATTAGAAAGGTGACGCACAAGATTCCTCCGGCAACAGAGATGATGGCAATTAGCTTAGCAGTCGAAGATTTGTTCTCGGAAGGGTATGATGGCAATCCAAGTTCTGGAACACTCCCATGGATTTTACTGTTCCCCAATACTGAGAATGCACTTTCATTTGCCAAAATCATATTTTTTGGCACTTCACCGTCCAAATTGTTGTAAGAAAGATTAGGATAGATCAAAGTATGAAAATATGATATATATATATATATATATATATATATATATATATATATCCCTGACAAATTATTACTTCAAACGTCCAGCACCTACTGGTCGGAATGGGTCCAGGAAAAATATTCCCTTCCATGTAAAGATTTTGAAGGACTTGTCATTCAGCAATGGTGCTAGGAATTTCATCGGACAATCTATTATTTGAGACATCGATGGTTGGAATGTTCTTCAAGTTTCCAATTTCTAAAGGTAGGGATCCTATCGAATTACAGGAAATGTTGAAGAGTTTAGTGAGATTGGGGATACTTTAGATTATATGGTAAATTTAATTAGGTAAGATATATTATATATTTGATTGGATTCTTACTATAATTATCGATCAATAGAAATAAAGTCTAATTATAATAAAAATTCTTAAGAGTGATATTGATGGGAGGAACTTATATAATCATCATCCTATACTCTTTGTTTTTATCTATAAAATGTCAAGACATTTTACGGATGTAAGAACCATTTATTGAGATACTATAGATCTTTTTTCATCTCACATTTATCCCTAAACCATCACTGGTCGTATGAAGAATATAAAGAAAATATAAATTTAGATCTTTTTATAGATTTGCATTGTTATAGTTTTCAAATTTGATGATAATGCACTTGCATATCAAATAAAGGCTTTTTGAATGACATTGAAAGGTACGTATCGTATAGTTGATATATTATGATTTTTATGCTTATAATTAGTATCAGAACTATATTTTGAAATCAAATATTGTATATTATAAAAGTATTTCAGATCTATTTGTTAACACCTTTTACTTGTGAAAATATGTTATTTGATTTTGATTTATGATCCTTAAACGATCTATCTGTGTTGTCGATTGATTTTTTTGTCTAATTTGTGATGTCATTTGCTTATGGGTGATACAAGATTCCTTGTGTTTAATCGACGAACCACTATTGATAGCTTGTTGTCAATAATAATATTATTGAGTGTAGTAGCCTCTGGTGGTTACCAGCCTAATTGTGGGCAACGACTATATATGCAATGGAAGTACCATGGGGTGTAACAGCCGACGATAGGCATATGCATGACTACTTGTGTGTACAATAGCTTTGGGCAATTAGCCTGTCTTGGTCGCAAGCGGTTATAGCTACACTACTATGATTGTGCGTGAGTGCGATGACATATTACAATAATTATAGGTGGGCACAAGCCGCATCACCGTGAGTGGCATGTATGTGGTGAACAACGATGTATTATCGGTGAGACTCGCATGTGGGTGAGGCGAAACGTAACAATGATGACTATGATAGGGTTTTTTAAGAAGATTTTGAACCCTTCAAAATTAGATAATTCCAATCTATCTCTAATTTTTAACTTTAATAGTTGTGCCCTTTAGAAATCAAATATTTCTATTATATTCCCAAGTAAATTATAGTTTTACCCTTCAAAATTATTATTATTTACTTATATCCTCAATTATAAAATTATCTAATTTAATTTATTTTAATTAAATATTATGTTCAAACTTAATTATGATTATATTTTAATTACTTAACTAAATTTTAGATTCAATTAATTAAGTTTTGATCAAATGAAGAAAGTCAAATTTTAATTCAGTTTTTACTTTGATCAAGCTTAATTTTAACCAACATAATTTGGTGGATGATTGGTCTAAATTTATGAGTCCAATTTGGGTAGCTTGCCTAATTGAATAGGATTAACTGGTCTAAGAGTTTCATATAAAATTTTAAAAATATAAATTATAATTTTCTTTTATAGTTTTCTCATATAACATATTAATAAAATTTTATATTTGATAATTAAAATTCTAATTATTATTCTTGGTTATTTGTTTTCCTATTTATATGCACATGTTTGAAATTATAGAATATTATTTATTTTTTATATAAAAGATATGATTTATGATTTGTTATGATTAAAGTTATCATGTGAGATTTTTCTTATGATGATTAATATTTAATAATTATTATAATTATTATTTTATTATTATTAAATTATTTTAGTATATATTATATTAAATGTCAAGACATCTTAGGGATGTAAGAACCATTTATTGAGAGACTATAGATCTTCTCTCATCTTATCTTTGTCCCAAAATCATCACTCGTAATAGTCGTATGAAGAATATAAACAGAATGTAAATTTAGATCTTTTTGTATATTCGCATCGTTATAGCTTTCAAATTTGATGATAATACACTTGCATATCAAATAAAGACTTTTTGAATGACATCAAAATGTGCGCATCATATATTTGATATATTATTATTTAATTTTAGTTTCTTTCATTGAAGTTTTTCACATAATAATAGTATATTATGATTTTTATGCTTACAATTGATATCAGAACTATATTTTGAAATCAAATACTATAGATCATAAAAGTATTTCAGATCTATTTGTTAACACCTTTTACTTGTGAAAATATGTTATTTGATTTTGATTTATGATGCTTAAACGATCTGTGTTGTCGATCGATTTTTCTATCTAATTTGTGGTCATTTACTTATGGGTGATACAAGGTTCCTTATGTTTAATCGATGAACCACTATTGATAGCTTGTTGTTAGAAATAATATTAATGAGCATGGTAGCTTCTAGTGGTTACTAGCCCAATCGTGGGCAATGACTATATATGCAATGGAAGTGTTGTAAGGTGTAACAGTTGACAATAGCCACATGCATGACTACCTGTGTGTATAGTAGCGTTGCGACAATTAGCCTATCTTGGTCGTAAGTGGTTATAGCTATACTACTACAATTGTGCGTGGGTGCGATGACATATTGCGACAATTATAAATGGGCACAAGCCACATCACCGTGAGTAGCATGCAAGTGGTGAACAATCGATGTATTGTCGGTAAGATATGCATGTGGGCGAGGTGGAACGTAACAACGACTACGATAGGGTTTTTTAAGAAGATTTTTAACCCTTAAAAATTAGATAATTCAAATCTATTTCTAATTTTGAACTTTAATAGTTGTGCCCTTTAGAAATCAAATATTTCTATTATATTCCCAACTAAATTATAGTTTTACCCTTCAAAAATTAATTTTTTTTACTTATGTCCTCAATTATAAAATTAACTAATTTAATTTATTTTAATCAAATATTATGATCAAACTTAATTATGATTATATTTTAATTGCTTAACTGAATTTAGATTCAATTAATTAAGTTTTGATCAAATGAAGAAAGTCAAATTTTAATTCATTTTTTACTTTGATCAAGCTTAATTTTGACCAGCATAATTGGGTGGTTGATTGGTCCAAATTTATGAGTCCAATTTGGATAGCTTACCTAATTGAATAGGATTAACTGGTCTAAGAGTTTCATATAAAATTTTAAAAATATAAATTATAAGTTTCTTTTATAGTTTTCTCATATAACATATTGATAAAATTTTATATTTGATAATCAAAATTTTAATTATTATTCTTGGTTATTTGTTTGCCTATTTATATGCACATGTTTGAAATTATAAAATATTATTTATTTTTCATATAAAAGATATGATTTATGATTTGTTATGATTAAAGTTATCATGTGAGATTTTTCTTACGATGATTAATATTTAATAATTATTATAATTATTATTTTATTATTATTAAATTATTTTAGTATTATTATATTAAAATTTTTTCATTAATATTATTTATAACTCAAATCACTAAGTTTATTTGACTAGTAGTTAACAAAGTGTCATAGAATGGTAGACTTATAAAATATGAATTATGATAAATATTTTATTATATATAATATTTTAAATTATATTTTATATTATTATATTAGCCCTGTAGTTGCTAAAGTAGCATAGATATAAAATTATATTAAATAGTTAGTTCTAAATGATATTAAAAAAATAATATTCATGATGATACACGTAATTATGAGATTTCGATAATATTAAAAGAAAATCTACTTCGAATAATAATGTGCTAGTGTAAGATAATGTTGTTTTAGATGCAATTGTAGTTTAATATTATATATCCAAAGGTAGTAATATTATTCTATAAGAATAATATCAATCTTTCATAAATAATTTTGTATGAATACTAGATATGTCAATTTTTTACCGAAAGATAAAATAGAGATGATATCAATAGTTCAATATTACTAAAATGCTCAAAGCATTAATATTATTTTGTTACAATGATACTTTCTTCATTGCATTCTTATAAATATCCCTTTAATTTCTAGATTAAGTTATTGTAAATACCTTGAGCATATGTAATTTTGTGTTAGATCTTGATCAAACTAATTGAAAGGATTGCAAACATAATTACTAAAAATTCTACGAAATAAACAATTAAAAAATATTTAAAAGACTCAATTTTATGATAATTACTTTGAACTTCATTTCAGTCTATAAGTAATGTACTAGAATATTTTAAGGATTAATTTAAATTTACTAACAAGTCATTGGTTGATATATTAATGAAAGAATTGATTAAAATTTAGTATGATAATATTTGAGAAATTAAACATTATATCTTTAATATACCGAATAAAGTTATAAGCTCAAGAATATTGAGCATAAATATAGTTGAGTTCTTCTTAGTTTGACTCATTTAAAATTCACTATAAAAAAATAAGAATAAGTATAAGTTAAATACATTGACTAATATATGTATTTAGAAAAAAATAATATTAAAATAGAAAAGACTCATAATATTTTGGGTACTACTTAAAGTGTAGATAATAATAAAAGAAAGTTGAAATGTAAATCTCATAAGTTTATAAATACTATATAAACTTATAAAAGAAAAATCTTTATAGTAAAGTAATACTTCTGTGGAAAATATGAAAAATGACTATAAGGTTTTAGTTTGAAAAAGAAAAGTATAAGTCTAACATTTGTATGTTTCAAATCAAATAATAGAAATTCATTTTAATATGGGTATCAAAAAGAGTATAAAATATTCATTATTATAGAGTCTTAAAACAAAAGTAATAGTAGTGAGTACTTATCGCCAATGTCTAAAGATGATTCATTTGATGGATTTTGAGGATGTATGTTATGTTTTTATAACTATAGAAATTTAAAATTTTTTATTTAGAATTATTAGGATATCATTTCTCTTTTGGTTATAAATTCACTATATTTATGATTGATTAAAGGTTAACTTTTAAATGCTATATGATGCATTATATTGAGTTTACAAATAATCCTATAGTCAAATATTAGAATGAAACATAGTTTTATGAACTCCTTAAGATTATATATACTTATATATGTGGGTCACCTCATGTTCTCTATTTTAGTGATGAGAGACATTTTATTACCTTTATGGATTACTTATAAAGATATGACTATTTAAAATCTTATGCTGTTGACACCCTTAGTGTATATAAATGAGGCGAGTGAAATTAGATAAAAAAGTCAAAATTATCAAATGTATTAGGAGTGATAAATTTTATGATAATTATAATGAGCTCGATTATAATTCTGGTACTTTTGTTATATTCATAAATAAAATAAAACTTTTATGCTTAATATATTATACTAGATGTGTCACAATAGAATAATACTACTAAAAGATGAAATGGTACTCATATGGAGACAGTTAAGAGTTTGATAAATTATTTTTCTGTACTTGAATTAATGTGAAGAGATGCTCTAAGGACGATTATGTATATCTTGAATAAGATTTCTAGTAAATCAATTTAATCAACTTTATTTCATTTATGGACCGACAGAAAATCAACTTGAGATATTTAATTGTTCTGTATAGATAAGAGTATTCAATTCGTATGAAAAAAAATAGATTCAAGGACTCTTTTTGAATATTTTATTATTTATCTAAAAAAGTTCAAAGTGATACAAATTTATTATCCTAATGAGGATAATTGGACATGGTAAAGTAAGATTCCAAACAAATAACAAATCAATGAGAGTAAAAATCTTAAGATTTAATTTTGATATTAAGAAAATATAAATTAATATTAAAAAATAGTATGATAATTATACCAAATAGTATTTGAGAACTTGAATTACTAAATAATTATAAAAGAGTTAATTGTAAATTGGTCTTTAAGATAAAACGTAACTCAAAGTGTAATATCAAATGATATAATAGTCAAATTTTTGACCAAATATTTTACTCATAAAGAATGCATAGATCATAATGAGACATTTTCTCTAGTTTTTTAAATGAATTCTTAAGAATCATCATAACATTAGTAGCTCATTATGATTTTAAATTATATTATATAAATAAAAAAAATAAAATTTCTGAATAAAGATCTAGATTTATATGGATTAACCTAAAAGATTTATAGAGAAAAGAAAAAATATATAAAATTGCGTATGCAAATTTAAGAAATATATTTATGACCATAAATAAATTTCTTGACAATGATATATAAAGTTTCTTGGTACTATTACTTTTTTTGGATTTAAAAAAAATATTATTAATCAATATTTATATCCAAAGGTTAGTGGAGCAAGTTTATTATTATTGATCGCACACGTGAATAATATTATACTTGCTAGTAGTGATATTAGTTTATTATATCAAATTAACAAATTTTTTGCTAAGAATTTTAAGATAATTAATATGAATAAGATAACTTATATTATTGATATTGAGATATTCAAGAATAGATCTGAAAGGATTGCTAGAGCTATCTCAAAAGAAAGGTTAAAATGAGAAAGATAAAAAATTTAGTATATAAAATATAGATATGAAAGGATTGCTAGAGTTTAAAGAGATTTAGTATATAATTTTTTTCAACAAATGAGAAAGGTAAACAATTTCAATCAAAACAATTATGTTTAAAATGATCTGAAAAAGAATCAAAAATATATATAATATTTCTTAAATATGCATTATTGGAAGTTTATTACATGCTTAAGTATATACCAAACCAGATATCAATTTTGTAGTTGGAATACTGAGTAGATATTAAAGTTACTCAGAAATAAAATACTAAAATTTGAAGGATTATATGCTGTAAAGAAAGTAATAAAATATCTGGAAAGAACGAATATATGCTCACATATATAAAATTTAATTAACTTAAAATAATGATATTTTTATATGTTGATTATGTAAATTATCTTAATAATAGAAAGTTCACTTTATATTTTATATTTATATTAGTTAAATGGATAATTTATAAAAAAAATAAATAATATATTATTACATTATCAATTATAGAAGCTGATTTTGTGGGATGTTTTGAGACCACTAATCAAGTTTTATAAATATAAAATTTTATTTTAGAATTTCGTGTGATCAAGTTTAATTATCAAGTTGTTGAAAATATATTATGATATATCATAATATATTTTTTTTATCTAACGATGATAAGTACTCTAATAGTTCTATATATTATGGTATAAAATACTTACTAGCTAAAGAAAAAGAATACAAAAATAATTAATATTAATTAAAAACTTGAGTTTCGTTGATCCATTTATTTAAGACTTACAGTTTAAAAAAAAAAAAGGCTTCCTGTGAATTCGATTGCTCCATATGACAAGTGCCAGGAGTTTTGGAAGAGAGCCGATACCATAAAGGATCTCTCCTTCGAACATGTTATGATCCCAACCAATAGGTTGGAGTTTCAAACAGTTGCTGAGATTACGTGGGATGGTCCCATTTAGATTGTTAAAACTCAACCTGAAGATTTGAAGTCCCGAACAATTCTGGAACAGAGAAGTGGGAATCATCCCACCCAAATGATTGTTACTTCGGTTGAGAGACCAAAGGTGGGATAACAAGCCGAGCTGCCGTGGAATGGAAGCCTCCATGCTCTTATTACCTAGGCGGAGTCTCCTAAGGCAGGTGAGGTTAGCTAGGGATGGAGATGGTTTACCCTTCAACTGGAGGGACTCCAACACCAGAGCTGTGACCCTCGGTTCACGGCCACGGTTACGACACTTCACCCGTCGCCACTGGCAAAAATGGAGGGAGGCGTTGTCCCAGGAGGCCAACGCTCCGGATGGGTCGGAGAGGAGTGCCTTGAAGGAGCGGAGTGAGAGACGATCGGTGGTGGTATCAGCGGTGGGAGTTCCAAATTGGGAAGCCGATAAGCCTGCAGAAGAAGAGAGCATGAGAAGCAAAAGCATGAAGAAAGGCCAAAGAACCCAGCAGATCTGAAGCACTCACGTTGTGTTTGCTCCATGCAAAGGATTCTTTCGACTCCCGTACTCGGCTACAATGTGGAAATGATCCCCAAAAAATACTATATATATACTAACTCAAAGTGAGCACTAAAAAACCTTAAAACAGTAAGGCTGTCATCATTAACTTGTAAGAATAATTTTTTTAAAATGTAGTTTGTCATGAAGAAAAAATTAGATTAGAAGTCTTATTCAAAAGACAATTAGAAAAAAATAGATTAAAGTTTAGACTGAAATTTTATAAAGGCTCCTGAGAGGACTTAATTACCTCCTTTATCTCTTTTCCAGACAGATAGAGGTCACATATATTTAGTTTTCAATTCAAAAAAATTTAAATTAAAAATTTTAAACTATTGTACTATACAATATCATGTACAAATTACTCATCAAAATTCTTATGAATAGAATCAAGTCCCATACCAATCACCTTATCAGTCAAGAATAACATGTCTTCATTAATGACACAAACATTCATGATTATATATTCATTACCTCCCAAGTGGTGTACCTCTATCCAAAAGTAGAACTCCCTACATTCTCCTAAAGCTCAGACATCAAAAAACGCTTTTTCTTGTGAGGCTATCACTCACACTCTTGGATCTATGAATTTTCTCTCTAAATTTATTGATTGGATTTATGCTTATATCTCTTGTTTTATCTTTGTTTATTTGATCAATGGAAATCAACCCTGATAGTTTAAGAGTTATTAGGGAATAAGGTAGGGAGACCTCCTTTCCCCACACTTGTTCATTATTATCACGGATCTTTTTTACATTAATCACAAACACTATTTAGAATTAAAGTATCACTCCTATCAACATCAAAGGGATGATTTTTTTTCCTTAGACATTAATGAATGATCTCCTTCTAGCCTTCAAAGCAAACTCCAAATCTTCTTCTCATATTCTCAAGATCTTATAGATTTTTAAGTGAGTGTCTACTTCCCTCCTCATTATACCCCTGAAATCAAGCACATCATTAGAAACTCCTTAAAGCCTTAAGGGAAAATGAGTGGCAAAAAAAAATTTATTTTCTTAAGCAAGAAAGATAGTCCTTATAAATACTGTATTGAACTCCCTTTCCACATACATTCTTCTTAGCTCCTGGATCTTGGGTAAATTTATCTTCAAAATTTTAGAACTCTCATGTGACTTTTTTTGGAATGATAACAAAAACAACAAAAATATACACTTTCTTATCTGGCACACCATGACACTCATATTAGGGAGGCATAGGTATTATGGACCTAATCGTTACTAAAAAAAAAATGTGCTAAATGCATCATCCCTATCCTCAATTCCTAAAACTCTTTTTTGAGTTTAGGTTCTGTATATCAAATATGGCATGATTCATCTCTAGAATCCCAAAAACTTAAGCAGAACCTCTCCCGTGTACAACTCTATTCTCAATCTCACTATCAACATCAAAGATGGCTTAAGAAAATTGATAAGTAATGAGCAAAACATTCCTATAAGCAAATGGCCAACATATGTAGGGGTGAATGAGATAGGAAACTGCTCTAATTTAATACATAATTCTCGATAGAATATTATTACAACAAAGCCAAATACTGCAATCGCCCTACCAAAGTCTCCTTCCTAATAAGGAAATCTGTAATAACTGCTAATGAAACATTTGATTCTATTCAAGTTTTTGAGGGTAATGTCGAACTGTTATACGAAGGCCTAGAGGATTCTTAAGTAAGGTTTAACTTCTATTTAGAGTTAGACGGCTCATTTGTGGCTCTTGATCAACTTATAGATATGGGACTCATCATCAACACCATAACAAATACCCCTTGGGGTGAGGGGGGCTGTGATGGGGATTATATCACGCTTCCAATCCTATTATAGCTAAAGCCTTGGCTTTGCTGGAAGACCTCAAAACTATAGTTACTCTATAACTATCGGGCTTTTGGATTAAATCAGATTTTATTCAGCTTTTAAATTTTGCCAAAGAATTGTACCTCATTTCCTGATATTTGAGATCTGTATTTTACAAGATACTTCACCTTTTTGACAATCTTAAGGTAGTGAATTTTACTCATTTACACAGATCTCTTAACAATATAGGCCACTCGTTAGTATTTTTGGATCTTATAATTCTTATTTTTTGTACTCTACGAGCTTTATAGTTTCATGCTTACCTTTTTAGTAATATATATATATATATATATATATATATATATATATATATATGTATATGTATATGTATATGTATATGTATATATGTATATGTAT